>JAMXBB010000004.1:60519627-60638207 GCA_024138015.1 Lumnitzera littorea | reverse complement strand
TTTTTTTTTTTTAATACTTCTAATTAGTAATTTACATAACTATAGTACAAATATATATTTATGTACCGTAACTATATATATGTAGGTATACATGTATGATTATTTACATATATATGTGTAGTCGTATAGTATATAGTAGGGTATTTTTATAAGTATGTATATAAGACATATGAATATATATATAATATAGAGTATAAATAGTATAATATACGGCATATTATAGATGTAATGTATAGTATACGTATTTTGTGATAACTACTATATAATTATATATATGCCGAACAGATATGTATGTATTTATAGGTATGTATACATGTAAGACATATAAATAAATAAATACAAAATATATATAAATATATGAATATGTGTATAAGGGTATGTTTTAAATAAATATATATACATATGTAATACGTGTAATATATAGTGTATATATGTATGTATGATACCGTAATTTAAGAATTTTCAATAACATAAACTATAAATTATATATTATAAATATATGAATATATATATATATATATAATCGTGAGGTATTGTGAGGTACATAAGAAAAATAAGAAAATGAAAAAAATAGGAAAATATACCCAAAATAATAAAAATATTAAATATATGATTTAAATAATTATTAAATCATAAATATGTTACGAAAAAAAAATGAAAATCAATATTTTATAATTTTTTTAAATTTAAATAATAATTTTTGTGATATTTTTATATCACAATTTACGTTACGAGTCACAACGTACAGAACAAACCTCGTTACGAGAAAATATGCCTGGAAACGATCAAAATGGACTATAAGTTCATAACCATCCGAGCTCAAACGAAAAATTTACACGCAATTCGATAAAAAGCTCAAATCGACAATTTCACATAACTAAGTAAAATAAACCTTACACATTATAACACTAGTTAGCTTTAAATTCCCTACCTTACAAAATTTTCCTTGTTCTCAGGTGATCTCGATATCGACCCTGAGCTGCCCATAGACTATTACGATCCCTAAGCTAGCCATGAACGAGTGAGTTTTTCCTTATGATTCTATACTTGTTTGTACGTATAAATAGTGAATTTAAATTATGATTTATAAATGATTGTGTATGGGGTTGGGTTATGCTTGTACATGATAATTGTTGTTAATGATGAATCTATTTTAAATTTCAATAATATAATGTTTGTTACATAGTAGATTCAATAGATTGATAGTTTGTGACTTGGAATGATTACTGATTAAATATGACTTAACTTTTATTTGACTAGAAAAAGTTAACTTGGATCATGCATAAATCATGTACTGCATAACTAATTCCGGGCAATCAAATTACACGGAGGTAGCGAGAGGCCATACTTAGGTTAATTATTGATTGTTATTGATTTCATACGGTGCACACGTGCGATATGACCTTACCCTTGCCCGCGGGATGACTAGGTATTGGAGGTACCAACCGCCTAGTTATGGGTCGAGTCTAAAGGCCTTCGTTTAGGGGTGAGTGAGGGCTGCGTGAACCTACTCACAATCATATGTAGAACTCATTTTGATAAGATTAGTAATGGATATACCATTACATTTGAAATATGAAACGCGGAGTTTCATTATGAAATAAGTTCTAATATGATACCCGGATCTGACTGTATCGAAGAATCTCCAACCCTGACTTCGGAGGGTGTTAAATCTAAGTTGCATGCAATACCTGATCATTTGCATGTATTTGTTTGACATATTGCTTGTTCATGCATTCATTTGGTTGAACTTAACTGTGGTATAACTTGATTGCTGTGTAGTTGAGGGAAATTAACTCACTAAGCTTTTATAGCTTACTCCCCAATAGTTTTCTCTTGCAGGTTGCTAAACGATCGGGCATAGGTTAAGAACTGAAGGTTGAGTGCCAACGTCGAGATGCATAGAAGTTAGACTCTAAGGACAGACTATATGGTTTATTGGAATTATTGTATACTACATTTAAAGTTTGTGACTTTAGTAAGTTTGAGTTTTAGAACTTTACTACCCAATCTTATTATTTGGTAGGGGATACCGATTTTCTACGGTTCTGTTGGACTGTGGCTTATCGGATATACATAGTCACATATATGTGATTGTAAGATAAGTAAATAAATAAATAAAAACTTTAGTGACTAGGTATTTAGAATCTTGCAATCTCTAATTTGTAAGATGATTTTCAAATCATAGGTCAAATCATAGGTGCACACATGATATGAAAATTTTAGGCAATCCTACTAGGCCCCCTTTAAGGTCATGACAATATATATTTAAGTGTTCAGAAATTATATAAGTATATGCATAAATACATGAATATATATATGTGTATAATCGTAAAGTACATAAGAGAAATAATAAATAAGAAAATGAGAAATAGTAAAAATAATAAAGGTAATAATAGTGATAATAATCATAATAAAGTTAAAAATCTCAAAAATAGGAAAATATACTCAAAATAATAAAAATATCGAATATATGATTTCAATAATTATTAAATCACAAACATGTAAGGAAAAAGTGAAACTTAATATTTTATAATTTTTAAATTTAAATAATAATTTTGGTGATATTTTTATATCACAATTTAAACTACGAGTCACAACGTCCAAAACGGACCTCGCTACGAGAAAATACTCTTGAAAACGATCAAAATGGACTATAAGTTCATAATGATCCGAGCTAAAACGAAAAAGTTATACGCGATTCGATAAAAACTCGAATCGATGATTTCACATAAGTCAATAATCGATTTAAGTAAACAGTATGGTTTAGCATGCTGGTTTAGGTATTTAAATCTCTAAATTTATTACCTTTTATATTTCCCTAATGTTAGGCGATCTTGAGATCAAGACCGATTTTCCTTTGGATTATTACAATCCCTGACATCATTTATGACCAAGTGAGTACTCTCGATGACTCTATACTTGTTTTGTGCTTGTAGTTAGTGCATACGAATTAAATATTAATAACTTGATGCATAGGGTTTCGGGTTATGTATGTGACTAATATTGATTTATTACTGTGCAAAATACTGTTAAATGTGATTATATAATTGATTGTTGTATTATTTGAATGATTTGTTGATATTGTTTGATCACCTCATAAAGTGACTTAATCATCTTTAACCCAGCAAAAATTAAACGGTTCATGCATAAAACACGAACATTGCATATAATATTCCGGCCGTCACCTCACGTGGTTAGTAATGAGGGGCCTTGGAGGGATGGATTCTCACATGATTTGATTAGTACAATGTAAAAGCATTGGTATAACAAGACCCTACCCTTGGCTCGCGAGTTTTACTGGCGCCGGAGACGCTAACTGTAGGTGGCTAGGGGTCACGTCTAGAGACCACCGCTGTAGGGTATGAGCGTGGAATGCGTGAGCCCGTTCACCGCTAAACCTGGTTATTTGTATACTATTGACTGATGGAAGTAGAAACTTGTTCTATGAAACAGGGAATTCCTATATAATGATATGAGGGTAAAAACCCAGGTACTAGAGCCCAGTTGTGATTGGTGTCGATATATCTCCAACCCTTACTTTGGAGGGCGTTAAATTTTGATGTTATATATAGTACCGATCAACTGCATATATATTGTTTGGCATACTGCTTGTTCATGCATTCATATGTTTGGTAATAAACTGTTTGATAACTTGATTGCTGGTATAGTATGAGGGATAACTCACTAAGCTTTTGTAGCTTACTCCCCAACAGTTTTCTCTTGTAGGTTGCTAGATGATCGGGCATGAGTTAAAAACCGAGAGTTGAGTGCCAACGTTGAGATGCATAGAAGTTAGACTCTAAGGACAGACTATATGGTTCATTTGTATATAGTTATTAATACTACATTTAAATTTTGTGACTTTAGTAAGTTTGAGTTTTAGAACTTTATTACCTAATCTTATTGTTTAGTAGGGGATACCGATTCTCTACGGTTTTGTTGGACTGTGGCTTATCGGATATCTATAGTCACATATATGTGGTCGTAAGTTAATTAAATAAAAACTTTAGTGATTAATTGTTTAGAATCTTGCAATCTCTAACTTGCAAAATGATTTTCAAATCATGGGTACACACATGATATGAAAATTTTAGGCAATCTTACTAGGTCCCCTTTAGGGATTAGATCTAGTCGCTAAGTTATTAGGGTTTACTCTTAGTTTTTTTAAGGGCTTTTGGGCTTATTTTGCATTTTAAGGCCTTAGTGTTTAGTAGGCCTTTGAGTATTTTTAAGTTAGGTTTAGATTTGGTCATGTATTATTTAGGCTTGTATTTTGGTTTTCTTAAGGCTCTTTAGGCTTATTTTGTAATTTAGGACCTTAAGCCCAATCCTACTTACCTTTTTGGACTTAAGCTCATCATTGGCCTTAAGTTTAAACCACTTTTCATAAAGTTACAGATTTAGTCATAAGTGATTAAGTAGGCTCAAGGCTTGGTTTATGAGCCTTTTAGTTAAATTTAGGCTTAGTTTATGTCTTAGGGCTTATATCTTGACTTTATTCTAATACAAAGGGCCTAATAGTTTACTAAAATGATTAAATGACCCATTTTATCATGAGTTCCAAATTTGATACTAATGGTTCATTGGGTCTCAAGTGGGTTTTTCTAAACCTATTGTCCATTTTAAGCCTGACTACTCACTATAGACCCTATTTAGCCTCTTATTTTGTAAGATTAAGTCCTAAATCTTAATTATCTTTAATTTATCATGTGATTAACCCACTAATAAACATTTTACAGCAAGTTGTTCAACATGTTTAGGGTGGTTTAAGATGATTTCCTATGGCTTTCTATACATCATGTACTTAACTTGCTAGAACATGCATCAAACTACTACTAAAATACACCTAAAACCATTTCTTACCAAAATAAACATGAGAAATAAAAAAAATAGTAAGGATATACATATATATGTTTTGGCCTTAGCATAGGAATGACGATATGATGATGATTCTTGTACTTTTCTTCAGCTTATCATCTTACTTCAACTTATGTGCTTCTAAAGTTATATGTAACATGTTTACTACACTACAAATTTAAGAAAATGCATATGTATAGGCACGTAAACATGGTAAACAAGGGTAGCATTTTAATAATTTTTTCCTTAGTTATTAAGCCTAGAACCATGCTCATAAACTCAAACTAGAAAGTTGAAAAGGTGCAAGTTTACCTCGGTGGAAATTTAAAGGGTCTCATTTCACTTTGTTTTAGAAAATGAAGTGAACTCCTTTGGTAAAACATGTTTGTCAGCAAGAAAGGGGGATGAAAGGGGATTCAAATGTAAGTGGTTTTGTATTGTTTGGAGTTGGTGGTGGAGAGTTATAGCTTAAGGCGATTGGGTGTATAGCTAGGTCTAAGAAGCCTACTCTTGTTTCCTTCCTGCTTGTTTTCCTTTGTTTTTGAATTGTGTGTTTAGAGAGTGTTTTTAGGGTTTATTCTAGGGAAGAAGATAAAGTAAAATGCAGATTGAGGAGTCAAAAAGGGGTTTATTACAATGGTTGTGGTAGGGAACAAATCCCTTCTACTCTTGGTTGCATGGTATAAGCACAAGTGGCGACTAATTTGCTTTTTATGATTTTTGCCCATTGAAGCAATGATTCATCTACTAACGGTGAGTAGTCTCTTGTTTTCCCAACTAATTATCTTGTCTTATATAGTTAATTGTGATTATTTTTAGCTCATTATAATGCATGAATGCATGTAGATGATTAGAATGCAATTTAAGTTTGACTCTAATTGCTAATGTAGATGACCATAGTTAGACATAGTTTAGGGTTTTTCATATTTAATTAAGCTAATTAAGCCCATTGGATCATTTTATCTAATTAATTTAGGGCTTCTAAGGGTTGGAATTGATTATCGCTGATTGATTACGATTTTAGAAGGCAAATTGAGGCTGTTCTAGTAATTTAGTAAATTATTAATAATTACTTAATAATGTGGCTATATAATTAGAGTTTATTAATTAAATTATGGGTTTTGATACTAAGTTATAGTTTCTAATTCTTTTTAGGGCTTCTTTCATTTTAGGGTTTTTTGAGGGTTTGAGTGTTTTGAAGGTACGCTTACGATTTTAGCGTAACTTTTAGAGAAAATGTATCATTTGAGATAAATTAGTAATCCTATTAATTTATTAGCTTAATTGACTTAATTTGTTTGATCGTTATCATTTGTAGATATCTTCTACCATTCATTATTAAGTTTATGTGATTTACGTAATTCAAGTGAAATGTTTCAATTTAGGGTTTTCATTGCGTTCGAAGTTTAATCTAAGGTTTTGCAACTCTAGCGTTTAGGGTTTAGAGTTTTTATTCAATTCAGATTTTTAATTTATGGTCATGTATACTTAGGTTTAGAGTCTTTGTATGCTATTAAGGTTCATAGAACTTTATCTCTAGGGTTTTGTTTTTTTTTTTAAGTTCATTTTTAAGGTTTCGAGTTAAAATTTTCTTGGTTTTAATTTCTTTGGTCTTATTGAGCCTAAGGAATACCATTGGTTTTTCAAAATTGATTCTAAGTCTAAGAAGTAAAATTTGTGGAGTTTACAATTATCTCATCTTAGTAATTGATTTCTTCTACTTTTTGGGTGGTGTTAACAATCTAATTATTTATAGCATAGCTTCTCTTCAATTTCCATTAATAAGAAGGTTTTTCAAAAGTTTTTCATCAAAAGAAAAAAATTGTTACATGTAAATAAGTCATTATCATTGGTTGTTGACTTTGTAAAATAATAATTTAACCCCATCAACTCTATAACTTTTTCATTGTAACATTGTTTTGTAAAATAATTTTTTTCAAATGTTTTTTTTATAATAAATTTTTCAAGGAAAAAAATCTACTAACAAGCAAAGGTTTTACGGACATTGAGTTATTACCTTTGAGTGGTTCAACCCATTATTGAAGCTCATAGCCATTCATTTTTTAAGCTAAGACAACTGACAACAATGACTCCGGCTTAAGCTTAATCATGGTAGTCACTCATTCTAAGCCCAAAGCACTGTGTAGCTTATGAGTTAAACTTGATACTGAAGGGTACAAGGGGGAAAGCACATTAGAAATTGATAATTGAAAATGGTGGAGACATAGCCCATCCCTAAGAAAAGCCCAAGCTAAACATAATTTTTAAAGAAAAGCCCATTATCAGACCTTTTTTGAAACCTTAAACACAAGAGACTAAACACAAACAATAGATCTCCTCACCTAAGCTAAGAAAAATCTAACATGTGGCTTGTTGACTTCCCTGGAACTTTATCTACGCATCAATCATTTCTAAGCTTAAAAGGACTTAAACACTTACTTTACAAAAACTGGCCCACCTGCTCCAACCCTAAAACAAAGCATGAAGTTTGTCTCCGCTATGAATTAATCCTAACTAAGTAACAAATGGGGTAATCTTTTAAAGGTAGAGGGGCATGTGACCCATTAGGGCATCATAGAATATCTAATCTTATCTAATGAGACTGGGGCAAATAAGGGCAAACAAAACATAAAATGTTTCATTATCAAACTAATGAAAGTATCTCATTATTTGAAGAATTGAGAATGATAAGAGGTAAGCCCTAATCCCAAACATTGACCTTAAAACAGTCATGAGAGCTGACAGACATGAAAGTGAGGATAAGACTTGTTCCTTAAAGGAAGTCTATCTTGCATGTAATACACGAATTGAAAGTATGATAGGCATTCATTTCACTCCTTGAGCACCTTTATCCTTATTACCCCCTTTGAGCCTTTTAAGGATTTTTCTTCAAATTAACCTTGTCAAGAACCACCCTACATTAGGGCAATCAGGAGGTAAGGGCCATTGACTTTGGAGAGAAGGGATAAGCTAACTTGTACTTGCTTCAGTTGTGTTAATTCATGAGCAATAATTGTCATAGATAATTTGATTTCTTTAGAATGAAAAAGAGTTTCAAATTGTACATTTTACTCAAATCCATACACTCATTCAAACATTGTAAGGCTATTGATCATTCTCAAACATGCCCCTCAAAGCCATAATCTACTTCACTAGGCTTATATACTTTAAGCTCATGGTTTTAGGGCCATCAATTTCTTCAAGTGAAAACTCAGATACATAGAGGGTGATCGCCTTTAAGAAAAAAAAAAGAAAAAATAAAAAAAAAAGAGAAAAAAGGAAAAAAGAAGGAGAAAAAAGAAGAAAACAAAAGTAAGGTGATCACATCCCAAATGATAGCTCAAAAGCTCTTTAAGGGCCTAAGACTTAAGTACCTTAGAAAAGCTAAACCCATGAATTTCAAAATTATGGACTTGAGTCTTCCACCAATATGTTTCAAAGTGCAAACCTGAACAAATAATTCCGAGCCTAAAGGAATGAAACTTTAATTCTATGGTCCTACATATTATACCACACTTAACAAAGCTCTTTTGACTGAAGAAATTAACTTATCTAAAGAAATCATTGCTTGTGAAACTGGGGCAAGCTCATCTTAGCTAAATTGATTTTTTTATTAATTTAGTTAAATTGCATTTTTTTAAAAAATCACATATATTTTCTCAAGATCCATATCTTCGAAGAAGATACGCATCTAAGATAAGTATCTTAGTATATTTTGCATGTAGGAATTAGAAAAAATATTTTTGATAAGTAGATTTTTTAAAACATAAAATAAAAAATCTTAATCAGAGCTTTAAAATAAAAGATTTAGTTAGCTAGGTTTTCTTTTTAAGTAAATTCGTGAAATTAGATCTTTTTAGTTTTTTTTAAATAAATAGTTAAATATATGTAAATCTAGCTTGATTTTCAAATTTTTAAAAAAGATCCACCTACTAAATCATTTCTAAAAATAAAACTGCGTTAGTTTGATTTCGATTAGTTGGTATGTAGGTATTTTCAGGGTAATCGTATAAAAAATAATAATAGAAAAACCTTTTTCTTTTTCTTGAAAATTAGTAATAAAAAATACTAAAAAAATTCATTTTTGTTATATTTTGTATATTTGTATATATCTTAGTATTTTTAAAAAAATATAAAAATAAATCCCATTATTTTTTTTTATTTTTACATGGTAACATAATCTTAATAGCTTAGTCCCTAAACTTAGTTTTTTTTTTGTTGATTTTATAAAATTATTTTTTAAGAAAATCAACGGATTAGTGGCCAAGTTAAGGTTTTCTCACTTGAAAATTCTAATTTTATTTTTTTTCTAATTTAATTGGTTGGCAACTCCAATTTTTTTAAAACATTTTTTTTTAAAGAAAAATATTTCCTTAATTTAATGTTGAGTAATTTATATTAAGTGGCCCGGACTTAATATAATTAAAATTAAGAAAAACGAAATAAGGCTCGATAGTAAGTATGGTGAAATTTATGATTTTCGCCCATAGAAACATTCTCAGGGGAAGTTTAGGGTCAAAATATGACCTTAACCAAGTGAAGTTGAGAACCAATTCGAATTTCTCCAATCTCTTTGAAAGGGTTTACCGGGGTGTTGGAGTAGACCTAAGTGTTGGGGTTGAGATTTTGTACAAACATCCCAATGCCTACTCGAATGTTGTGAATTATTCACTTGTTGCTATCAAGGATAACAATGATGTCGAGGATATCTTTGAGATGGTAGAAGCATTTGGGAAAATCCATATCTACCAATTGTATGTCAAGATTGGAGGAGTAGAAGGATATCCCTCTATACAAGAAACATATATGCCCATGTAGGATGATGACAATACGGTGGATGAGACCGTAGGATTGATTTTGTAGAAGGAAGTTTCACATAATTGCATGGTTCAGTGAATGGGAGGCTTACGTAGAGATGATGATGATGATGATGACAATGATGATTATGAGCCTAAAGGCAGTTGGTGAGACCACTTTCAACTAAGATTACTTTTTCATACTTTCATTGCTCTGCAATGTCTTAAACCTCTTATCTTTCGTAAGTTGAAGAGTTCTTACTAATTAGGATCTCTCTCGATGGAGCTAACTACCAAGTAGCTTGATCCTCCACTAAGAATGGGATTCAGTTGCTACGTAACCATGTCCCAGTAACTCTCAACCCTCCCCATCTGGCTCAGGTTTAGGCATAGGAGCCAAACGAGGACAACTAGGTGGAGTTCAACCCTCCAAACCCTTATAGGTGAGGTGGATAGACACAGGTAAAGGGAGTTGGATGTATTCAAGGATAGGTTAGCTTTATCCCTTGAGAGGGGTCGTTTGAGGGCATTCATGGGGGGAGTTTGTTCAAGACCGTAGCTTTGAGTATCCATGATAAACCTCCTTTTACACCTTCAACACTAGTTAAGAGAGGGAGGAAGGTCATTAGTTCATGGGAGAGAGTTCTTCTCAAGTAACTACTATTGATGTCCTATAGTTTTTGGATCTACCTCAATAGCTGTTACAGACCTAAGAGTCCCAAGCTCTACCTATTCTTGAGGAGAGGAGACTTAGTGAGAGTCTAGCGTCCAGAGTGTCTCGAGTATTCATTAGGTCTAGGAGATGATGACATAATATCTATTACAAACTAGACTTCATGATATTTATATTTATATAAATCTTAATATAAGTCTAACTTATTCATAATGGTTTCAATGAGTTGTACACTTTATGTTTCACTTTTTGTATTATCATAGCAGTAAATGATTTGTGATTTCAAGTAAGTGAAATAGATGTAGAGTAATGAATATTAGCACATGTTAAAGCTATGTCTTGGGAGGCTAAGAAGTGGGTTGAATTTGGAGTTTCAAGGTTTTAGTTGCATTGTAATTCTTGCTTTTACTTTGTTTTATGTGTGCAGGAGGTTCTTTGACTTACTTGTTTTGTGGAGTGTAGGTTTTCCTAAAGTGGGCGCATTTTCAAAAGGCGTCCAAGTAAAATTATAATTGAAGGTATTTTTCTAAAAGACACCTTTAATTATAATTTTACTATAACAAAAGACACCTTTTAGAATTGTGCCTTTAGTTGAAATAAAGTACACTAAGAGCACCTTTTGGAAAGATGCCTTCAGTGCAGAAAAAAACCCAAACTAAAGTTACCTTTCTAAGAGGTGCCTTCATAACTCCATAGACATAATATTTTTTCTAGGAACCTTTTTTTTCAAGGAATGCACCCTTTGCCATGGACAGACATTAAGGAAGCTCAAAAGCTTCATTTCGAGCGAAATCACTTCATTTTCTTTATGGATTTGGACATATAGAAGGTTAGAAGACGGATTCTAGAACCAAAATGTCATTAAAACAGTTGTGGAATCAAATTAAAACCTAAACAATGTTTAATTTAAAGCACTAATTATTGACCTTCTATCTCCCTTAACGCCTCATCATAACTCTACTACAAATTGCAAGGCCCTCTAATCAATTTCCTACAACAAATATACTTCAACCTCACACAAACAAGCTCAAATCTAAGCTTTCTCTCTATAAAAATTTGAAACCCATGACTTTCTCTCTCTTGTTCCTTAAGTGAAATCACTACTTCATAGGCCAAAATAGCATTGTAGTGAGCTTCACCACAATCTGAACATCATAAAGGCATCACCTTTTTGCCTAAAACGACTTCTAGCCAACCCTATTGAAAGCTTCCAAGCATCTTCAGCCACCCATTATACAATCGCTAGCATTTATGCTACTATGAAATTACCACAAACAGGAGGTCGTTCTCAGCTGGTCACGACCATTTTACCCCTCCAACTTGGTCAACGGTGGCCAGAACGCCATGCACAAGTCATCTTCCCATGGTTCTTATGTTAGTTTCTTTTTCCTATTTTCTTATTTATTTATTTTTTAATTAATTTTATTCTATTTATTTAAATTTTACTACAATAATGAGTATGGTGTTGTTTACCTTTTGATAAAAGAATAAAAAAATTGTAATAATGATGATAAAATAAACAAGGTAAAAAACAGTAATGAGAATAAATTGTTAGGCTATTTTTCTAAAATTCATATAGCCAAAAGCATTTTTTATTTAGATTTAGTAATAATATGTTAATAGTCAATGGAGAGTTAATAAAATGTGTTTGCAAGATAAGTATTATGTATTCGTATATACTAACCCGTTGATTCATATTGAGTCAATGTGTTTTGTTGTATGATACTATTTTGTTGTATATTATAAAATATTGCTTCAAATTTCTTATAAATAAAATAGATATTTTAACTATGTTATAAGGTTATTATGGTATTATTACAAACTTGCTATACCAATATTCTCTACACCATTCTATTATCTTATCCTATATAACTATATTATTGCATTGTAATGAGATTTTCGTAAGAGGAATATACGGGTAGTATGTAATACATATAAATGTAAATAAGATCAATGCTATTACTATTTAACGTTGTGATATATGAAGAAAGCATTTGTTTTAGTGACAACCCTCTACAATAAAAGGGATTAATCCTTAGTAGGTATTACATATCTACATACTTGATTAAGTCGTAAATAGGGACTAATATAGTGGCCGCATTGTGTATTATGGTAACGTATGACATATTAAATAATAAAATGCAATATAGATAATTTTGTTAATAACTAAGTTATCACGTAGAAAGCTTTATTATTCTATTTACAAAATATATTATGGAATGCCCAATTTATTGCAAACAATAAGTAATTTGACTATTGAAATACTGTTGATGCATTATGTTAATATATATCATGTTTTGAAAAGGTAGAGTTGTAATAGTCTTACCTTGTGTGCCATCTTAAGATAGAAATTGTCCTTATAGCTACTATCTTAGACTTAGTTTACACTAAGCCTACTCGACTCTATTTCTTTAAAGTATTTAATCTAATACTTGTTTGTTGCAAACCTATGGAGTAATACTTTGAAATAAACTTGTAGTTTGACTTTACAAAGAGAAGTAGTAAATTCCATAGGTACTTGTCATCTTATATACAGACTAGAATATAGAAAACTACTAAGTCCCTTAAAGATTCTTGTATAGTTTTCCTTAAGAATTAAGAAAGTCAATACTAGAGATAATAACCAATCATTTTTTATTACACCTTACTCCCCAACCTAGTTTGGTAATGCTCAGGTTTTGGGTAGATGCTTATAATCTATTTGGAACATACAAAACAAACTATAGAAGAATAAGTGACAGCTTACTTAGTAAGTAGGGCAAAGACAATAGTATGCATTTAACTTATTGTTGGTCCTGTATAAAATATTAAGAGGGGGGTGTAGACACTCAATTTTTGCCCCCTAGTAGTTTTAAGTTTAGGGTCCTAACTCAAAAATAATATAATATAAAATAACAAAAATTGACAAATGATGAAAATGTTAAAAAAATGAGAAAAGAAAAAAAGTTATAAAGATTTTTAGATTTTTTCTATGAAGTAAATTATTTTTGGGTTAATAGTTTTTAGTTTTAGCTCAGATCAAATAATTTTAGAGAGTCGCACGATTTAAGGATAATTCAATTGTGCTGAAAATCAAGGCATAGGCCAATGGCCTAACGTTTAAGCATTGGAGTATTAGGTTGGATTTAGTTTGAAGTCATAAGTTCGAATCTCGCTAAACACTCATGCATTTTTTATCTCTATCTTCTTATTTTTATTTTTTTTTGCAAAAAAGGGAGTTTAGTGGGTAAGATTCATATCTAATTGAATTGTTTTTTAATCTAATCCGATTAAATCTAAATCATTACAAAAGTTTCGAATTTGGTTTGATTTTTATTAAATTATATTTGAATTGATATAAATGATTCGAATCTAATTTAATTTTTATCAAATCAGATTCAAATCAATATAAAAGATTCGATTTGATATGATTTGGAGTTTTATAAATACAGATCAAAGCATAAAAATTTTGGGGGACACAAACATTGAATCTGCAATTATGATCCACTCGTGTTTAACCCATAACCAATATACAATTAGCAGCCGTAGTTTCCTCGTCAACTGTAACACATTCGGCCAACAAGTCCACTTACGTAACAAGCAAGCAACACACACCGATCACAATTGACAGTCGCTGCTATACTCTACCGTTACTGATCACACACTGCAATACACAATCACCATAGCAATACCCCTGACCGTCCACAACTGTACTCCTAACCAACATCTGCCTATGCACGGATGCGCAATGGTACGATACCTTCACATCCCCAGTCACTCACGTCCAGGCATAGCAAGACCATCACAACTTGTCGATGGACAACCCATATACAACACTGACCACACGTCCATAGCAACGCTAACATCAATCCAACCTCCATGTCGATGTCCCTGTCGCACATGAGTAAACCCCGAAGTTGATAGTCCCTGAATAGTAGAGCACTTAGTCTTACGCTGATCAAACTTCAAGTCTTGATCGCCGCAGCTGCAGTACAACTCACAACACTTGACAGCAACAACTTATACCGATGCTACACAATGATTCTAAAAACAATACGGTAATAGCATTGCGACAGCTATGGTGAACACATGATTAATGTACCCCTAATCCAAGCTTTACTGATTGAACAACATACGTCTACATCCTTTGTTGAACAAGCAACTGATGCTCGCAATCCCTTTAACTGATCAACAGCATCGACTGTTCGATGACCAACCAAACATGACAAGTGCATCACACTAGCATAACAACATGCCATGGCCTGTCACTTCACATCTAAATACTATAATTCCTTCACCAAACGACAAGGTTCGATTCTTTGTTTTTTTTTTTATATTATTTATTTATTCATTATTATTATATTATTATTTCCTTAGTCAGTTATTATTGATAACGTAATATAAGTGGATATGCACATATTATATTAGGAGATTTTATTTTTGGTTTTAGTCTTTTATATATAAGTAGTTGTTTAATAATAATGATATATGTATATATATTTAGGTGTTTCTTTAGCGTTAAGTTTTTTTAGGACTTCCTCACTTAGAAATTTTTTTTTTTTTGGAATAAAAATAATAAAAACCTCGTTTTATAAAAAATAGGACTTTCAAAGAGTTTTATTTTTTTAAAGTAAAAAACACTCAAGAGTTAGGACCCCTTTAGATTTTTTTTTAAAGTAAACTAAATCAATTAAAGTGTAAATTCGATCAGTTTGCAAAATTAAAATGAATCAACACACTAAAGATTTTTAGAAAGAACTGCGATCGTTTGATCCTGGCTAGCGAGTATGTAGGCACTTTCAGGGCGTCGATAAAATATATAGAAACTTAGGTTCTTTTTTCTTTTGATTTTATTTATTTATTTATTTATTCTTTAAAAACATTATAATTAGAAAAATAATTCTAATTTTGGTAAATAGATAGTAGTACCCGTTAGAGTTTAATAGATTAGTCCTCGAACTCGGAACCCTCTGGTTCTTCATTCAAATTGAAATCAAAGACTGATAGCCAAATCGTAATCAATCTACCCAATTGATTGCGGTTTTTTTTTTCTTTTCTCGACTTCGGTCGTGTGACGACTCCAAAATTTTTTCTAAATAAGAAATCAAAATTTCCCAATTTCTTTAGTTAAGGATTAATATTAAATGGGGTAGGGTTTATTATTAATTAGAAATGGGGAAATTAATTTTAAATGAAAGAAACCGAAAAATCGGGCTCGATAGGGGAGAGAGTGAATTAATATCTTTAAATTTTTAAAAACTTTTTTGTTAAAAATAAAGTTATCCCTCTTAATAACTTATAGTGGTAAATAGTGATAATTTAATGATTTAATATGCAATCGATAATAAATAAAATTAAAAGAGTGTAAGGAGGGAGAAAATTAGGCAAAGATTTCATAGAGATTTGGTCTTTTACCTATTGCTCTTTTCTAGCCCCAATACCAAGGACTTGGTCTACATCATCGGTGCTGTTCCATTTGATCCACTAAATCAACTTACAAACAGATTATAAGTATTCATCACAACGACTTTTCAACACTTTACTCTATCTATCTAACCTCTCTACAATTTAGACTAATATAGATCTACAGAGTACAAACTATGTTTTCTTTATAATAAAGTATAGAGATTACAAGTGAGAACAAAAATACAAATCTTAAATAATTTTACACTTGAAAGAAATAACACTTATTGTAGAACTTTGATTCGATGCTGCTATTTGAAGAAATATTTGAAGAAATATTTGAAGAACTTTCTAAAGCTTTCTAGAAGGTAAAAACTGATCAAGAATTTTTGTTTAATGATAATTTTTCTTCAGAGTTATATCTGACATTTTGAATCCATCTTCCTTTTATATTGAGTTTTTCCAATGGCTAAAAATCTAAAGATTTTCTTCACTTCCATAATTATCCAACCGTTGAATGCAAAGGATAATCCTTGGATATTTTCGTAAGAGGATCTCGGTATTTTGAATTTAAAAAACTATTGTCCCTGATTTGCTTAGATCAGATATATAAAAAATCATAACCACCAGATAGATTTCTTAACGAAGAGATAATCCTTATTAGATATTTCTGGATAAAGTTCATATTGAATTTTGACAAAATCCAAGTCAACTTTATCGTTATCAATATTTATGTTTGTCTTGATTTTTCAAAAAATTAACATGCTTAAAGATAATCCCCATGGATCTTAACTCCATCTTAAGTGAAACAGAATTAAGTATGTTTTCCTAATATACTCATTCTAGTGGAGTTAGACCTTGAATAATTTGAATATGATTTAAAACTAATTTCAACGTCACACTTTTAGACTTATTTTCTGAATAACTTTCTGAAGAATATCAGCCTTTAATTTCTAAAATCTTTGAATAAACTTCTGAAATGTTGTATCAATTCTTCTTATAAAAGTTTCGATAATACTTTTTAAAGATTTTCCAAAATAGACTATTTTCAATCCTTTCAAAGCTTTTGAATGTAACTTAATTTTGCAAAATTAAACTTTTTGAAAATCCTTTTGTAAGTCTACACTCTTAAAGATTCATTAGCTTTTAACCCTTTTTGTAATTATTAAAATATATGAGAGATATCTAACACTTATCATAAGTAAGGTTTTTAACCAAGTTGGTTAGATGCAATATATGTATAAGCAAATACCATCATATGACGTTATTTGGTATATTGTGAGATTAGAGAAATTACGTTTACTTTAATCTAGGTTAAGGAGATTGACGTTGTACACTCGTGAATTGAAACCAAACGAGAGCTTATGCAATGGAGAATACCCTCCTCTTGTGACTACCTTCGAACCATGGCTCCTAACTTTGCTACGACCTCCTCTTCTATCACTTAGGTCAGTTAAAGATAGGGAAAGAACCATTTCAATTGTCATTATCAAAGGATGTCAATATTTGGCTCAACAATCTTAGCCGTCACCCTTAGTGGGTTGTAATGCAATTCAGGTTAGATGCTAAATCGAATTTAAATTAGGTCGTTTTTACAATGATTAACCAAGCTTAGATAATTGAAGCATAATAATGTTCATAGAACAATCATAACATGGAGCTTAGCTCCTTTCACAGCAAATCGAATTTTAAACACAAGCATCGCACATGCATAAGTAGCTAACTACAAGTATAAGCAAATACATATCAAAGTCTTCAAATATTTTAGGATAATATCCTAAAATGTTGTAAAGCATCGATTCCACTTACTTGTCATAAGCCTCATTGTGGAAAATTTGTATCGTCAACACCTTATTCATTAGGAGACTATATATATACAAAGTCCAAGTTTAATTTTTATAAAGGTTACGAAAACGTTAGGATTCTATCTACTCATATTTTGCTAAATAGTTATATATATAAATATACATATCTAAAATATATTATTATTTTCCTTATATAATGAAATATAGTTTATTATATAAGTTAAGTTAAGTTATTAAGTATCGATAATACATACAGTTATACAATTATGTATGATATATCGTTTCGATCATATCGAAATGTACTTTAATAAGTTGAATTAGGTTTCAATTATAGTAAGGTTATCATAGTTCATAAATTCTCATAATAGTATAGAAATATTGGTTATATTACCTAGGATTATCCGATTTTAGTAAAAGTAATATCATTGGGTTCGTATATACTTAACAATACATACTACATGTTCTATTTTGAGAGGAAACTTCAAAAGGGTAATTTAAGTTTCTGATATACCTACATGTACGTAAAATAAGTATTATCATATTATAATCATTTTATGTAATTGGACTATATTTTATATAACTTGTTAATATAACTTAATAATATAAGTATTATTTAACCCTAATATGTATATATCTTAACTCGGTTATAAAACTATTACTAATAAGTTAAAAATTTATTTTTACCTAACCTGAGCAACATGCACATGTGTAATTTTTATTTCAATATTTATTATATTTTATTCTATTATTACTAAAAACGTGCTTCGTTTGTAATTTAAACTATTTTACTAACATAATTCATAATAAATGACTCAAGTCACCAAATAAATCTCTAAAAATTTCTATGGACTCCTAAAAATATGGGCAACTCAATTAGTATATGGTTCTGTGCTATTAAGTTCATCACCTAAATGCTCATAATTACAATTTTACCCTTAAATTGCATTTAATTAACCAAATATTAGTCTTTTTGTAAAAAATTATTTTCGATATATCCTAACATCATTACAAATCACCAAAAGTTAGTATCTATCATTTCCATCAATTAATTTCATAAAAACCTATTTATTTCATCATTTCACGCTATTTTTAACTATTTTTAAGGCTATCATTATATTAAATATTAAAAATACCTAAATTAAAAATCTAGTTATAGAGCAATCAAATATATATCTTGTCTATTCTACATAAAAAATTTGAGCTAGAAACTATATCATTTAGTATATTTATTTTGAAAGTTAAAATTCAGATGAATAATGACTTTCTTAAGTAAGTACAAAAAATATTCTAAATTTTACAAAAATAAAAATATCACATGAAAGGATATCTAAAATAACCTAAATTTAAAATTTTCTATAATTCTCTAGATTAATATAATGTTTTTTGAAATTTGGGCAAAAATAGGACAGAAGTTTACCTCGCTTATTCATCAAAACTCCGACGACTATGAGATAGTAGGTTGTTGTGAAAATAACTAATCGTTGCTCTACATGATGGTGGAAGGGTGTAATAGTAGATCAAGGTTTGGCTTGTGAACTAACTTAGCTCGGTTCTTACTCTATTTTTTCCATTTTTTGTCAAATTTTTCTAAATTTTTTTCGAATTTTCCTTAAGTGTTCTTGGTTACCAAAATGTGAAATCTAATTGATAGTGTTCTATTTATAGTGTTTTAAGTTGGCTAGAATTTTTTTCTTAATTATTAAGCAATTTTTTTCTTTAATTACAAAGGTAAAAGTTAAGTATGAGGTGTCAAATTTTCATAAGTTTACTTTTAATGTAGCTACTTATCTTTTTCAAGCTACTCCACATTTAATCCAATCATATTTTAGTTCATTTTTTATTTTCTTATAGTTTGTAGATAATATTTTAGGGTATTTTGGTATTTTATCTTAGTATTTAATGATTTTGTTAATATATAGGTATATATCCTACATATATCATACATGCAATGAGTATTTATATAGATGTAATCATGTTTCTAGTATGTATTTTGTTTTTTACAACATATTTCCTATTTAATTTTTGCAAATTTATTGCTTATTATATATAATTATATAATCTCAATCTAAACCAAGTATATTCATAAAAATACATGTATACTCATATGGCATATTATGTTATATTATTTCCTTTTACAACCTAATTAACTTATCTATAAGTCCTTTTGTATTTTGAGCTCAGTTTTAGGAGTTTTGATTATTTTTACACCATATTAAACAATCATACTTCTAAGGCTAAAATTAAGATTTTGGGTTATTACTTTTGAAATGTAACTTCATTGGGTTACTTTAACTAACTTTTTTATCTTAGTTATAATGTTTAGGCTTAATCAGATTTTGTTTTTAGGCCCTAAATTTGGATACGGTTGCTCTAAATACAATTTTAGGAGCTCATATATAGTACATCCTTATTATTTTGGTTGTATTCTTAATATCTTATTATATTTTTTACTTTCAAGCGCATAGAAATTTCTCAATTAGGGTTATCATGTTTCTCATAAGTTCCAAATGCCCTACATTAACTATCAACCTTAATTGTATAAGGACAGGGTTTTATCTTAATACTCAGATGTTTATATCCGGATTGCAAATTTTTAGGATATCACAATATATCCCTCTATCGTCATATTATTTATGCTATACATATATTTTTTAGAATATAAAATTTTAATGGGATCAAGTTGTAGCATATATTACACCTAAAATGTATATAAATATTGTTGTTGTAATAATGATATCGATTAAATACATCTTCGGTTCGTATTAACATAACCTAATTGTAGATGTTAATTAATTAATCATGTTATTACTTTGTATTAATTAACACCTCTATGGATATAATATAAACTTATAATGATTATCTTTATGAAATAATAGTAATAATATGTTAATGTTTAATATTAGCACTATGTAATATAAGTTGTATAAATTATTTCAATGTAATCACCTAATGTCATTATAGAACGGTATAATTATACTTTATTATGTCTTTGTATGGTATTATTAGATTCTATTATTCAATAGGAGATTTGTATAGAAGACATATGTATGTATAATATTATAAGAATATAAATGAAAAATCTTAGAGTTTAATAATTACAGTTAAACTGAATAGTGGCCAATAAAAATATCTACAATATATATTGCCTATTTCAATGGGTTGTAATCATAATTAGTTAATGTTACTATTATTGTACACTATGTTAAGATTTATTGCATTCTCATTCATTCAAATAATTTATACATTATAAAAAAGTTATATCATAAGTATAGCATTGGTTTGTAACATAGCTATAATATTACGATATGTCCTACTATACTTACAAGTCATAAGTTAATGATTACATGTTTGTTCATATTGTATCTAAATAAATGTCTCTATAGCAATAAATTGTATTATAGGAACAAGATTATTGTAATCATATATGTAATATGTTGTTATATAAATTTACATTTAGATCATGTATATGTAGACATATCATTAAATAAGTTTTGTCTAACAGTTGATTCAATAATGATAGGTGAAGAATAATTAATAAATTATGATGTACATTAACATCATAATAAATTTATTTTATTTTATTTTATTTGTTAATCATCATAGTAACCCATATGATATAAATTACTTTATACATTGCAATAATGTATCATAATTATATTATAATAATTAATATAGTATCGGTTTTATAGGTTATCTACCTATTTTTGAGTCAAGTATATATAGCAATTAGTAGTATGTCATATGATCCCATTTTTTTGTATATTAATTTTATTATAGCTATTCATGAAAAGCTTGCCTTTGGAATATACATTAATAAATGGAGAGTAAGATGTTAGAATATAAAGTGTAACAATAATACATTGTAGATGAAAAGGTGATTGTTGATTAATGAAGTTGCTTGCAAAAAAAAAAAAAAGATCAAAGGGTGATTTATAAAAATTTTGTATACACTAATATATTGATTTACGATAAGCTTAATTTTTATCCTTAGTAAAATATTGTTCTAGATATTAATTACATTTTGTTTGAAATAGTGTATATCTATTGTGTTGTTAAGTTATTGATCAAAGAGTAATGTTTTATCATCATTTTGGCAAAAACCGTATCGATATATGCCACCTTAATTCATTCATTACTCTTAATTTATCAAGTGTATCATGTAAAGTAGACTATTTTATAGATTAGATATATTGTAATTTTGTTATTCTAGGTAATAGCCATGATATCATTATTTTTTATGTTCTATTTCTCATTTATTGTAAGTTATTATGTAATTGTAATACTTACTTGATATTACTAGTACTTAATATTATAAAATATATAGATAGTAAGTATAACTAGATTTCCAATTTATAAATAACTTAGGATATATAAAGAGAGATAATTTCAGCAATAACTAATTATAATAATTATATAATTCTCTTGTTTGAGCATCTTGTATTCTCATATATATTAAGCCATTGTGCTCTTGTCAACTTATTATGCTAAAATCATTTTTTTTAATAAGTTATATTTGCTTCATAAAAATTGCCATCATTCTATACAATAGTAATACATCTATTAGCAAATTATATTATTGTTGTTTATTCTTGTCATGCGAAGCAATTCATTCGATTTATTGATAATTTTCATAATATGACCTCATGATGTTATAACTTTGTATTTTATAGAGTAGATATACATATGAACTCATTTGTGGAAAAGCTTTATCAATAATAAATGCATTTCAATGGACCTCAGATATAACTAATCAACTACACCAATAATTCTATTGTAATATTGCAAGTTGTACCATAAACCATCAAAATTAGTGTCTTCATAACAATAGAATTTATTTTAAAAATAAGATGATACTAGATAGTTGTGATATTGCGTTATATAAATTCACATAAATGAGTTATATAATTTTTTTTTTTTTGGTGTAAATGAGATATGTCACCTAAGGATTGGTTCAACAAATGATGGATTATATGTAAAAAGTTAAATAGAATATGGAATTGTTATAGTTGTCAATATAGTTGTTGATATAGTACCTTATAGTAATGTATCATATGACACTACATAGTAAAGTAGTTCTTTATCATATTTATTATATTCTATTATAAATATTGCACTTTTATAATGATTAATCATTTGTAATATTATATCCTATATAAATATTTCATTAGTCACTACCAATCATGCTATTAATAATTTTTTTTCATATTTATATCGACGTTGGTTTTCTTGATTTGTCTTAGTTCATTTTTTTTAATTGATTATTTATAGATGATTAATCAAAATTGGCCCTTTTTAAAATAATTATATAATTTATAAATCTAATTGGCTGTTTTGGCTTTAAAATAAGTAATCCCCAGACTCTTGATTTTTGGTTTTTAATTTATACCAGTAGCTTGATTGGGAACCTATCAAGCCACTAGTTCCTAATCTTTCTTTTTACCAATTCCGATTGGTTAATGACTTTTGAATTAGATTTTTAAAAGTCTTTTTAATTTCAAGTTGAGTGATTCGTATTATATTGGCTAGATGTAATATGAAACGAAATTGAAATGCATTGGTGAAAATTTAAGCTCGACACTTAAACATGTTTACTTACTTGAGAGTTATACTTTTTTGTTAAGGGTTAAGAAATTATTTGGTAATTTGAAAAAAAAAAAAGCACCTCTCCTCGTTAAGAGCAAATAGTACCTTTTGGTTTTATAGTATTAAGTGGAGGAGTTACAATAAATGATGAGAAGGGGAGGACCACAATTGAGTGGCCAACATGACATAGTGCATTAGAAGTTAAGAGCTTTTATGGACTCTCAAATTCTATACGTGGTTTGTGGAGAACTTCAATGGTATTGTGGCTCCCTTAACTAAGCTCATGAGGAAGAATACTAAGTTTAGGTAGATAGATCTAAGCTAAACTCACATCAACACTGGTTATGGCCTTACCACACTTCAATAAAATATATACATGCTTAAAAGTGAACTCTTTAGAGTAGAGATTAGGCTTGTACTTATGTAGAAAGGTTGCTTATAACTTATTTTAGCTAGAAGTCAGGTGGTGTGATGCTTAATTACTCAATCTATGATAAGCAATTTGACTCCCTAATCGAGTTCTCATAGTATAACAATTTACCTCATACACTAGGAGTTTACAATTTTCATATATCATGAATGCCTTAATCATTTAAAAGGACAATAAAACTCTCATACAAACAAGCTAAATTGATGAAGTTCGATCAAGGCTTCATCTATTTCATTATATATAAAAAGAGTAGCCTATCTCGAATACATTTCTAAATTCTACCTTAACTATTGTGAGTTTATAATGAAATTGTAGGGGTTTACATCACCAGGCCTAAGAAGAGCTATGAGATTATGAAAGAAAGCCTATAGATTTGAGGTCAAATGTTCTTGACTCCAAGGAAGATGTTGGGAATTAAGTTCTTGAACTTATAACTTAAAGTCGAGTTAGGATCTTGCAAAGTTTAACTCGACACATTTTGGTGCATGAACTAATACGGGATAGGGAAGCCAATCAAGCTTTAGAATTAAACAAGTTCCTCCAAAATGACTATAGGATAGCCACCTAAGTAAGAGTAACCCTTTCTCCTTCAAAATCAAGCTTGAGCCCTCCCCAAACTAAACCGAGCTATCCTACCTTGGCATAGGTCAAGAAAGCTAATCTACTAATAGTCAACATCTCCTTCAAGTTGTCCCTCTAAGTTGTTGAGCAAACTAAAGACTTGTAGAACTAATATACTGAAAACAAGTCGGGGTGTTCTTCATTTCACTTTTATTAGAGCACCTTACAAGCAATTGTAATTTATCATACTTTACAAGTCCTTACGTCCATTATCTAACATGCTTCCACCTTGTCTTATATCTATTCTACCCCTTATAGCATATACTTAGATATGCATTGTTTTCTTGTGCAAGAATTTACCCTTTTGTCTTTTCCCCTTAGTGTTGTAACTCTCAATAGTCGAGTATGTAGGGCCTACATTGTAATGATATAGACATAGCTTCCATTAGTGAATTACATAAAGTCCCCTTTAAAAAAAAAAAATCCTTTTAACTGTTATCTAACTTCTTTAGCAAAAGTTAGTTGCGAGTGACCCTCAAATTCACTTGTACATCATATCAAGTGAGTGTTAAGTCATATAAGACTTGTTGTTGTGTCTTATTCAGTAGTTAGCCTACTAATTGCTAGAACTTTGTTTTTATTTTTGATAAGATCTGTCACAAGGACTCTTCACTTGTTCCCAAGCTAAAGGCTTAGCTAACATGGTCTACTGAATCCTTAACCATCACCCAAGTCTGGATGAAGTTGACTTGTTATGTTGAACTAACTTGATTGAGTACCTAATTTGTAGTAGGTGAAGTGTTGTTTTATTACAAGAGCAAGGTCAACTTGAACTATTTGGGAACTCCCAAGTTTTACTAACCTGATTTGGAAACTTCATTACCCAACTAGTACATAATTGCCAAGGTACAAATGCCAATCTATCTAGAGACCTTTTTGCTATCGACCTTATCCAAACAACTCAAAGTTCATTTTGTAGTAAACCTTTAAGCTTCTCCCTAAGTGATACGTGTCTCATTACCTGAGTCGTATACTCTACCACTAGAATGTTCTTTTAGCATGATTTCCCTTCCTTTTGTAAAATATTTGTATATATAGTAGTTTATCCTTTTTTGTAAATGCTAATGATGTCATGTATCCCTATTAACATGGGTATAAATACCCTGCTAATGAGCTACTGCAATCAGAACATTCCTAATTTAAATGAAATACTAAACTATTGCTCTTCATAAGCTTTTATGAGTCCCTTAAGTAAGGATTGTGGTGAGCAACCTAATAACTTGGATTAGTGTATCACATTAGGCGGTTGTTGGCCGTGTTGTGCTTAAGTGGTGCATAATATCCATTTAAGTAGCTCAAAGTTATGAGTAAGACAATTGTTCTTGAGCTGCTTTTGTGTGTGTAGTTTAAAGTTACGATTATTGGTTTGAAATTTTGGACAGTTATGTGGTGTTGTGATTATACCTTGTTTCCATATCTTAAAAACAAAGCAAGAAGTGTAGTTTTGCAGAAATAATGAGGATTGTAGAAAAAATTGTTATGTGTTGTTTGTTTCACTAGTAGCAAAGCTAACTAAAGTTGTTGGTTGAAGAGAGAGCTATATATTGTATTGCTAAGTGAAATGATAGACTTTAGTGTGAATGCGGTGGTTTGTGAAAATAAAAGTGATGCACTTAGAAGGGGATGCCATGTAGGATAGACCCCTAAGTTAATAGAGGAGCAGATAGATCAACTCACTAAGCTCTAAGAGAACATGTTATTTATTACATCCTAGCTTAGCATGGAATTCGCCATTATACAAGAATACCTGTTAAAAACTTAACTCAACCTGCTTATTCATTAAAAAACAACTTTATTTATGAGATAATGGGAGTGCTATAGTGGAGTTCAGTTAGATATTTGGCTACAATTATATGTACACCTTACTATTTACATCAAAACATGAGCCATTTTTTTTTTCATCTTCAAAATAGTAGGACTTCTAACTTAGTACAAGTTCTTTCCAAAAGTTGTTGATTTTAACTAACGCTCTCAAAGTATACATCCCTTAGTGTTGGGCCCTTCAAGATTCTACTAACTCGAAGATTAAACTTTTGATCTCCCTTAGCTATTGAAGTTGTGTGAGAGTAGATAACAAACAATACAATATAGAAAATATCACAACTGAAACATTTTAATTGTAACTGGCCAGTTCACATTCATACACACATTAGCCTGACCAGGCATTTATTGCTAGTAATGCAACATGTTGTGCTCATATACATGGTATGCATCAGTATCGATATCCTATGTCCTTTAACTCACTCATTCGGCCAATCAACATACTTTGGCATCTAGATATAATGTTTAGGAACCTAAAGGCAATAAGAAGCTGCTAGAGAGTAAGACCTCGAACTCTATTGTACCAAATTAGACTACAATGTGTAGTCTACCAAATCAAACTACAAAGAATAGTCAAGTCACTTTAGCAAAGAGAATCTATATGCTTCCAAAACTAAGTTCATAAAACCATTGTTTTTCCTTGATCACTTGGAAACCTTATTTTGAAAAGTATAACCCATAGGTCTCTTTTGTATTATACCATGCCATGCTATGCAGTAACAACTCAAATATATTATTCAGCATAACCATTCTTTAAGTTTTATTAAACCTAGATATCTAAGTCTATTTTTCAACCTTTCCCTAGTGAAAATCTAATATCTTACTTAGAGTTCACTTAGGTGAATACTCAAAAAATTAGGTTAGCAACCACTTAACTTTCCAAATTAGTACAATTATTCATAAACACCACATCAATATTCAACATAGCAACATAACAGTTTAACTAAGATATGGCTATCATCATTCAAAATCACCACATCAACATCTACTATAGTAGCATATTAGTTCAACCAAGATATAGCTATATTTAATCAATATAGTATCAAATAGCATATAGTGTTATGAGTAGCAATAAATTTGCTCTAAGCATAGGTTAAACCTACTTACTTGGCCTCCTAACCAAATATTCCTATCAAAATTTCAAATTGGTTTATGGATTTGGCCCATTAATCCTAGATAAGATAGAGTAAAAGCTAAGGATGATGTTAAAATATTTCTTTAGTCATATTTTTACCTTATGGTTATTAAGTTATCTAACTCGTCCCTATAGATAATACAAAACTTTGTTAAATATATATATATATATATATATATCATTGTGTTACACATATACATGTTGAATATGTATTATCTTTTTTATTTTACTTATCATGTAACCCTTGTTATATATATATATATATATATATATATAATTGTAACATAATAATATAACATAATGCTATTAGTAAAAATATTATTTCAATAAGTAATATATTTCTATAGCATGTATGTATATATTTTTTTTCAAATAGCACTAATTATGTTTAAAATATTGTACAATATGCAATTTATCTTATACGTGAAATTATCATATTGCGTTACACGTACTAACGGTAAGATTAATTAGATACTGTTTTGAATGCATAGCTTATGTGTGTGTGTGTGTGCGCGCGCGCGCGCGTGCGTGTACGTGTGTGTATGTCATGCCTTGAAAATGTAGAGTCATAATAGTCATACTATGTGAGCCATCATAAGATAGAAATTATCATTACAGTTGCTATCTTAAACCTAGTTTAGTACTTAACTCTACCCCTTTGAAGTATCCAATTCAATAGCTGTTTGTTATAAACATGTGAAGTAATCCGTTGAAATAATTTGTTAAAGATAAACTTATAATTTGACTTTGTAAAAGAGTAGTAGTAAATCCTATAGGTACCTATCATTTCATATACAAATTAGAATATTGAAAACTACCAAAACTTTTGAGGAATCATGTGTAGTTTTCCTTAAAAGTTAAAAAAGTCATTACTAAAAATAATAACCAGTCATTTCTTGTTACACCTCACTCTCCATCTTAGTTTGCTAATGCTTTGATTTTGGGTAGATACTTGTTATCTAGTCAGAACTTACAAAACAAACTATAGGGGAATGAGCAATAACTTACTCAGTAAGTGGGGTGAAAACAAAAATATGCATTCAGTACATCACAACTAAGGTTTTCAACTAAGTTAGTCAGATATAGAGCGTATACAAGCAAATACTATTGCACGATGTTATCTAGTTCGTTGTGAGGTCAAAGAAATTATGTTCACTCTAATTTGGGTTAAGGTGCTTGACATCGCATACTCGCAATTTGAAACCAAACCAAAGCTTATGTAATAGAGAACACCTACCTCCCATGACTACTTTTGAATCATAGCCCTTAATCTTACTGCGACATTCTCTCCTATCACTTAGTTCAGCTAAGGGTTGGGAAATGACCAGTTCAGCTATCCTCATTGAAGGAAATTTATATTTGGCTTGAGAATCCTAGTCATTTCCCTTAGTGGGGTGCAATACATGTCAAGTTAGATTTTAAGTCAAGTTTGAGTTAATTCATTTTTAAGATGATTAACTAAGCTCAAATAATTCTAGTATAACAATATTCACAAAATAACCATAACATGAAGCTTAGCTCCCATTATAGCAAATTGAATCTCAAACACAAGCATTGTACATGCATAAACAATTAACTATAATCACAAGAAAATACATACCAAAATCTTTAGATATTCTGAAATAATACCTCAAAATACTATGAAGTATTAATCATAATTACCTAGCTTCCTAGCTAATCGTTCTCAGAAGTCTTCGATAAGGCTACAGATTTGACCTATTTGGTACAAAATAGAGTATAAATTAAAATATAGTACTTGGATGAGACTTACCTAGTATATTAGACTTACCCCTTTTGATTTAGCCTAATGTAGTTATAGATACTTATTATGTAACATCATTGTAATTTAATTTTACATTTGAAATTTATATAACATTGGTTTCTAGTATTATTTAAGAAGCTTCCACCTTTTCGAAAAACTTTTACTTTAGAAACTTATATTTTTTACTCTCTATATATATGTATATATATATACTCAAATTTTACGAAAGTAATTATGTTAGATTTGTTAAAATATAAAGTTCAATTTTAATAGTTCTAATAAGGGGTTATTACTAAAGATCCACTCATTTTGAGAATCAATTCTAATGATACAAGTCCTATGACCATCAATTTATATTTTCCAAAAAATTTACAAGTTTCAATCTTAGAAACTTTTATCAATTCACAAAATCAATTGTTATCTTTATAGACATATGCATTTGCCCTAATTACCCATTTTTCCTTAAAAGAAAACCTATTAGTGAACTTCAAATTTCATGAGGTAAGTATTTTATCCATTACATAATGTAAGGTACTTGTAGTTTAGTTTTGTTGTTTTGAGCTTTGTTTTTTTTTTTTTTAAGTACTTATATTTTTACATCCGACCATTTATAGAAAGTAACCTAATAATTCAAGGTTTCTTCAAGTTAGAATTACTGGTAAATTCTTTTTGGCCCAACTATGTCATTCCAACACATTACACTAATATTTTACAAGAAGTTTACAATTATCGAATAACTAGTGGTAATTTATTTTGAAAAAAAAAATGTTAATTTTTACATATCCTCTCTTTAAATATTAGATAGAGTTAAATGTGTACCTTATATTGAGGTTTGGTGAAGAGAAGGAGTCGTTTGCTAAACCTTCTATATTTAAAGAGTATCCTACATACTCATGCAATGATTCTAGTAGTGGTTTGATAGTTAAAAATAGCCTTAGTGGTGATGTGTCGAGATAAGAGGCAAATGGTGGTTGTCATGGTGGTATGAGAATCTTATGTTTAGTCTTTTAGTGATTTTCACTGCTTCTAGATATTTATAGGGTAATAAAAGCTACTAATAGAATAAGATAATAGTAATGGTATTGATATTTAATTTCATTTTTCCCCTACGTTTCTAACTCTCTAGACCACCTCCCAAATGAAAATGTGTTGATTTCCTTTATAGGATCATTAATGATGGTGCAGCCAAATTGTAAGACACGCAAATTGGAGGTGATGCAAAAATCTTCATTATGGAGGGTTAGAAATTACGCCTAGTTTTTGGATAATCATCTTAAATTGGTGCAATTTTATATCACTCTTAAAACACAATTTTATCTAGATTTATAGTTTTCAAAGTTGTATAATATATTTCGAAGACAATAGAATGCTATATTATATATTGAGTCTCAATTCTTTACGTTTAGGGCAATTAAGATTTAACATGGTAAACTCTAGTTTATATGACTATTTGAGTATAATTTTATCTAGTTTTATTATTTCAAAAAGTCACCTAATGTATTTCAAAAACAATAGAATATTGTACCATACATCATATTTGAATTCTTCACCTTATGATTATTTGAAAATTATCATGATAAACTTTAGTTTTAAGAGAATATTTATTGTATTTTAACTTAATTTTGAAATATGATTTTATACAAATGTTTCTTCTAACTTTTAAGGTTTTATATGACTATTTAGTGTTATTAAGAATAGATTCTTCATTGAACCTAAATTTCCATAGACCCTAAAAACATCTTTGTTAATGTTTTTATTTAATTTAATAAAGTTTACGTAACATGATATTCAAATTATAGGGGGATTATTTTACCTTAGTTTTTGTTTTGCCATATTCTGAATGTTGCTAGCTCAAATAATTGGGTGTTACTATGCAAGTGGGGTTCATTGACTTAATATAGCTTTGATAATTAGGAAATTTTAGAAAGCATAGTTTTGAGTAATTCAATTGATGTACTCAGATTGAAATGTGTTTGATTTTATGATCCCATTTTAATTAATTAATTATTTTCTTAAAGTTTTTCATAGCTTGAAATTTTTACTATTAGATATTTAGTAAAGTTATAGCATTGTAATAGTATATTGAAATTTTCGTTTATATTCATTAACCTAGTTTATAAGAACAAATTATTTTATAAGGGATATAAACTACTCAAAAGCTTATCGTACCCTAAATGCTAATTTACCAAGGGTTATTTTCTTGATGGTCTTAAAACTGAATGCTTAGAAAGTAGTTACTAAAGTGCGGAGCTTACAATCCACTTAATTCGATAACTCACATAATCATTCTACATCTACGGACAAGATCTTAATCATAAATTTTTTAGGGTCTCACAACATATATATATATATATATATATATATATATATGGGAAATATGATTTATACAATTATATATATTTAACTAGCTCCTTTATGGATTATTAAATGAAAATAATAAAAATATAACTATCAATATTTTGAGTTCAAAATTTGAAAAAAGAGACAATTTTATGAAATTATATAGATAAAATACTCTATTTAAGAAAATAACGAGATTATGAATATATCTCCTATAAGACTATTATATATCAATTATAAGACTATACTTATAACTATAGAAATGAGGTTACTTAGAAATATTATATGCTAGAAAAATTGAACTTTTAGTCCTTTTTTTTCCCCTCCGTTACTCTCTCTTTCTCACCCTTTCTCTTTCTCTCTCTCTCTCTCTCTCTCTCTCTCTCATTTGTCTGATTCCCCCTCACCAACCACTCCCCCCTCCCTAACTCTTCCCAAAATCTTTGTTAGTCTAATTTTACGTGACCTTTCAAACATAATTTTATCATAAATTAGTTCTTTTAATTTTTTCTATCTAGTTATGAAAGTTTAACTTAATTCTAAGAAAGTTGATATAAATCATAATTTCTAGAGTGTGCCTCAAGCAATAAATTTTTTAATTAGTTTCTTATTAATTTATAAGTATGTGTTTTATTATAGTAAATGAATATAAATTACTTTTACATATTATCTCATGTCGCTAGTAATATCATTATATTCATTATTTTATTACCAAGATCCATATTCTCATGCTTACTAGTAAAGTTAGTATAGATCGTTTTATACTAATTGATTTAACTTATAAGTACATATTTCTCTATAAAGGATATGAACTACTTGAAAGCTAACATGTAAGGTAGAGTTGAAGCTAGAATTAGATGAGCTCCCTAAGCTTAAGAGCGAGCCAATGAAATAGACCATTAGAAACCCCAATTTGAATATAGAGTTAGTCGACTTGCTAATGAAATTTGGCATAGAAGGGAAGTTTACCTAGCTTGTAATGTTCGACTTGGAGGAATCAATTGAAGGATTAATAGAAGGGTAGAAATGGTCGAAGAAGAAGAAGCAAGTGATGGTGAAGAGTTCTTTAAGGCCAACGAAGTACTAGGACGAGCCTTATAAGGTGGAAGATACAATACTCAACCTAACAGAGTTGAGTACCTTTCATAACAAGTTCGTGGAGGTAGAATAGAGCGACCAACTCATTACCAAATTATTCTTGATGATGTTAATGAAGGGTTAGAAGAGGAGGATTATTATGAGAAAGAAGATTCTAGAGTTTGAGCTCCTACAAGCACTGATAATGTAAAAATCCAGATTAGGAAGAAAGAGTAGAAAAGTTGTTTGAATGTTATCAATATGTTGAGGAAGATGAAGTTCGGCTTACTGTACTAAAATTTACTAGGTATGCTAGTATATTGTAGAAGAAGTTGCATATAGTGCGAAGGAGAGATAGACAATGAGATGTTAGGACTTGGGAATAAATGAAGAGAATAATGTGTAGAAAGTTCATTCTTGACTCTTATTTTTAGGATACATTTGCTAAACTGCAAGAGCTGAGACAAGAGAATTGAATTGTTTATGAGTATGTGCTAGAATTTTAATTGCTCAAGATCCGATGTGATCCAGAAGAGTCAAAAGCCTAAATTGTCTTTGGATTTATCACTAGCTTAAGGTATGAGCTTTGAGATATTGTTGAAGTGCGATTTGACACTCTTAAAGGTGCTATTAATGTCGCTTAGTGAGTTGAGAGGCAGAGAAAGAATAAACCTTATTGAGCCTAACCAATCTGACCTATTCAACCTGCTTGACTTGCTTAAGGAAGTTTTAAGAAGCATAGTAACTCTATGTTAGACAAGAAGGAAGGGCAGACGATATAAATTGAAGAAGTTAAGATGGAGTAAGGAGAGATAAAGAGAAAGTTCAAAAGAGGACAATCTTCAGGGAGGAAGACTAGTGAAATCATGTGCTTTAAATGTAAGGGATTTAAGCACATAGCATCTCAATGTCTAGACCAATGAACTATGGTAATCAAGGGAGATGTTTTAACTTTTGAAGTATACAATATTGACGAAAAAGTTTGTGAAGTCTTAGAAGAACTAGAAGATGGAGTAAAGGTGGAAGTTATAGGAGAATAACATTTATCAAGAGGAAGGAGACATGCTCTGATTAGTTATTTGCCAAGCTTTAAGCCTAGAACCTGATAAAGAGAATGAACAATAAGAAAATTTGCTCCTCACCACAAGTAAGGTAAGTGATCAATTGTATGTATTAATAATTAATAGTAGGAGTTGTACAAATGTTGCCTCCTCTAGCTTAGTTGAGCAATTACACTTGCTAATCTCCCCATATGCTAAATCATACAAGTTATATTAGTTAAATAAGAAGGGTTCAATGTAGGTTTCGTGCCAAGTATTATTACCTATATGAGTTAAAAGTTCTAAGGATGAGATTTTATATGACGTATTGTCGATGCATCCTTTGTGCATCTTACAAGGCCAACGTTGTCTCTGATTGAAAGGTCATGCATAATGGATTTAAGAACACCTATACATTCAAGAAAGATGGTTGGAGGATTACCCTTAATATAATGACACTTAGCTAAGTCGACACATGCAATCTAAGTTGAACCAACAAACTAAGGAGACCTTGGTGGTGAGCTAATCTAAATTAAGGAGGATCAAGAAATCATATGAGCTGATCTTTTTATTGATTCAAAGACTATTATAACTAAGGGATCAGAATGACTTGCCAAAAGTGGTTTAGAAGTTGATAGAAGATTTCGTTGACCTATTTCCTAAGGAGTTACCAAAGTGCTTACCCCTAATTGTGAGGGATAGAGCATTGTATTGACTTGCAGCCAAAAGCCACCTTACCAAATCAACCAACCTATAAGATGAATCTTGAATAAGCCATTGAGTTATAAAGGAAGGTGAATGAGTTCATTGATAGAGGTTATGTTAGGAAAAGTTTAAGCCCATCTATTGTGCCTACCTTATTAGTGCCGAAAAAGGATAAAACTTAAAGAATGTGTATGGATAGTTAAACTACCAAGAAGATCATCATCAAGTACAGATATTTGATCCCAAGACTAGATGACATGCTAGACAAACTATATGGAGCTTAACTATTCTCAAAGATTGATCTTAAATCTGGATACCATCATATCTACATGAAACTAGGTGATTAATGGAAGACTTTGTTTAGAACTAAGTATGAATTATATGAATGGTTCGTGATGCCTTTTGGATTGTCAAATGCTCCTAGTTTATTTATGAGATCGATGAATCATGTACTAAGGAATTAGATTAGGAAGTTTGTTATGATCCATTTTGACAATATCCTAGTATATAGTCCTAATTTATTACGTCGTATAGGACATCTCTAAACTATTTTCGAGGTATTACAAATTAAGAAGTTGTTTGGCAACTTGAAGAAATGTTGTTTTTACCAGGAAGAGGTAATATTTCTAGGCTATGTTGTTAATAAAGGAAGCTTAAGGTTAGATGATAAAAAGATTCAAGTAATTGTATAATAACCTACCCTGACCTCTTCTGCCAATGTGAGAAGCTTTCATGACTTAGAATCCTTCTACTAAAGATTTATCCAAAATTTCAGTACTATTGTGACACCCTTAATAGAGCTAACCAAGAACATTGAATTCCAACGGAGAGATAAGGAGGAGAAGAATTTTATTGAGCTAAAGAGAAGGTTGACTTTAGCTTCAGTTCTAGTTTTACCTGATTTTCATAAAGTCTTTGAGTTGGAGTGTAACACTCCTAGTATGGGCACAGGAACAGTTCTCATCTAAGAATGTTGACTTATTGCTTACTTTAGTGAGAAGTTTAAGGGAGTTACCTTAAACTATTTCATGTACGAGAAAGAATTGTACATACTAATCCAAGCTCTACAAACATGGTAACCTAAAGAGTTTATCGTGGATATTGATAATCGAACATTGAGATATTTGAGGATCTAACCAAAGTTGTCCAAACAATAAGTTAAGTAGATCAAGTTCTTAGAAGGGTTTTCATTTGCTATAAAGTATAAGTAAGGAAAGGCGAATGTAGTAGCTGATGCCTTATCTAAACAACATGATGCTTTTCAACCTATAAGTGAGACTAATGGGATTTGCTAATATCAAAGAGTAATGCCATCAGGACCTGCATTTAGGTGCAATCTATGCCCAATGCGTCAAAGGAAGAGTAGAGTATGATTACTTCATCAAAGAAGGCTATGCATTCCAGGCTAGAAAATTGTGTATGTCGACTTGTTCTATCCAAGAGTTACTTATGAAGGAGGTACATAGTAGAGGATTATCTATTCTTTTTTAGGAAAGAAGAACATACGAGCTATTGAAGTGTAGGTTCTACTAGCTTAAGATGCTAAGAGACATCCACCAAACTATAGAAACATGTGTTACTTGTAAATAGGCCAATAACCAAGTTGTGTAAGGAAGGGCCATGCCCCTACCATTCTAACCAAACCTTAGATAGAGTTGAGTATAGATTTTTTTCTTGGCTTACCTAGAATAGCCTGAAGGAAGGATGTCATTAAAGTGGTAATTGATAGAATTAGCAAGATGGCACACTTTATGCCCTATAACAAAACTAACAATGCTTTTGGCTATTTCTTTTCTTTTCTTGCAAGAGATCGTGAAACTACATTGAACACCCCAAAGTCTTGTTTCTTGAGCCACTTTTAGAAGACCTTATGGCGACAACTAAGGACCAAGCTACTATTTAGTATATTATGCCATCTACAAATTAATGGTCAATTAGAGGTCATCAATAGGACATTAGGATCATTATTTTTAGCTATTATTGGAAGGAATTGAGTTGATAAGAATACTAACCTACCCATAGTGGAATTTTCTTACAATTGATTTGTTCATAGTACTACTAGCAGGACTCCATTCGAGGTTATCTATGGCTTCAACCACCAACTACCCTTAACCAAGCACCAACACCTAGAGTTGAGCAAGGTGACCTTGAAGTTGAAGACCGACCTAGAATTATATAATAGATCTACCAAAAGGTAATTGAACGATTAATGTGATCTGTTAAGAAATTGGAGTAAGGAAGTTAAGGATGAGGGAGGAAGAAATTGTTTTAACTTGGTGATCACGTATAGCTAAACCTTAGTAAGTAAAAGTTTCTAAGTAAGAGGAAGAATAATTTATTACCCCAAGCTGAAGGACTATTCAAAGTGCTTTAGGGGATTAATGATAATGCTTGCAAGCTTGAGTTGCTCGAATGGTATGGAGTTTCTGATGTTTTCAATATTGTTGACCTAAGTCCATATCTACTCAAGGATGAAGTGCCAATACAAAACTCCGTAGCTTTGATCCCAAATGCAAAATAACTGGAAGGGAATGATAGGAATCTATCCTAAGGACCCCTAATGCATTCTTTAGCTAAAGGTCTAACCAACATGGTCTATTAAATCTTTAGCCATCACCTAAGTTTTGATGAAGTCAACTTGTTATGCTAAGCTAATTTGATTGGATAACCGATCTATAGCAGGTGAAGTGTTGTTTTAAGACCTAGTTATATGTACGTTGCCATCCCCATTTTGTATCAATTTGCTTCTTAGTTGTGATATTCCTCATATGTTTAGTTCTCAAGTCGTATCATATGCCTTTAGAGAAAATTTATTCATACGGTTGGAAGTTTAGCATATGATATTTAGAGATTGAATGTTCAAGCAAATAACATTGAAATGATGTTTGCCCTTATATAAAAGATCCAATTGAGCTGATTTAGAGGCTTGCTACATGATGAATCCAACAATCATAACATAAACATTTTTCAAGTATAATAGATTATAGAAAACTTCAAGGCAATTGACTATGTAGTTTGCTTAAGACAATTTCCACTTTTGGTAAAGATAGTTGGTGCACTATTGGCTAAACTTACTTCTAATTAGCCTTCTTACCATTTAGGAGTAGTTGGTGCAAAAAGTCCTTGCATGATTTTTCTCTTTAGCTTATATTGCCAAACTTAGAAATGATACCACATCATTCATACAGTACAAAAGAGAGTCCTTTTAAGAGGCATAGGAGAGGTATGTTATGGAGTTATGATATAAGCAAAGATCAATATGATTGAATGTGCAACAAATCTACAACGTATGTTACCAAAGATATGATAATCTTTGCAACCTAAGGTTTGTGAATTTATAAATAAACAAGGAAGAATAAATAAAGGCCGGACAAATTAATTTGATTGATAAGTTGATGATGCTACAATAAAATAGATCTAAACTTGCGACTTTTATTAGTTCCAATTGATAAGTAAATTGCTGTCATAATTGAAAGACATAAAAGGAATTTGATTAAATTTGCAACGATATGATGCATGAAACAAATTAATCAAGAAAGGGCATTCACTATAGTCTAATAATAGGTCGATAAGAGCAGTAACAAATTTATGAGAAATCTATCTCCTTAAACAAAGGTTCTATAATGATAAAACTAATAGATACTCTGCTACCATGGAATAAGAGATTTAAATACTAAACAAAGAAAACCCTAGTCTAATGGCAACTTTGTAGTTAACAAAACATATAAATAAAACAAATAAAATTAGTCTAGAAAAGAAAAAAAAAAGGAATTGCTACATTAAATGGACATGTTGTTCATGGACTAGGTTCATGGGCATGAACCTCCTTATGTTCCTCTTGGATCTCAATTCAAGTTTTCAGCATGGGCAAGTTTCTCCATGAGGTGGCCTTGTAAATGTATAAGGGTAATGATCATGGGTGTGCTCGAGACCCTTAGTGGTGAACTAGTTTGTTTACTCTCAATCAAAGAATGAACCAATTTCTTAGCTTATTTGCAACTCTCCATTCCTTGCCGACTCCTGGACAATGTGTCTTCAATCCTTAATACCATAGGCTCCCTATTTAGCTTCAAGTATAGACATTATACATTTTGTTGGAAGCTAAGCTAAGGATACTGGTTGATGCAATTTTTAGAGGAATGATAATGGATAAGATGCAAAAATAAGTTTATTACTTGATTGAAGAAATTGCATGTGGCACCAATAACTAGAAGAATAGAAGACCTAATCTAAAAGAGTCATTGGAATTCATGTAGTAGATGCATTTACTTAGTTGATGGCATAAGTTATGGCTTTTACAATCCATGCAAAAAAGCTTATATTTACCTTGAACTCCAATTATAGCCCACTAATATTATGTGGACTACCTAGTACAACACACAACGGTACAGTTAAACCCTTCACTCTTTCTATGGGTACAAGGGTTGACAAGCTGGCTATGTTAACGATTTCCAAAATGGGATCCAAAACTCATACTCAAGCACTTATAATCCTAATTAATAAAATCATCTGAACTTCTTTTGGCAAGAGACAACATATGTATAGGTCCTCTACTTAGGTTTTCACAAACATCTCAATGCTTCGAGAGAAGAAACTAAGTATGGAAGAACTCATGAGAAGTTTCATCTAGAAGGTTGAGAAAATGTTCCAAAATTGTGACTTTGAACCCTAGGGATTAAGTCAAAGCATTTGATCTTAGGAGTAGAAGAGAGTTAGAGAAGCTTATTAAGAGAAACCTAAATTATGATTTAGCCATCCTTAAGTAGTGCAAAAGGGAATGCGAGGTGGCAAAACCAAAGTAGGAGAAGGTAGAGATGAAGCCTTATGTTCACCTACTCCCTTCATAGGAAGGTTGAAACAATAATCTCCATAAATTTTAATTATTTATGAACACTTGCATAGATCGATCAAGCAATATAAAATGAGTGAGTTTGTCTATTCTACAAGGATCAAATCAAGTATTACACTAATATCAATTCTATTATTATCTAAGCACTCGAAAAATCAATAAAATAAAATTATACTAAAACTAACTAAGCAAAATAAGACAATCATGAAGAGAATTTCATAAATTTAATGACTAAAGTTGTGGGAAAATCAAATGTACTATAACATACCAATCTTATTTTAACTATTTATAATTATATTTAGCTACTTGGTTATTCTTGTAAACTTACTATAAAGTTTTTTATTTTCCTTTCATCTCTTGAATCATTATGTTATCAACTTACTATGACAATTTCCTAGATTCCTCTAACCAAATCAATATGGACTCAATGTTGCAATTGCTCTTCTTCCCAATCATAATTAACTAGTGTCTTAATTAATCTCTGTTATATTTCTTTAGTTAGAAATTAATAAAAACACTGCATTAACTCCTATATGCAAATTCAATTTATTAAACAGCAACTATAATCTTCTAACTTCACTAAAATAATTATACATGAATCTTGAAAAGTCCTAAATCCCCTTTTAAATCAATAATACATTCCATAATCATATGCTTTGAAGCTTTAAATATATCATAATAAAGCAACAATAATGATTGGTAATTAGGTTTTTATCAACTTCATAATAACTTAATACAAGATTAAATTAACACATAAACACACACACACACACACACACACACATTAATGAAATATTCATTAATGAAATCTAGATAATAAATCTTGTCTCAAATAATGATTCCTATATATTTATGAAACAAAAAATTAGACTAGATAGTATTAGAGGTGTTTGTGGTTTAGTTTGATTTGGTTTGGTTTAGAGGCCAAATTGAAAGAAATTGCATTTGAAACAATTTGGCATAAACTCTCATTGAATCGAACCACTTTTAACGATTTAGGGTTTTGAATCGAACCACTTTAAATGTGGTTCGATTTGGTGCAAATCGCTTCCCAAAAGTACTATTTTCCTTTTAATAATAATAGTCTTTAGAGCTTTCAACCAACATTAATGTCTGAATTGAAAAACATTATACAAGAATTAAAATTACACAATATTATATAATGACAATATTTCGTCTTTAATGATAGTAAAGATATGTGAATCTACTAGAGATGAGAGACAACTATAAAAGAAGAGACCAAGAGTAAAATAAAAAATGACAAAAAAAGATAAATTAAGTTAGATTGAAATGGTAACATGGTTTAATATAAAAAATATTTCTTATTGAAATTTTTTTTTAATAAGAAGCGATTCGTTTTGGCTTTAAGTGATTTGATTTAGTTCAACCCACTAAATCGAACCGCTTCTAACAGTTTAGAGTTTTGAATCAAACTGCTTTAGATGTACATTCGGTTCGGTTCAGTTCGATTCGATTCAAATCACTTTTCAAAAGCACAATTTTCTTTTTGATAATAATGTACAAATTGAGGAATATCATGTAAGAACTAAAATCACGTAACTTTATATCATAACAGCATTTCATCTTCGATGATACTGAATATATTTGAGTCTAATAGAGATGAGAGGCAATTATGAAGGAAAATGAGTTCATTGTAAAGGTCAAGAGTAAAATTAAAAATAACAAAAAGAAAAGATAAATTGAATTAGATTGAAATGTTTCTAGGGTTTAAAATAAAAAACATCGCTCATTTTATTATTTTATAATAAGTAGATTTTTTGAGTTTAAGTGGTTCGATTTGAATAAACTTTTCCAACTAAATGGCAAACCGTTTGAAACCTTTCCGAACTGAACCACAAACTAAATCAAAATATAAAAAAATTGCATTTTATAGTTTAATTCAGTTCGGTGTGGTAAATAGATTTAACTAGAACTACTAAAGAGTGGATGCTAGATTAAAGTGTATAAGAAATCAACTGAGAATAAGATAATCAATGGAAATTCTTGACGTGAACAGCCCCTCCCGGCGGCTGTGTCGCCGTTCGCGCTCGTGCATTCGAGTCCGTTAATATATCTGGCGGCTGTTCTCTTAGTGCGTGTGTCTTCTCGTGCGGCTCGGTTCATCCAGAAAGCAAAATAAACCGCATTTGTTTTATCTGGTATGTAAACATTTCCAGTTGCTTGGCACGTGGAGGATTTGACCGAAAGCTTGGACGTTGGTGACTTGGAATGGCTGGGCACGTGATGGTGCGCTTCGATTCGATGCACGGGCTACTTTCATTTTGCATGGACGTTTGACAACTCTATTGAGCATTTCATGGACCGAGATACCTGAACTTTTAACGTTAAATTGGGCTGAATAATTTATTACTTCGTGGACCGCGTGAACTTAATTACACAATGGACTGGAACGTGTATAAGCTTCTCTCCATTTAATTAGCTAGAAATATCTCCATTTACATGTATCGCAAGTAAAATGACCAAAAAATTATTGAAGGGAATCGTCAAAAACCTAAAAAGCTATTACCTTTTTATGGACAACATAATAAACTTTGTGACCTCACCTTTTGTCAAGAAACAATATGAAGTAAAGAATTAGGGTTGTAAATAAACTTATCTACTTGTAAGCTACTTGAATTTAGCTCGTTTTAAATTTAATTCGGCTCAAACGTGATTAGTAAACGAATCAAATTCAAGTTTAAGATTAATCTCGTTTATTGAAACGAGACAAACTCATACTCTAGTTTCAAGCTCATGAGTCTACTTACTTAAGTTCGCGAGCTAGTTTGTTTAGACTTGTGAGTAATATTATGAATTTATATATATCACAAATATTATATATGTTATATATTATACATTATATATTATTAAAATTCAAAGTCTAATATCTATTTAATATATATAAATATATAACATGATATAAGATAACATATAATATATAATTTAATCATTGTTTATTATTCATTAATCTATTTATTTATCTATTTTCTCATTTTGTATACTTTAGCTTATGAGCTGGCATGAAATCAGCTTACTTTAGTCTCAGTTAGGCTCAAGCTCAATTAATAAATGAACCGAGTTTAACTTCAAGAAAAAATTCCTTTATCTAGAAAAGTTGAGTTTAAATTTCAATTACAAGCTCAATAGAAAGCTCAGTTCAAGTTGGAGCTCGAGCTCAATAATTTTTAAATAAGTGGAATTTGAGCCTACATAAACTTGGTTTAACTTGACCCATTTAAAGCCTTACAAAAAAACCATCTTCAGCACAACAATAATAGCACAGCATTGCTGATGTGAGGTTGGTTAACGAGGCAATCTGAAAAAAACACTACAAGACCCCAATCTTATAAAGCTAGTTTGGTATAATATAATTCTAATAAGAAGATAATCTCCATAAAATCAAAAGGCCTAGCTAGTAAATGACTGCTGTTTGTGTTAAAACAGACACCATGAAAATTCCTGAAACAATACAGGGAAAACAGATCAAAGTAGCTTACAAGGTTCATACTCAACCGAATACCTGACAATATAAAAAGATTTTATAGCACAGGACACATTTAACTTAGAGAGACTTGATATTCTGTCTAAACTCATGCATATGCCATAAATCAACACAGCGAGGCTCCATAAAGCGCAAATAGTAAATGGGTTTGAGACGATGAAAACAGAAAAATGCCGTGTGGGACTATGCCCGGTGAACTAGAGCGTACCGTTCGATGCTCGGTGGGATAGAAAAAATTAATATAAAATGCAAATTACTATTTATTTATTAGGGTTAAACGAGTTTCTAGGTTCAATCCAAAAGGTATTTATAAGACCTATTTGATAAACAAGTGGTTAAGGTCTAAGACACAGACTCTAATCCAAACACGAATTTAAATGTATATAGATTAATCTAATCTATTTATATCTTGTGTTATCCTTTTTTTTTTTATAAGCAAATCCATTAAATTATACTATCTTGTGTTTGGTATTGCGGGTCAGATCCCAAATTACCAACCCTATTATGGGATGTAACTTGTAATTCATGAAATGTGCCCAATTTCTAATTCTTGGTCCAATTTTCATGTAATATTTATGCTCAATTAAACATTTACATATATTTTCCGAAGCTACATAATTTCCTATTAAAAATAGAAAATTGCTTTACTTGTATTAAAAAACTATTCGGGTTCATTTAAATCTCATTTAATTCATTGAAATTCCATCAAGTAAAACATACATGCATGAATGTAGTAAGAAATTAGATAAAAATTATATGAATTTATAATATATCAAACAACAAATGGTCGATAATCAGTTATCAAATTTTTGAACATATTCAAGTCCCATTTCCAAATGTCTTGAGAAAATATCATCCTATACAAAATTCATAAAAGAGATCCTTTCTAAGAAATCAAAACTAGCTAACCATAAGATTGTGATTATAATTATAAAGTGCATAGTCATGACACCCTAGAAAATTAAATAAAAAAAAGGAATAAAGAAAAGAAAATAATAAATTAAGGACAAGGTAAGGAGAAGTAATATTGTATTTTTTAGAGAGGTAAGGTGGTCTTTTCTACCCTTAAGTATAAAAAGTCCTATTTTTACCCTAGATCTCTTTTTACCCTATTGTATCTATAGAAGGCTCTCTAGAGATCTTGTAGAACTGAAATAAAGACCTATGTAAAAATCTATAAGTTAAGATCCTTATTCTTGATTATTAGATCTATTCATACGTTGATTATAGAAGATGACATGATATTGTAGAAGAAGTCAATATTAGAGAATAGAAAGCACAGGTTAGGAAACAAGGAAAAACCCTTATTTAGTAAGCAAGTCGTTAACTATTGATGGAATTGAGTTGTGTTGTTGTTTCTATTAAGAGTAATAATCATTTGTAATCTTAGGTGTGTCGTTTAAGCATCTTGTGGCATGGATTTCAATTGCTTCACAATCCTTTATTGAAGGTATGTAATGTTCTTGTTTATTGATTTTGATTTCATAATTGGAGATCAAAACACATTTAAATATTCCTTGTTATCAATGTAGTATAGAGAATCTAAATCTGGGGTGAATTTAAAGTGATTTATGCATTGGAATTGTTGTGGGGTAGATTGTGAGAGGTTAAACTCGAAAAAGAGAAGAAGATTGACTAATTAAAGGAACATGGGCAAGAACTACGATCGTAGACTTACTTGCGCTCCCTTCGTCGAGAATTTTGGTTGAAGTAAAGAAAAGAAAATGTTTTTTGGGTAGAGAGGACTATGACTATGGACCTTGGTCATGGTTATGCAATATTGTCAAATCACAGCCATGAATAGATGAGTTAACCATAGTGAAAGATCATGGTCATGTACTCGTGATCTTATACCTTCCCATTTTCCCTTTGGTTCTTGTTTCTAACCTTCCTAGACTTTAATTCAACCAATCTCCAATGCATCCAAAGATTTAAGTTGAACTTAAAAACTTAGGAAAAGCTAAGATGTCAATTCAAGAACTAAGAAGATAATTAAATGAACTCAATTAGGAAGAGATAGTGAGAGAGTAGAATCTAAAAGGATTTATTTGTGAATACTTCAGGTGTTGATGCTAGAGAAACTTCAGAGTAGAGATTTTCAACTATTCTTAGGACCTAAGTACGTGTTGCCCTTACTTGTTGTATGCGCTTATGTAGGTTGGTTTATAAATTGGACTAATAATTATCTAGAACATAAATTGTGATTGTTTCTTGTGTTTGGCTAGCTCAGGGGGTCATAACATCAGTGTTCCTGAGGTGACACCTTTTGATCCTTAGATGACGTTGTTTTGAGTGGAGTCCTATCCCTCGGATAAGATATAAGGTAGATTAGGTTGGTGTTTGAGAGTTGTAGTACTAATGTCCTGGAATTAAGTAGGTTAAGTGGAGTCCCACTCGTTTTCTACGAAGGAGAGTTTGTGAAACAATTGAATTGATCAATAAAGGTTCTCTACTTAGGCTTAAAGAAGAAGAAGAAGAGGTGATGGGAAATAATGATGATGCCAATAAGATTATGTCAAAGTATGCTAAGCCAACCATGGCTTGAGCTTATTTTAGCATCACTAGGATAGTAATTCAAGCAAATAACTTCTAGATTCAAGCAAATATTTCAGATGGTGCAACAGTTCACTCAGTTTGATGGGTTAGTAGATGAGGACCTAAATAATCATATGTCAAGCTTTCTAGAGATTTGTAACACTTTCATGATCAATGGGGCTATAGATTATAAGATAAAGATAAGATTATTTCCTTTCTCTCGTAGGGGTAAAGCTAAGCAATGGGTGAGTTCACTATTGAGAGGATTAAATTACTACTTGGGATAATTTAGTTGAGAAATTTTTAAGGAAATATTTTCCACCTGCTAGGACCACAAAGTTTAGGAATGATATATCATGTCATGTTCATATTGATGGAGAAACTCTATATGATACATGGGAAAGATTTAAGATTCTCTTAAAGCGATATGCACATCATGGTCTTCCATTATAGATGCAAATTCAAACTTTTTACAATAGCCTTAACTGACTTACGAAGTAGATGATTGATGTAGTAGTAGGAGGTACTCTAAGTGCAAAGACACCTAATGAGGCCTAGAAGTTGATTGATGGTACATGTCTATGAACAACTCTCAGTAGGATATTGTGAAAGTGAAAGTAGTTGAAAAATTTGAAGCTACTTCAATTACAACTCTAATGGACTAGGTAGAAAGCCTTAGTAAGAAATTAGATGGCTTATTAAAATCTGTTTGTAGTATAGGACGAGATACTAGCTAATAATCAAGAACAAGTCAACTTTCTTGTTAATCAGCCTCTATATAACTCTTTTAGCAACACCTATAACCTAGGATGGAGAAATCACCCAAATTTTTTGTTACAACAATAGAATCAGAACACTCCATTGAGTGGTTATCAAGCTTAGCAGTAGAGTATGAATACCAATTTGAAGGAGATTCTAGACAGTTGGTAAGTACTAATAGGATAGTTTACTTGGAAACATCAAACTGAACGCCAAACCCATAAGATTAGAGCAAAAATAAAATGAGAAGGAGGAGTTCGTCAAGGTAACAACGTTCACCAATAGCACTTCTTGGGTAGTAGCCTAATTATTCATTCTTTTCTATTAAAATTTACTTGTTATAGTTTTCTTAGTTATGATGGTTTCAAATTTGTTAGATACATATAATAACCAATATAGTCAATTTTTTTTCTTAGCCGTTGAATATTTTGAATGTGAAATTGATTCATCCCTTTTTCTTTTGAAGCATTGTTCCTTTTTAATGTAGTCTTCAATAATCCATTTGATTGCATGCATGAGTTTTCACAAGTTGTTTCAAGCAGCAAATATGGGTTTTAAGGATTTTTTAGCTTCGCAAGTTAGAGAGAATCACTTCCAAGGTTGATGATCGTGAATCTGAGTGCAATCTTTCTCTAGAATCAGGTAAAAAGTGATTTGTAAGGATCACTACTAAGGATTATGGGCAACTGTGATCATGGCTATGATTGCGAATGGGTAATCTACATGTATAGGGTTGGAATCATGGTCATAATCCTAACCATGATCTTTCTTTATTTTAAACATCATTTTTATTCTATTCTTCTTCACTTTCCATACTCACTCTCTCTTTATAAACACTTACCCAATCAGTTTCTCTCTCTAAGACTCATCTCCTTCATTTCTAGTGCAATCTCTTGTGATTTTTCAAATAAAAAAGGTATGTTTTATTTGATCTACGCCCTACATTCTTGGTTTATTTATTGTATAGTGATTTATTGCATAGATTTTTTATTCATTTTGGGAAATTTAAGAATAGTGAAGTATATGCATGTGAGAGTGAACCTCTTAATCCCAAGAGTGATTCTTGATGGATTGTGTGATAAAAAGTAGATTTTTATTGTTATTAGTTGATGTATGCTCTCAAAGTATGATCTTGAGATGTTTTGGGGAAGAACATAAACCAAGGATCTAGAGAGTTTATTATTGATCTTAGTTAAAACACAAGAACAAGAGTGATGTTATTGAAGATTTTTGTTGCTTTGAGTGAATGCAACTAAGTAGAGAAGCTAAATTCATGCTATCTTGCCTATTTGAGACCAATTCAACAACAATCCATAAAGTATTGAAAATGAATGATGAGTGTTCTTAATAGGGATTCATGGTGCTTATGTTCATTTTAGAAGATTAATTTATTTTTGAGACTACATGCATGATATTGCCGATTCTAATATAGGTTTCAATGATTATCAAATTAGTTTTACTTCATTATTTTCTTCACGGAACTAGTTCAAGGATTGAATTTTGTTGACATTAAATAGGGAAATATAAGTTATTTTCCAATTGTTGAGTTGATTTTGGTTGAAAATATGTGAATTGATGAATTATTATAGAAGCCATGATCTCTTAATAGATTGTTTGTACGATTTTTAAGAAAATGGCTAGAGTTAATCACGCTATTGGGACAGGTGACTATAGCTAGATACCTCATCAACCTGACAAATGGTATACTACCCTTTACTATACAAGCTTATAAGAAGAGATATGTTGAATTAAAGTAGAGGGGTTTCGAGACTTCAGCTTGTATTGGTTGGGATAACTTGGCATAGTTGGGGTATGATGAAGTTATGAGAAGATATTTAGAGTTCAGCGAGAATGTTATCCATTAATGAACTAACCTACAAGGAGCTAACAATAGAGTTCATTAGTACATTCCAATTGGATTTTGATCACATTGCCTATGGGGAAAGAAATACAATGCATTTTTGAGTGAATGGTAAGGGTGTTCATATGTCATTTCCTTATTCGCCAGTAGTCATAGGGATCTATCCTAATGAGTTTATGCATACTCTTGAATATAATTAATTTCCAGTTAGGTTGTCAATTGGAGTTACTAATGCTGAAGTTTAAAATAGATTAAGTGGGGATGATTCTGTATATAGCATAAAGAAGTCTAAGACTTCTAAATTAAGAGATCCATCTTTGAGGATCATCCATTGGGTTTTGGTACAAAGTTTGATTGGTAGGGAGTTTAGTACCGAAGTGGTGAACTTAGTAGACATTGTTCATCTCCATAGCTTAGCTAAGTGATGGTAAATTAATTTAGGGATTAAGTTAGCTTTCTTCTTTAAAAGCTAGACTATTAAGGTAGAGTTGGTCATATCTTTATTGGACCCTTCATTACCAAGCTTATGAAGAATTTAGGATTATTTAAAGAGCTGCTTAAGATGGAATTAGTGAAGAGGACTAAACTTATGTCCATTAACTCCATCTGAGCACTTAAGCCACTACCACCCCTCGAGCTCCTAAAGTTGTTTAGGAGGAGATACTAAGAGAGAGAGCTCCTACTAATATTTCTACATTTCCTAGAGATGCACCCTCTACATCTCTAAGAGATCACGACTTTCCTTTCTAGTAACATTGAAGAAAATGATTGGAAAAATAGTTAAGAGGTAAAAGATTGTGGTTAAGACACTTCTAGAGGCTTATAGGATTCAAATGCTACCACTACTAGCTATTTCCAATTTCAATGAAAATAATGAGGTTAAGGAGGAGATTGAGTATAAGAGCAAGGAGGAATGATTTTATTTCCTTTCAAACTATCTTTTTTATTTCTTTTTTTATGGATTATTGTATTTATAAACTAATTTTTAGTTTTAGCCGCTTTGCTTTTCTTTAGACCTTTTTATTTCTACAGCTGACGGATGGTATATAGTAGTTAGTAGTTTAATAGTTTAGTATCTCAATTTTTGGCTTTGTTTCTTTTTAATTTAGTTTCTTTTCATGTCTACATTGTAAGGAATCTAAATTGCCTTGATAAGACAGGAACTCTTGGAAATGCTTTTTCTTTTTTTTTTAAGGATTTAGTACTAGTGCATTGAATTGGGGAAGTTTCAATTTCCTTTATCTTTCTTTTTTCTTCTTCTTTTAAATCTTTTTTCTCTTGATTTTCTATGCTTTTGAGTGTAATGTACAACTTAAGTGTAGGAGGGGGGAATTAGTGATATTGATTCTCTTATGTACATAATGAGTATGCATTGTGTTATACTTCACACTTAGGATTTTGTTTGAAAAGGATAGTTCATCATAAGTTTACATCTCAATGAATTGAAGTACAACTTCTATGAGAATTTTTTTTTCCAAAATTACCCATTATGGAGCTTATTTGTTGATACCATTAGTACACCTTGCCAAAATTGAGTGACGAGATATTTATGGTGTAGATTTCCCTATTACTTAAACTTGAATTGAAACTCAAAATTAAGATAGATTTTGATAGATTAAGAGCTAGTTATTTGCATTTCTAAGCTTGGATTTAAGAGTATGGTCATCTCTTTTTGAATCTTCTAAAATATTTTAGATTGGATGAAGAAATAAGATTTGTCTTTTGAAAATCAAAGTAGATGGAGGATAATTAAAATAAATAAAACAAAAGGTTTGAAAATTAAGCCTAATATTGAAAGAAGAAGAAAAAGAAAGCAATGAGAAGTGAATAAATGTGCTAAAATATTAAAGATTCTAGTTGTGAGCCTTGTTGACTTGAGTAATTGAGTCTATAGGGTATCTCCTTCATGTGAAATAACACCTATCAATTTAGGTGACAAGCTTAAGATTGGTAGTTAAAAGCTTGCTATATGGGTTAAGAGAAAAGTACATGTAAAGACTAGATTTGTATAGAAGTGAAAAGAATGGAATCAAATGGAGTTTGTAGATGATTCAAATGGGAGTTTTAATGCTTAGTAGTCTAAGGTTATTTGACCTAGGACTTACTAATTGATGAAACAACTCCAATTCAATCAAATAATAAAAAGAGAATTCCCTCGATGAAAGTAATAATAAGGAGATGGTTAGATTATGAATTAATATAATATGCATCTAGTTTAAGTTTTGAAAAAATAAGTAAAAAGAATACTTCTGAGTCGTGATGGTGAAATGTTCATAATTCCTTCTTAGTTCGTTAATCTTTGTTTTAATCTTTAGTTTATCCTTAGTTTGAGTAATAAGCTTAACTCTAGATTATCTAGACAAATTATTGAATTCTAGTATAGTTTTAGAAACTAATGTTTTAGTGTTCAAAGGAAATTGTTTTGTAAGGGAGATTATGTAATTATTTGGAAAGAAGTTGTTGAATTTTAAATGTTAATTTAAGGATGTAACTTTTGGAATCATTTGATTTTTGCCCTTAAGATGATTTTTTTTTTTTTTGTTTTTAATTGTTTAGCTTGAGGACAAGTAAAAGCATAAGTATGGTAGAATTTGATAATACTCATTTTATACATAAATTTTAGGATAGTTTTGTTAGGATTTTAGTAGTAATTTGTTTTGATTTTTAAGTATTTGAAGCTTACTTATGAAATATTTGATTTGCAAGCTTTGATTGGAGAAGTTGTTGAAGTTTTGATGATTTTAGAGAAGATTTGATAGAGTTTTGAAGACTTAATGAAGGATGTGTTTGATAATATTGGCAAAGGAAGCAAGATTTGTTGAAAATTGAAGGTCTATGAAAATTACAGTTGAAGATCATGCTCGTACTTCTTGCTCGTGATCTAGTATCTAAGAATTTCAAGAGTTTTAAGTACAAAAGAGAATCATGCTTGAAGTTCATAGTTGTGATCTTGGCATGTAAACATGCTCTTAATAATAGAATTCCCTATTTTTGGAACGTCTTTGTAACCCTAGACTCCTAATTATAAGACTCGAGACTTAGGGTAACAAGGACGTTCCAAAAATAAGGAATTCTATTAATCGGGATAAGTATTTAGTAATAGTATGTGAAGAAAGATGTCAATTATTTAGCTAAATTACAATGAAAACATACCCTATCCAGTTAAAATTATTCATTATTTTTTATTATATTTTGTGCTATTATGGACTTTAGGTTATGATGTATATATACTAGGATTTAGTAACATATGACTTATCATATTTTATTGCAAAATTGTGTAACAATATATTTTATTTATATAATGTGATGTCAATGTGATATTACGTGCTACATAGCTTTACCTATATACTAAAGTTAGAAATACCCTTTAGGAAATATCTTTTGAATAAAACTTGTAACTTGAATCATCAAGTTCAGACAAATTCAATGACACCGACCTTATTATTATTAAGTAACTTTAGATAATGTAATATAGCTTATATAATAACTTAAAGTATATATGTGTATATATATATATATATATATATAATGTATAGGTATAACAATATATAAATACACACACCACTCTACTGAATAGTTGGATAAATAATATCTCAACCAAGTACTAGATAAAACCCTAACGTTTTCATAAATCTTATGAAAATTGAATATAAACTTTAGTATATATAGGACTTCTAAGTGAGTGAAGCACCAACATTCCATACCTGTAGAGTGAGCTTCAGTACAAGTAAGTGAGATTTGTGGAGATTGAAGCATATACTTGCTTGTGCTTATAGGTAGTGGTTTGTGCCCATGTTACATTTATACTTAGTTACTGAAATGTTGATCCGTAGTTGAGCTACATGTTATGCTATGTTGTTTGACCTTGTTTAGTATGCTACGAATTAGTTAATCATCCTTGACTGGATTAATTGAAACTTAAACTAAAACTATAATTGGACATGCATTGCATTCTACTTGGGGATGGTTAGGTTTCTCTGACTAAATTCCAACACCTGTTGACAAGGTTACAGTGACCTGGCCTTTTCCTATCATTAATTGAACTAAGTGACATGAGAGGAGATCATAGCAAGATTATAGGCATTAGGTTGAGGGTAGTTGTAAGCAAAGTAGGAGCCTACATTACATAAGCTTGAAATTAGCTATGGGAGGGCCTCGTGGCCTTTATAATTGGCATTGTAGCCATCATATCGCAACTCCTCAACCCGGGTTAAAGTGAGTAAAATTTCTCTAACCTCACAATGGACCAAATAACGTCATACGGATGATACATTGCTTGTTAATGCATTGCACATAATAATTACTTTATAACTTGATTATATTGTTTTGCTTGTACATACTTTTTGCCTCCTACTGCTTACTGAGCAATGATTTGCTCACTCCCTTATAGATTTGCTTGTAGGATTCAAGTAATCATGCTACGCAACGATCACCTCCAAGTGTACAAAATGGATGTATTTAGGCTTGAGTGAGGCAGAATCGATGAGGACTATGTTTTTGAAACTTTTTGTTTTATGTAGGATCAGCTAGGTCATCTAAGCAATCTAGTTGGATTTCTACTTTTGAGTCATATCACATACTTATATACTTTTATAAATATTCTGTACTTGGCCTTATTGTAAATATAAGTTTATTATGAATATGAATATAAATACTAGTATATCTGTGGAATTGTGAATGCTTCAAAGCAGTTTATCATACGAGCATCGTATATATCAGGGTTATGCTAGTGATTGAGTAGACAGTTTCCGGCATAAAATTAATATATACAGTGGACTATTACGACTTGATAGCATTCAGGGCTTAACAGTTAATTTATTGATTAGGGTTCTTAATTAATTTAAACTTAATTGCTAAGTGAATACTTGGAAAATAAGGAGAATTACTGCTAGTTTAAGTATTTCATCTTAATTATGTAGAGTTCTTTGAGGGATTGATACTCGGACTTAATTCGTTTACTATATTATAATTTGATAGGTATACCTACCTCCCATCATAGTGCCATATATATAAAAGCCTTTTAATATGAAGTTGAAGCAGTTGCTAAGAACATTTGAAGTACATGATATTGAGCGAGAATAAGGCATCTTTGAAAGGTGATACGACCTAAAAAGATCATTTCCCCTTATTCTTCATTCACAAGATTCTTGAAAAGATGGTAAGGCATGCTAAATACTATTTTCTAAATGGTTGATTGGGGGGTATAACCAAATCCATTTGGCTCTTAAAGAGTATGAGAAAATCAACTACATCAATCACCTTTCAAAGGTGCATGATTGCAAATTTCACTAATGTGATTGAGAATTAGGGAAAGATATTGTTTGACCCCAAATTAAGGAAAGAGTTGTTTCATGGTGCAAGAAGGAATTGTTTTAGACCATAAGATCTTATAAAAAGGCTTCAAGGTAAACAAGATAAAGGCCGAGGTAATCATAAAATTGCATTTCTATTGAATGTGAATGGAGTGTAGAGTTTTCTTGGGCTTGTTGGCTCCCATCAAAGGTTCATTTACAAATCATCTAGTATCACAAAACCCATATGTGATATATTCATGAAATAGACTTCAATGGTATATGACGATGAATGTTTGTGGGAATTTGAGCTATGAAAAGAAAGGTTAACCATCATACCAATGAATGCGAAATCCACCCAGGGATTAGCATTTGAGCTTATGTATGACATTAGTAATGTGGTAGTCAATGTTATGTTGGGTCAAGGGTATTTTAAGCAATTTAGACTATAGTAGGACACTCAATAATGCTTAGAAAAATTATTCCATGACATATAAAGAGCTCTTAGCCATGGCTTTTCCTAGGAAGAAAGATAAATCATATTTGTTAATGTGTAAACTAATGTTGTATACTAACCACTCAACATTTAAATACTTTTTGTTGAGGGTAGATGGAAAACCATGACTAATTGGTTAAATTTGATTACTACAGCAATTTGATATGGAGATTATTGTTGTGTTTGAATGGGTGGAAACTAAGAGAAATCAAAGCATACTAGTGGAAATGATAAGAAACAAAATAGAAGGAAATTTGCAAAGGGTGATTGAATCCAGTCATCATTTTGTTTCTTTTTTTTTTTCATTTCCTTACATTAATTTAACATCACAAAATGAAACACTTCCACCCATTTCTTCCATTTCTACTCTTCATATCTAAACAATTGTAACAATTTGTATTTCCTTTATTTTTCTTTCCATAAGTTTTCTTCCATATCTACTCTACTTAAAAGATACCAAGCATAGTATAAGGATAAGAAAGGCATAAAAAATGTGATAGTAATTTGATAGGAATCAAGTTCATAGACCCATTACCTAGAAAAAAGCTAGATGACTACAAAGTCTTGCCCAATGTATCGAAGCACATAAGCTAGCTTGGAATGAGACCTATTTCTTTGTCTAATGTTTAAGTCACTCCTCTAAGCCTAAGCATTTGATACTTACTTAGGCAAAGACAACCGCTAACCTCTCCGCATCCAATCCAAGCCCTTTAGAGCTTCAACCTAAGTTGTACTAACCTTTCGACTTGACCTAGTATGAGTTAGCCAATCTAAGCTCCTAACTACCTCCATTTTGATTTCTACCTAAAGATGAACCAAACATTCCTTTTGCACTTTTGTTAAGAGTGTCATTCATAAACTCAACACTTGTCTTATTTTGTTGATCATAAGGACAATTCTTTAACATTATTTTTTTTGTCTTTTCTCCATTTTACTCTTTTACATTATGTCTTAGGGTTACATATTGTTCTTCTTTTGTATGTCTTACCCTTTTGTAAATTTTTATGTTGTACAAATCCTATTGGCCAAAGTAATAAAAGGCCCTTAACTTGTAATGGTTGAATTAAGTCTTTAATCATTAAATATACACCTGATATTTTGGAGAACTTTCTCTTGAATATTCCAACTCTTATCTACTCCTTTGGTAAAAGTAGTGGCGAATGACCTTATGAGTGCTTATAAGTAACATGGAGCATTCATTAGTTTGTTTAGGACTTGTTGTTGCATAATATCCAACAAGTAGCTTATGGATCTTCATAAAACCCATTTTTATTCGTCTACTTAAGTGTTTGTTTTTGATACCCTCATATGTCTTAACCTCGAGGCTACTTTATTAGTCTCAAAGCATGTTTTTGAGAAGGGAAGCTATGAGTTGGAGTTTTAAGTCGGTGCTACTACTATTAGCTGCTACTATATGCATGTTTGTAGCTTCTATTGTAGTTAAGAGGGTTAAAATTCATGAGGTTTAAATTATTTTTGCTATAAAGTATTCTAGGTAAGTTGTGTTCAAAGCTGGAAGTTGAGTATTAGAGTTGTTGTGGGTATTCTTCGAGTATTTAGCTTGAAGTTGAAATTAACGATTAGTGTTTATAAGTTGAAAAGTGATTGTAGTGTGCTTGTTACTAAGCTTTGTAGGCATTTGCACCATTCAGTAACTTTCGAAGCTGTTATAAAGTGTTGGTCTTATTGGTTGCAGCAGTGGTATTGGTGCTGCTGGGATATTATAGTAGTAGTGTTGTTATTTGTTTGGTAAAGCACGTATTGAAATGAGTAAAATGTTTAGCTTAAGCATACTAGCCATTATTGGAGACAATGAAAGCATTACCCAAAAATGTAGAAGGATGATCAATTAAACTCAAAAGTCTATTGATGATAGAATGGACCACCTCATTAAGCTAATGGAGAATACAATGCTTACTATTCAAAGAATGGTAGATGTCTAACTATTAGAGTTGCTAAGGTCGATAGTTAAGCTTATGTTGAGCCAACAGGTACGAATTCCAAGGTAAAGGGTAAGAACTCCTAGCTTAGAATGTCAAAGTTTGATAGGAATCAACTAACTAAACTCCTAACCTAATCCTAAGCCAAAGGATTAAAGAATATGGTTCGAAGGATTCTCGCCCTTCATCCTACCCTAGAAGAATTTGATTTCTTACTTCATTACGAGCTTCTTTGCTTCTCTTTGCATCCCTAACGTTACACAAGTTTAGAGATTAAGGAACTAACTAGGTGCTGGCCTAACACCAACAAGCAATCTCTCTAATAGTGTGATAGACCTTACCACGAGCTCAACTGAGTTGCCTTTATGCTAATCTTGCCATGAGCCGATCTGTCTTACCAATCACCAACCTACTCTTAATTGCTTCCTTAGTCTAGATTGCTAAAATCGTCTCAAGTGCTACCTACAAGAATCAACAACTGAACTTTAAATGCTGAGCTATTCAAAAGTTGCTACTTAGCTACAGTCAAATTCTTCTCTATTTACTCCATCCATATCGATGAGGACACATGCACTCTAACATCCATACTAGTATAGATAGGGCCTAGATATTCTCTTCACATATTATGGATTTGCCATTTCTCCTTTGTATATTCTTCCTCATAGTTTCTACTTTTAGTTAATGCTATTTCTTGTAAATTGCATAGGAATGTACGCTACCATGAAAGTATGGGTCTAAATGCCCTTATAAATTTGAGTTGTAATAGTTATCATTAGATTATCTTAATTGAATTTCATTTACCCTTACTATAATTTGTTTCTCTTCTTGTAAGTTTAACTTATGATTAGCTCTTATCAATCTCTTTAATAAGGATTGTAGCAAGCAACTCATCTAGTTTGGTCTAGTATGTCATATATAGCAAGCTAGTTGGTTTGTATGGTTCTACGATGTGTCATATCAGTAGAGTTAGTGCACGCGTTTTGTCAAACCATTAATTTCCATAAGCTATTTGTTCCTTCAAAAGGTTTAGATCCAACCCTGATATGGCTACCCTTGTTGATCCTTAGTACAGCATATCATCTTGGTATTAGAAGGAGGCTCATGTGAAAGGGTTACTATATTGTTTGTAAGAAAGAGTTATTATGTTATGTTTGTGTTTTATGGGAGTTGTGTTTGAAATTGTACGAGCGAGTGTTAGTTTTTTTTAGGTGATTTGGGTATGTTGTTGAATTGTTTACAATGATTATGAGAAGTTGCATAAAAGGTACAATGTGTTTCATTATGGTGGTGAAAGGCTCTTTTCAACTCTATTCTCAAGTTTGGAAAATAGAGCAACTTGTGGTAAATGAAGTTTCTAAGTATGGTTAGTTCATCAAAGAGGTTATGGTATGGTTGAGTCAAGTTGGTCTGACCGTTGCTATTATTTCTAGGTAAGATTGTGTTTAAGTGCGTAGGCTTGTTTAGTTGAAGTTAGTTGAAGCTATTATTGATGGAGATGATTAATTTAAGTGTAAATGCTAGTGTTAGAGACAAGGAAAGTAGTATTTAACACCGAAATTAGCAGACTTTGGCCACCCTTAAAAGTATGGATAAGTTTTTTCATGAAATGGTCACCATGATTACATAGTTGACTCATATAGTTCGTGAGTTGGCTACTACTTGACTCATTGAGGTCATTCCTACTATTCCTTAGGCTATTCTTATGGTTAGGGAAGCAATATATGAAGCTTAACAAGGTAGAAGACAACTCCCAACTCGGCAAGACTGAGATGAAGGAGTAGGAAGACAAGCTTAGCCAAGTTTATCAAAGTCATTATTCTATCTAGAATCGTTAAAGAGTCTATAAACTCAAAACGTAGTGTCAAAACACAGAAACATAGTTTCTATAACCTATATAAAATAGCTTTAAAAAAACTATAAATGTGCTTGTAATAGTTATTAAGAACTTGAATACATGATGGAGATGAAGACATTGAGTTTTTTTTTTTTTCATAGAAGGTTCTTAGTATATAGTATAATATGTACAGAAGAAGGGCATGCAAAGTTAAAACTAAACTTTTTGTCAATTTTTTTTTAAAGTAATGAATTAAAGGGAATCAAATCTTTCAATCCATCTTAAGGTTATAAACTTCAAATAAGGGATTAGGAGAGACTAAAAGAGGAAAAGAAATAGAATAATATAGGGAAGATGATGTAATGCTCGAATAATCAATGACTTTTAGAAGCTTCGTTGTACTTCCTTTTATCTTTAAGCCAATTCATTTTAGATATGTATAATCGGTAGACTTAAGTAAAAATGTAAGTTTCCACCTATTTTAATTTGTAACCCAATTAACAATGCAAGTTTCTACATGAAAAAAATTTTGCACCTAAGTTAACTCAAATGAACTTCCTAAGATTGTAAACTTATAGAATTGCATAGGTAGGATCACAATTTTAGCAACTATGGGCTTGAAGAAAGACAAACTTAGAAGAATTCGAAGACGTAGAAGAAGAGGAGTATTATGAGGTAGAGGAATGAACTTGTGCACTACGAGCTTTGACCATGTAAAATTACAAATTCTAACCTTCAATGGAATTAGTGATGCTAATAAATATCTTAACTCAAAGGAAAAGGTTGATAGAATTTTTTATTAATATTAATGTGAGGACTTTGACAAAGTAAGGCTAGCTACCCTTAAATTATTAGGACATGTAATGATGCGATGGAAGAACTTTCAGGCCATGCAAAGAAGGGAAAGGTTTCATAAAGTTAAGACTTGCTAGAAATGAAGAAGACCATGAAAACATGGTTTATTCCAAACTCTTATTTGCAAGATACCTTCACCTGACCATAAGAGCTAAAGTGAGGAAGACGCATTATCAATGAGTACAGGTGAGAATTCAAAATGTTCATGATCCGATGTGAGGTTAGTGAGCTAGAAGCCTAGACCATATTGCGATTCCTTACTGGTTTGAACTATGAAATCTAAGACATTGTTAAGCTCTAACAATTCAACACCCTTGAAGAGGCTATTAAGATTGTACAACATATAGAGAGATAAAGAAGGAATATACTAGCCTAAGCCCAATTCAACTGACCTCTTCTATCCACTTGGCTTATTTAAGGTAGAAGTTAAGCTGAGTCTAATTTTCAATTGAGTATAAGAGAATAAGACTAACCTGACTAGAAAGGCCATCCTATCGAGACAGTTTGAGAAAGGTCATACCTTAGGTTGGAAGATGAGTAGGTTTTAGACACATGGTCGCTTAATATCTAAATCGTCATAGCATGGTCATTATGAGAGAAGTTTTGACAATTGAGGTTAGTAGTACTAATGAAGAGCCTAAGGAAAATATTAAGGTATAGGAAAATGTCGAGAAGAAAGATGGCAAGCTTATTGAAGAGGTATATGCTAAGGACTTGACAAACTCACTTTAGTTATCTATCAAGCTATGAGTCCAAAGCCATCTATTGAGGATGTGTTAAGAGGAAACTTGTTGCACATTACATATAAGGTTAAGGACCAAGTCTATATACTAATTGTAGAGAGTGAAAGTTGCACCAACATTGTATCCACCAACCTAGCTCAAAAGTTGAGATTATCAACTTTGTCATGTTGAAAGCTGTACAAGTTGCATTATTTAAATGAGAAATGTGCACTCTATATATCCCAATAGGTATTCCTACAAATCTCCGTTAAGAATTACTGTAATGAAATCCATTATATTGTTTTACCCATGAGCGCATCGCATGTGCTATTAGGCTAACCTTAGCTATTTGACTAAAGGATCATATGCGATGGGTATTGAAAGACATAGTCATTTGAGAAGGAAGAAAGGAAGGTAACCTTAAACCTAATGACCCCAAGCCATGTAAGCAAGTTATAGGCCAAACTTACCTAAGGTTTAAAGAAGGCATTAACTTTTAGCCTATCTAAATTAAAAGTGGCCATAAAATCAAACATGTGACATTCTTGTTGATACAAAGACTAGTCGAGTTGAGAGATTGGATTGAATTGCCCAAAGAAAGGCAATTGGTCTATTTTTATAAGAATTACCTAAAGGTCTACCCCCATTCTGAGGTATAGAATATTGCATTGACTTAGTACACAAAGCTACATTAACTAACATCTAACCTACCAGATGAACCTTGAACAAGCCATTAAATTATAGAGATAAGCTAGTAAACTGGTAGAGGGTGGTTATGTAAGAGAGAGCCTTAGCCTATATGCTATTGTAGCATATCTTGTGCCTAAGAAAGAAAAGACTTAGAGGATGTGTATGGTCATTCGATTTGTCAACAAAATTACAATCAAGTATAGGTATCCCATTCTCTAACTTGATGAAATTTTGGATGAATTATACAAAGCTCGAGTGTTTAGCAAAATCGACCTCAAGTCTAGTTACCACTAGATAAGAATGAAGCTTGGTGATGAATGGAAGATGGCATCAAAAAGCCAGCATGGTTTGTGTAAATGGCTGGTTATGTCATTTTGCTTATCTGGTTCCCTTAATAATTTCATAGGATTGATGAATCATGTACTTAGGAACCAGATCAAGAAGTTTTCTATGTTAAATTTTGACGACATACTAGTTTATAGCCTTGATCTATTGAATCATCTGGATCACCTTTAAGCTGTTCTCGATGTATTATAAGCTAAGCAATTGTTTGAAAACTTAAAGAAGTGTTGTTTCTACCAAGACAATGTGGTCTTCCTAAGCTATGTTATGAGTAGAAGAGGCTTACATATGGATGAAGAGAAAATCAAAGCTATTGTTGAATGGCCAACTTCGACCTCCTGTATTGACATGAGAAATTTTTACAATTTGGCTTCCTTTTATGAAAGGTTTATCTAAGGCTTCAGTACCATCATGGTGCCTCTTATCGAGCTATAGAAGAAGAACATAGAATTCAAATGGGGAGAGGAGGAAGAGAAGAGTTTTGTTGAGGTGAAGAAGAAGTTGACCTTTGCCATAGTTCTAACTCTATCTAATTTTGAGAAGGTCTTTAAGCTAGAATACAATGCTTTAAGAGTTAGCATTGCTACTATACTAATGAAAGAAGGCTAACCTATCACATCTCATAATAAGGAGCTCAAAGGAGCCCAATTGAACTATTCCATGTATAATAAGGAGCTCTATGCCTTAATCTTAGCCCTACAAGTGTAGTAGAACTACCTTCTACCTATAGAGCTTGTTATCTACATTGGCTGCATGTCTTTGAGTTACACGAGAAGTTTGCCAAAAATTTAAAACAATAGGCTAAATGGGTAAAATTCTTAGAGGGGTTTTCCTTTGTAATCAAGTATAAGTACAACAGGTAAACGTGGTTGTCAACGCCTTATCTATGAGGTACATTGCCATGCCCTAAAGTTGACAATCTAGAACTAAAGCTGACTACTTAGCTATCAAAAATAGAAGGTCATATACAAGGCATCATAAGCCTAACTACTTTAAAGTACATCAATCAACAGAAGTGTAACAAGTATAATTTAAAAATAGTTTGGTACTTTATATGTAAAAAGAGCAAATACTCTAATTATATAGGTATAAAAGCTACATGGATTCAAATGGAACCCTTGTAGATACAAAATAACTTCATGATAGTCTAAAAACTACTTCCAGGTTTGTATTAAAAAGCCTATAGCTTGCCTCAGATCTAAGTCTAACATTTGTCTTACTTGTCTTTACTACATAAATATTTGTAGAGGGGAGAGCAAATCATAACTTAGTAAGGGGTAGGGGATTAGCATTGTACATAGAAAACATCATGTAAGGTTTTCACAAAATTATTAAGTGTAATGCAACGAATCAAATGCTACTTGCATGACATTGTTTGGTTCATCATTAGATTCATAATTTTACCCACTCTAATATAGGTTGAGGAGTTTTAATGAGCCAAATCATGAATAACACTAAATCTAGGAATGTGCAATGGAGATGCTCTAACTCCTCTTAAAAACCAATCAAGTTAGTCATTGACCTTCATTGCAGCCTCCTCCCCAGCCAGTTTGTTTGCTAAGATACAAGGAAAGTACTTTCATTTTCTCCTCAAAAGGCCAGTATCTAGTGTCATGATCCTAAATGTGATCCCTTAGTAGGTTGCAATGCATGTTGGATTCTAAAGTTTAAGCCGATCGTCGTTAATCTACTAAAGGTAGTGATAAAAGAATTTTGCAAATACTCAATAGCACAATAAAGTGCATCATACGACAAAACATATCAACACAACAACTCCTAAGCACAAGCATGGCATATGAACATCCAAACTACTTACAACCAGGCATAATGAATTACAATCTCCAGGCACTCAAAGTATACCCATAAATGTAGTGAAGCATAAATCCACTTACCATGTGGCTTGCAACTCAAACATCGATGTTCTTCTAAGGCTTTCTTCTATATCAAATTCCTATATAATGTAACGAAGGCTACTCATAATAATTTTATTCTAGTTTTCCTAATTAATCTATTTCTAACTAATTGATTTATTTTTATCCTATATTTATATTACCATAGTTAAATATTATAATTTACAATTTATTAAATTCCATTGTTGTTGCATGTTCTAAAATGTGTATATATATATATATATATATATATATATATAAACTTATGGAAGGAAATTAAGTTACCATCTATTTCTATAAAACTTACAAAAAGGTAGTTCTTTCGGGAAAGGCATACAAAAATCTTTATATGAATGGGTGATGATTTCATAGAGTATTATATAGTGTATATATATGTATGACGCTAACTAATATATTGTAAAACCTGTCAAAAAGGAAAAATAAAGAATAATTATGAAATATAATAAGTAAATAATTAAGTGATTGGACAAAGGGTATGAGTGGTATTATAAATAACAAATGAGGGCATTTTGGTGAGGAAAAAGTTCCATAAACCTTAGTATAAAAGCCTCATGTTGAGTGTTAGAAGCCCTTTTTGCAATCATTCCTCATGTACTGCTTTTGTGTGATAGGGTTTCTATGCAAATCTTAATTCAAGGGAAGGAAACTAGAGCATTTCAATGAGATCTAAAAAGAAAAATGCTAAGGTAAGTTGTAGGATTGTTTTTCTATTGAAGTTTCCAATCAAATATCAATGAATTTCGTTTTATTCCTTAGGACAGCAACTAAAACGAATTTGGGGTGGTTATTCAAGAGTCCTATAACTGATTCTCGATGGTAGAAGTGAGGATTAAATATCCCAAATGGTAAGAATCCTTGTCTAGACCCTACATATATTGTTTCATAGAATGTGTAGTTTGAAAATCAAGAGATTTGATTAAAGAATGATGTTTAGGGGTTGTTTTAAGAAGTGTAGGGTGGAGTTATTGATGGGAAAACTTTTTAGAAGTAGTGGTTTTCGAGTTTAACAAAAGGGTGGGGAGATTTGGGGGGTAAAATGTTGTTGTTGTTTATCAAATCTATAGACTATAGACTAATGTCCAGAAGCTAGGGAGAAGACATTCCTAGATCCTTAGCATGTGGATGCCACGTGATGTAACATGGGAAGCCAAGTTCTCTTTGCATGCAGTGACATTTTACCTGACTCCTTGATGCTTTCCAAGCATGTTTTTTCCATTCCTAAACATTTCTAAATTCTTCTTAAGCAAGAATCTTCTCTCAAAACAATCTATAAACCAATCTAATGTCATAGTGATCCTAGATTCTCTAAGTGACATAAGTTATAAGTATGTGAGGGTTGTGTTGTTGAGTTAAAAAGTGATGTTAGATGAGTTTAGAAACTAAGTAAGGTGTGTTATTCTCACATGAATAGGTTGTAAGGCAAATGTTTTAGAATCCAAGCAAATGGTTTTATTAGGTATGAGGTATTGTATGTTACTTATGTTTATAGGACGAGTATTTATTAAATGGACTAAAATAACTATTTGGCATAAATAAGTGTGTTGTATATGCTTAGTTGGGCTCAAGGGACTGGGAGGGCTGGACCTTAGGGTAGTACCCTAATGACCTTAGTGCGATGTTATCCTAATTGGAATCTCACTTTGAAATTATCTAGGTAGTTTTAGGTGTTCCTTGGTTCCTAAGGTATTTGGGACGATCTAATGCCATACTTATATGTACATATATTTGTTTGCAAGAGTCATAAGTTACTCCATGTTCTAAGACATCAGAATTGTGTTGTTTGATAGACTTAACAAAATATAAGAAACTATTATTGTTGCATGTAGTGAATTTGAGCCAATTAACGTGTGCGTGTTTGTGCATTTATTGTGATCATGTGCATGTGCTTGTTACCCTGTACTGGGCTTTGCTCATCCCATGGGGATTTCAATTTTTAGGTGCAAGAACTGCTTATGAGGATTATAAGAATAGTATGATGATTATGCATATTATGGCATTGCAGTAGATTACTACAATTATTATTATGAAGATAGAAATGGTTTAGTGTAGTTTGTGTAGGATTAAGAACTGTGTAGAATTATGTTGTCAAAATTGTTAGTTATTTATTTCCATTATGTAATTTGGGTCATAAGAAGTCATCTAAGACTTCTCTTGTCAAAGTTTAGTTTATGTTGTTTATCAGTTTGGCGAGTCTAAGCTTTGAATTTATGTTTCCTTAAGACAAGTAATATTGAGAAAAGTTTGAAACTTATTTTCATCAAATAAAATAATTGAGTTGATCATTCTATACTGTTGGTGAAATAAGGATGTTAAAAATATGAATGAAAATTTGTATTGTAGTTATTACAAGCCATTGAAGATTGTTAAATATGTAGAGAACCTAATAGGTTGTATTAAGATGCTAGACGTATCAATTGATTATAAGGATATGTAACAGGCTATAATTTTCCAGTTTCTAGGCATTACATATATATACCTATATAGTTCTATCATTCTAATTGCTTTAGTTTTAACATATATGCACTAACAAATATAGGTTGACATAAAGAAAGTTTACAAGTCATAACTATAATATGCACCTATGCTTTATATTATAATCCTAAATAATTTCTTCATATTAGTGTAATATATATATGTATACGTGTGTATGTGTGTATGTATGTGAGATAATTATTAATATACTTAATCAAAATAGTATGTATAATATACAATGCATTGAAATGTAGAACACATTCATTAAATCATGTTATGATTCTGAAAAAACTTTGGATACAATGATATTTCCTTAAAATACTATGAAAATATCCATTATAATTTATAATCTAGCAAAAGTAGCAAAATTAGGATCAATGAATTCGTTAGGTTGCAACGATATATCAACTATGTGCTTATTTACTAATTTTAAACTTGACAAATGGCTTAGAGACTTCATGTATTCTGCTACCCAAATGTGAAAAATTACGAAGTATAGGAAGTACTTACAACATTTCTATCAAATTACCCATATAAGCATATTACACTCTTGTCCCCAAATTCTATCATACTTACCAAAGTTCCATCATGTTTAGGTTAGTGAATCATCAATCATGCTACAACAATGATGATCTTCCAAAGATTTCTATCTTAAATTGATCTTTCTTCCTAATGACATTATAGGCTCCTTTTTATGCAATATATATCATTTGTTGGTTAATTACCTAGAAAAGAGCTTAAAGAAAAGTATATGAAAAATTCAAGTCAAATCATCCTTGTGAAATAATTTATTGCCAATAAGAAAAATGACACTCTTATTCTAAAAAAGAACAAATAATTATCTAAGTATTCACATTAATATGCAAAACTAATTCTGATCACTTCTTATATCCTATTAGCTCTAGAGAATCATTTGAAATCAAATTTATTAATTACTTTACTAAAAATGAATTATGTTCTAGGATGACCTGATTATACCTTTCTTTTTCCATATTTATTTAGGTTGATTGATATTTTTAGGAAATGTAACAAATTTGATGGACATTATGTCTTCACTAGAATTGGGTGCTCTAGTGGCTAACAGAAGGAGGGGCTATGATGAATAAGCAACACGGAGGTGTTATACCTATGGTTGGTTGGGATTGATTTTAGACTTCTAATTTCTCCTTGATCCACATTGGTTAGTAACTCCTTAGATTCACTCTTATTTCCTTTTATTTTCTTCTTCTTCTTCTTCCTATGCCTAAGTAATTTGTAGATAATTCCCTAAGCCTTCTAAATTGCTAAATTGGCAAATGAAATTACTAGGGGTTCTTATAATGTTGCTCCATTGGAGGAAAAAATCTTGTAGTTGCCACTTGTTAATTGTTGAATATGCTATTAACATGTATATCTTTAACTCTATCACACCTACCTTATGGCCATGGTAAATTTTTGCCACATTACTTAGTCTAAGAATCTACTAGTGCCACTTAGAATTTACCATCTCATATTATGTATATTTTACCTATAACTAAGATCTTTTGCTAATATTTATGTAATTCTATAATAAATTATGTATATGCTTGAGTTACTTATATTATTTAGGTGTCATATATTGCCAAATTATTAGCCTATAAGTTATTCAATTCACCTATAGTATTTTGGTTGTATTGTGAATATCAAATTTTGAGTTCATAAAAGAGGAAGGAAAATTATTGCCTAATTCTCCATCTACATTAGAAATTTTTAAAATGTCTATTATAGGAGTTATAATTTGAAGAACCCATTCCTCAAAAGCTCTTTTTTTTTTTTTTTTTTTACATAACTCATATTCAAGATAGTCCAATCTTATATACTAATGCCATGCATAGCAAAGTGCTCAGGGCTCATACCTAACCTCCTCTCTAACCTTCAAACCCGACTACCGACGTTTACTAGCATCAAGAAACAATATTCCCAAGATCCTAACTTTGGTCCAGTGGACAATTATTATGTAGACAAAGACTTATTCCAAAGAGGGAAGCTCTATGTGTCAAATTGTTCATTAAGGTAATTATTGGTGAGGGAAGCCTATAGTGGATGACTATTTATACACTTTAGAGAGAAGATGACCTTTGAATTGTTGCATACTTGGTTCTTGTGGCGTAAAATGAGTGTCCATAGGTAAGAGCTAAGAGCCAAGTAGAGTAGGGGGAGAGCTATACCTCTATATGTCCAAACTCGACCTTAGGTTAAATTGAGCATAAACTTTGTTCTTAGCCTAAGGCAAAGAATATATAATGGTCATTGTAGATAGATTTATCATAATGACACATTTTGTGTCCTATGAAAAAAAAAAAAAAACAATCCTTTAACTATTTCTCATCTATTTTCCTAAGAAATTATTAGATCACACACCGTGCTAAGGAGTATATTATTAGATAGGGACCTTAAATTTCTAAGCTACTTTTGGAAGACTCTTGGGCATTGGTTAAGGACCAAGCTACTTTTCAGCCATTGTTGTCAAAATAACGACTTTATTGTTCATTTGTATACATAGAATCGACATAATGATATAAAATGGGTAAAATTGTAAGCTTGTAGTTTGTATATGAAAGTTCATAATTTTACTAAGAGTTTACATATAAATGATTTTACATCCATTTTAATTAAGAAAAACATTATAAAATTATAAACTTGTAAAATCATATTTTGACTTGCGATTTTAACAACCATGTTCTTAGCACATCATGCTACCTACAAACAAATGACCAAAGATGAGTTGTTAATTAAACTTTGGATTCTTTAATCCCAATAATCGTAGGAAGAAACTTGACCGACTAGGATATATGTTTACTTGTGGTTGAGCCAACATACAACCAATTTATCCATAGCATTACAGGCAAAACATTATTCAAAGTTGCCTAAGGATTCAACCTTAAGTTGCCTCTTGACCACATGCTCATACTGTACCCTAATCAAGAAGACTTTGAGGCTTAAGACCAAGCTTAAGCCCTCTACAAGATCTACCATAAAGTGACCGAATAGTTAGAAGGGTTATACAAAGATTAGAACAAAGGGGATAAGGGAGGAGGAAAAAGAAATTCTAGTTTAGAGACTCAATTTGATTGCATCTGAGCTGAGAAAGGTTCCTAAACCAACCTGAAGGGGATGAAAGGGATTAGATAATCGGATGATAGGATTTAGCCAATCAAATACCTAACTCAATCTCAAGCCAAAGGATTAGTGAAAATATGGTTCAAAGGATTCTTACCCCTTGTCTTACCCTAGAAGAGTCTGATTTCATACTCTATTTTGAGCTTCTCTACTTCTCTTCATGTCTTTAATCTTGCATAGCATTAGAGGCTGATGAACTAATAGGTGTCAACTTAGCACTGACTACACTAGTCTCCTAAACAATGCAATGGACCCTACCACGTGCTTGGCTAAGTTAATTTTGTGTTGATCCTACTAAGAGCAATCTGTTTGACCAGTTGCCAACTTACTCTTAACTACCACCTTAGTTTAGATTGTTGAAACTATCTCAAGTGACTACTAATAAGAATTAATAGTTGAACTTAAAATGCTAAGCTATTCGAAAGTTGCTGCTTAGCTACAATCACATTCTTATCTATTTACTCCATCCATATAAATGAGGATACGAGCATTCCGACATCCATACTAGTATAGATAGGGCTTAGATATTCTCTCTTTGTATATTATAGATTTATCCTTTCTCCTTTGTTTAATCTTCCTAGTACTTCTATATTTAGGCAATGCCCTTTCTTGTAAATTGCATAAGAATGTAGGTTGCTTTGAAAGTGTAAGTATAAATACCTTTGTAAATTTGAGTTGTAATAGTTATCATCAAATTATCTTAATTAAATTTCATTTTCTCTTATTGTAAGTTATTCTTGTTCTTGCAAGTTCAACTTATGACTAACTCTTATCAATACCTTTAACAAGGATTATGGCAAGTGACCCACTAGTATAGCCTAGTGAATCATGTCTAGCAAGCTAGTTGGTTAGTGTGTGGTTCTATTGTGTGCTATATTTATTGAATTAGTGTAGAGGTTTTGCTAAACCATCAATTTCCATCTACTTTTTGTTCCTTCAATAGGTTCAAACCCACCCTTGATATCGCCGCCCTTGTCAATCCTTGGTGTGATATATTAGAGTTAGTGGGTAAAGTGATGAGCTCGAGGAAGGATCATTCTTGATGATGTGGAAGAGGACAAGGTAGATAAAGGAGAGTATTATGAGGCTAAAGAGCATGGTGCTTAAGCTTTCGGAGGTTTAGACAATGTTAAGGCCTAGATCCTAACCTTTTTAGGGAGTGGTGATGTAGACAAGTACCTAGACTAGGAGGAGAAGGTAGAAAATTTGTTTTACTATTATCAGTATGCTGATGATGTAAAGGTCCACCTTACTGACCTAGAATTCTCTAGATATATAGTGATATGATGGAATAACTTAACGGTTGCTCAAAGAAAGGATGGCCAACATGGAGTAAGGACATGGGAAGAAATGGGGATGTTGCTACGAATTAGATTCATTTAAGTTCTATCTTCACGATACATTTGAGAAGGTATAGAAGCTAAAAAAAGCTAACAAGTTAGTAGATAATTACATAAAAGAATTCTAGATGTTGATAATCTACCATGAATTAGTGGAGCCCAAGCCTTAAACCATTTGAGGTTCATTACAGCATTAAGATACAAGATAACGAATGTAGTGGGAGAACAAAGGTTCTTGACATTAGAAGAAGCCATCAAGATCACATAAAAGGTTAAGAAGCAGATGAAGAACAACCTTCACCAAACTAGTTAAAGCCAAGTTAGCTAGAGCTAACCTCTTTTACCTAGCCAATCTATTCAACCTAAGTATCGAAGGCTGGTTAAAATGGAGCTAGGTAAAAGGAAAGAGCACATGGTTAAACATGTTGAAGAAAAAACCTAATAGAAGGTTCCTAAGAAATTTGAGAAAGGCTAGTCTTTTTGGAAGAAGAATACTGAAATCATATGTTTTAAATGCTTTTAGATATGGACGTATGGCTACCCAATGTCCAAATAGGCGAGTCATGATCATGAAAGGTAGTGAAGTAGAGAGTGTTGATGATGACAAGCTAGTTAAAGGAGCCATAACTGAGAAAGAACCCAAGGTAGACCTTAAGAAAGAGGCTTACTTATGCGCTAACTAAGGTGAAGTAATGAGTTTGGTCCTTAAAAGAGTGCTAAGTATTGCACTAAGCCTTAAAGAGGAGACGTGCAAGAGCTTGTTTCACACCAAGTGAATGGTCAGAACATAGTTATGTATTGTCATAATAGATGGGGGAAGTTACTATATCAACTTCACGACAAGGGTGTACTATATGTAGTTGAGCAAGTCAGGTAACCTTTCACTATTTAGGATTTTGTATAATATGAGGTGCTATATGATGTTGTCCTCAAGGGTGCATCATATGTGCTGCTAGGAAGACTATAGTTGTTAGACCAACATGTTATACACAACAAATACAAAAATACTTATGCTTTTACTAAGGATAGGAAGAGAATGGTGTTGCAGCCCATGACCCCAATCCCCAAGTAAAGTCATTAAGACATATAATCAGTTCACTAAAGCTTTAAAAGAAGAGAGCCTTGGTACTAACTTGAGGTAAATTAGAATAAGTTGAGAAGCTTGATGAACCTATTGTTCTAGTTGGTTTCATGATTTCTAGAGTTAAGGGACTTAGACTCTATGCCAATTATCATGGTCTGGGGCTTTTTCTAGCACAAAAATAGATCGTACAATGCTTACTGTCCTACCTCTACAGTAATAAGTAAGACTAACTTGTATGCAACACTAGCCAATAAGTCCTAAACCTATAAGCAATATGAATAAGAAAGAAAGCCAATAGTAATATAAGGGATACAGGTATGAATAGGAAGATGAATAACATATTTTTATTAATTCCAATAGTATTACAAGGCTAAGATGTATGTATTCACAAGGGTAATATGTATATAACAAGTGTCATTAATCGTGATCAACCAACATTTTGAGTAAGAACTTCAATCTAGAAAAGTACTCGCACCCTCATAAAAAGCTTTATGCACATTTTTTGGCCTAACAGGAAGAAACATTAAAACTAGTGAAATGATATCACTTTATAAAAGTAGAAATTTTTAATAATATTAAGGCTCTAGCTAAAATGGAAAAAAGTCCCACTCTATGTTACAAAATGTACAAAAGAATAGGCTCCTGCTAATATAAGTATGCTACAAAAATGGGATCCTAACATCCTTCCTCACTTAATTCTATTGACATCCTTGGCAATATGTATCGAAGCTTGGATTTGGTGGCGGAGGTCTTCTAGTTGGCTGTCAAGCCTTATTTCGGTTTTCTTAATCTAACCTATATTAAGCTTAATATAGATTACTCAATATTAAACTAAGAAAATATTTTAAAAAAAAAAATTTAAAAATTAGAGTTGTCAACCAATTTAACTGGTAAAAAATGAAATTAGGGTTTTTAGGTGGAAAAACCCTAATTTAACCACTAGTTTGTGAATATTATAAAAAAGTTTGATTTTTTAGAAAATTAAACTAGGAAAAACCAGGTTTAAGAGTTAACCTATTAAGACTAAGTCACTATGTGAAAACTAAAAAAAAAAAAATCGATGGGCTTTATTTTTATAATTTTCTAAAAATACTAAAAAAGATATATACAAATAAGCAAAAGATAACTAAAATGAATTTTTTTTTTTATTTTTTATTGCGAATTTCTAAGGAAAAGGGAAAATGTTTTTTTTCTCTTTTATATAATTGTTCCGAAGGTGCTTACATATTTGCTAGTCGAGATCAAACCGGTTGTAATTCTCTTTTTATAAAATATTTAGTGGGTAGATTCTTTTTATTTCGAAAATTGAGCCAAGTTTACGTTTATTTAACTATTTATTATTTATGAAAAAATCTAAGAAATATAATTTTCCCAAATTAAAGAAAACCTTAGCTAACTAAATCTTTTTGAAAATCTTAGTTAAGATTTTTATATTTTTAAAACCACTACGTGTCAAAAATATCTTTTTTAAATTCTAATTATAAGATCCATTAAGATACGATTAGATACGTATCTTGATACATTTAGATACATATCTTTTCTAAATCTCAACCACAAAATACGTATCTCAATATGTATATTTTCCAAATCTTAATTATAAGATACGTTGAAGATACGTTTAGTCTAAAAAAACATGATTTTACTAAAAACTCAATTGAACTAAATTTCGTTGGAATTATCTAAAAGCATTATGCAATACAAAAATAATAATAATAAACCTGCACTAATACAAATAAATTAATTAGTAAAAATAATAAAAATAAAACAAAAACAATTTTTTTACCATTGAGTCAAGTCGCGCTTGTTGATCATATACGGTGTCGAAGTGGCTTGTGTGTAGTGAATCTCATGTGTAGACTTCTTGTATGCTCATGCAATTCAGCATGGGTGTGTGAGATTTTCGTATATGAATGGTATGCCTTCAGACTAGTGGGGCGTGTGGTGTAGATTTAGCGTATGCGGTAAGTGTTGTTGATTGTGAATTGCATCGTGGCTGTTAGTGTGCTGGCAGTGAATGGACATGCATGAGGATTGTTGTGACTATATGGAGCTATCTTGAACATGCAAGGAAGCAAGGGATTAGGGAACATGCGTCAAGCGAAGGATGGTGAAATTATGTTTGGCTGCTCGGTTGCATCAAGAAAGGCCATGCATCAGATGTTTAGACTTACAGTTGTTACGTGAATCTTTAGGGATGTGCCCTAGAGTTTGGAAATTGGAGTGTGGGTCTTCTCGGCGATTGTAGGTGATGGCAAGTTTCAGGGGCTATGTGAATTTGCAAAGTGATTATGGGATTGCATAAAAAAATGTCCCCAACATCATGTACTAACTTGCTATTTATAAACCCTCAATCGTATCTTTTGTATCCTTTTAATTATAGATTTGATCGAAAGTTACAAAAGATACGATAATGATTACTTAAGATTCGACCTAGCTTCTAGAAACCCTTCTTTATAGTAGGCTTTCTATTTTCTAGGCCCAATCTAATCCAATTTAATTTAGCCCAACAATCTACTTAATAAATTATAAATCTAATCTAACCCAATATAATTTAAATAAAAAAATCTATTTTATATCAGACTAAACCAAAATTATTTTAATAAAGCCTAATTCTCTAATGACTTAAGAATTTATTGAATTGATCACATACCGTTATCCGAATCGACACTAAATGATTCAACACTAAACAATCCAACTTGACTTGGTACGGTTTAACTCGATACGATACAACTTGACTTGACTTGATATGATTTGACTCGATATGATTTGACTCGATATAACTGGACTCGATACGATTCTCATTACAATTCGACTTAACTTGACTCACTTTTTTATTTTTTCTTTAAATTTTTGTTTTTTTAATTATTTTCTTATTTTTTTGTTTATGTATTAACTTGACTTAACTAAAGTAAAACAAAAAATGACAACAATGAGGTATCTACAGCTACCCCTCTTTTGTATTGAAGTTTGATTAGAACTTTGCTACAAAGACAAAAGTGATATCCATTTTTGCCAGACCTGACTTAGATAATCTAAAGAGGATAGATCTCTTTAAGTTTAAAAACTTGTTTTGATGGATAATTTGAAGATGATAGATCTCTTCCAAGATGAGTTTCTTGAAATGATAAATCTTTCAAAGACAAGATAAGATGGCATTCTATTAAAGACAAAATGAGACAACGCTCTCATAAGCAGGCGATCTTTTAAATGACTAGACAACGCTCCTTTAAGCAAGCAATCCAAGAAGGGAATAGATAGGACAATACTCTTATAAGCAGGTGATCTTAAAAAGGACTAGGATAGTGCTCCTTTGAGTAGGTGACCCAATAAAAGATAGGATAGTGCTCCTATAAGTGACCGATCCTAAAAGGAATAGGGCAGCACTCCTTTGAGCAAGTGATCCTAACAAAGGATTAGATAGGATAGCGCTCTTATGAGCAAGCAATCCTAAAAAGATAGGACAATGCTCCTTTAAGCAAGAGATCCTAGAAAAGATTAGATGGTACTCCTATGAGCAGGCGATCCAATTAATGAATAGATAGGACAACACTCTCATGAGCAAGCGATCCAAAAAAGAATAGGACAGTGATCCTTTGAGCAAGCGATCCTAATAAAAGATTAGAGAGGATAGTGCTCCCATGAGCAAGCGATCCTAAAAGGAATAAGACAACTTTCCTTTGAGCAAGCAATCTTAAAAAGGACTAGATAGGATAGTGCTCCCATGAGCAAGTGATCCTAAAAAAGATTAGATGGTGCTCCTATGAGCAGGCAATCCAAGAAAGGAATAAGACAGCACTCCTTTGAGCAGGCGATCCAACTAAAGATAAGATAAGGCTCCTTTGAGCAAGCAATCCTAGAAAAGATTGGATTGCACTCCTATGAGCAGGCGATCTAACTAAGGAATAGGTAGGACAACACTCCTTTGAGTAAGTGATCCTAGATAAGATTGGATAGCGCTCCATTGACAAAGCGATCCAGAAAGGAATAAAACTTTCATGAATTTCGACAAATTGATCTATAACTTAAGTTTGAGGGATTTTGATGATTCCTTGAAAAATTTAAGAAATCTCTCTTAATAATTTTTTTTTTTTAAATTTCATTTCTCTTTTGAAAAGTTTTTCTTTTTTCTTCTTTTTGTCAAGAAATTTAAAAAACACTCTTTGATAGAAAATTGTGTTGCTAACAAGTAAGAAAGTCTCAAAAACTTTAAAGATCACAAATAAGGGGTTAGCTTGCCCCTTACCCGTTAATCACTTATTCTCTCAGTCTTATTTACTAGAGCATAATTTATGATCTTTAAACTTTTTTAGAATCATTGATTTCCAACTTGGGATAAATGACCATTTACGTTTTTTACACTCTTCGATTTTCTACTCAGGGATAGATATCATTACTTGAAATGTTTAGTCAAACTGGACTTCCTTGCACTCTCATAGGTATGTTTTTACTCTCAGCATCAATTCCAAAAATTGTAGCCTATCTTGTAAGTAGTACATTCTGGTCAATTAATAAGTCTTTTCTAGGTTTGCAATGTAAGGCTTTTAGTCAATGGTTTAAGAAAATGGATATCAATGTACTTGGCCCATTTTGAATGAAATTGTATACAATCCATCCCGAGTTTACAAGCCAAGAACCTAGGAGAAACAAAACATAGGCTTGCCCTAATTTCATGAGTAAGTTTTGCTTAAGATAATTCCATTTCTTTAGTCAACAGAGTTTTATCAAGGGTGATATAGTGGGTTGGATCATAAAATAAGGGCTTTGCTTTTACGCTTAAGAATTAATAATGTTCAGATTTTGGATACCATCACAAGTTCGAATTTCAGGCTTTATTGGTAATCTGGCTATTCTTTGAAGGTGATCGCCTTATTAATATCTTCAATCTTTTTTTTTTTCACTTTTTCTTTTTCTCCTTGTTTTCTCTTTTTCTTTCTTTCTTTTCTTTTTTTTTTTTTGGTCAAGCTGGTCACCTTTCATTGTTGAGTTTTTACTTTATAGGATTTAAAGCACCAAAAGGTAAGTTCAAGTTGTATAAGCTTGGGAGAAGTGTATATGGCTTTGAAGTGCTTAGGAAAGAATCTATGGACTTGATGTATTTAAATAAGTATACAGGCCTGAGTAAGGTGTATATGGTTTGAAGCTCTTCTTTACTCTAAAGAAATTGAATTATCTATGACAATATTTGCTTATGAATTGGCACAACTAAGGCAAGCACAATTTAGTCTACTACTTTTCTCTAGATTAATAACCCTAACCTCTTGACTGCCCTAATTTGGGGTAGTTCTTAGTAAGGCTAATTTTAAGAAAGATCCCCTAAATGTTCAAATGGGTTTACAAGAGATAATTGTATTTAAGGATGATGAAATGAAGGCATAATATCATTTTGACACATGTACCAAGTTCAAGACAGGCTTCCTTTGAGGAATGAGCCCAATTACTCACCTTGATGGCACTCTTCTCTCATGTATGTTTAGGGTTAGTGTTTAGGACATAGGTTGCCTTTTTTCATCCTTAACCTTTCAAGTAATGTGTTATCATTCCCTTAGGTGCAAAATTTCAAGTTTCAAGTTCACATTTTCTTTATCTATATTCACTCATTCGAAATGCCCCTATTTGAATTGAGTTAGCTTCATAGCATACAAAGATAAAAATGCACATGAAAATTGCTTTATTCAATAACTCTTATCTATTATAAGCTCCAAAATGAAAGATTATTCTAAAAAAATGTAGGAACTAAAAATTCTTTTCTATTTCTTACCCCTTTTTCTATCACCTCTTGGCCTATTCAACTAAATTGATCTTTCAAAGATATACCCAATTGCTTTAAATGGCAAAACACCTTGTCAGATGATAGTAATAGACCCTCAATGCCTAATACTAGAATTTGTCTATTTGATGCTTCTTCAAAACCTAGGGTAGGAATACCACTGCTAATCAATCCATCAGTTTCTAGAGAATTTGGTTGGATAATCTTGGCATCAATCAAATCTTGCACCTTATGCTTCAATCTCTAATAATCTTTAGTAGTATGTCCCACTTAGCCTACATGATAGTCACACCATTTGTTGAGGTTACGATCCCTTAGCTTGCATTTCCTTGTTAGGTTTTCATATACCAGTAGTCCTACATCTCTCAATTGCTTGAACACTTAGGCCATTAGAATCTTAAATTACGTAAATCGCCTCCTCTTGTTATGGATATGCTTGCCTTGATTCTGGGCTTTCTTAATCGACACATTCACTCCTGATTTCTCTTTCATTGAATCATCTTTAAGCTTAGGTGATAACTTCTTATTTGTATTAGAATGTAGGTTTTTAAGTTGCTTGAGCACAAAACCCATCACCATTTCCATGCCTACAAGTCTTTCTTCTAACTTTGCTGACTTTTCTTCTAGGGCTATAACCCTTTCTTCTAGACCCTAGTGGTAACATACCTCTTGGACATGACCATTCAAATCTATTTCTGACAACTTTTTCAATCCTTATATCATGTTGATAGCAGGCTTTGTATAGAAATTAAGCCTTAGATCCTTAATGAAGTCTAACTAGACCAATTTTTCATTAATCAAATCTTGGATTTTATTCTTCAACTCCCAGCAATGGTCAGTAGCATGACCCTACTGATCCATGTGGTACTCGCATTGCACATTGGGATCGTATTTTCGAGGTTTATACCTTGGTGTTAGAGTCTTACGATACAGTAAACCCTCTTCTTTTAGGCAGTGATAAACCCGAGACATAGGAATCGGGATATGAGTGAACCTTTTTCTAAGTGATTTCTAGCTTAGCTTATTTTCCCTAAGCTTTAGACTAATGCTTAGGGTACTAGGCTAGGGCACTAAGATCATGTATCATTAGATAGTACATCGTAGTGTTCCCAACGGCCTCTAAATTTAGCTTAGCTAATCCTTTCCCTATTAATCTCCCCACTCTAATAGCATCCTTAATGTGATTACCAACTACAACTACATTTGTAAACGTAGAAGTAGTATGGCCTAAGAGGTGATTATAATAAGGTTCACCTAGTGTGCGGATGAATATATTGATCAATGCATTTTCTAGCAATTGTACTGTAGCTTAAGAGGCTGTAGATCTCCATCTCTAAGCATATTCCTTAAAGGACTCGGTCAACTTTATTTTCATGTTATTTAAATCCATCAAGGATGGAGCCACTTCTTTGTTGAACTTGTACTATTGATAAAAGGTTCGAGCTAGCTTATCCTAAGTATCATGCTTAACTAAGTCTTGTTGGGCATACCAAATCAATGTCGGCCTAGTTAGGCTATCTTGGAAAGTTTGAATCATCAACTACTCATGTTTAGAGAATTGGGCCATCTTACGAACATAATGCTTAAGGTAAAGTTTAGGACAACCTGTTTTATCATACTTTTCAAAATTTGATACCATAAACTTCTTGGGTAACTCATGGTCTTCAAAAGCGCAAACATTGCTCAAGCCTAGATCACTTTACACATCATGATCCTTGAGAACTCCCATTTTCTCTTCAATTTTCTAGAAGATTTCTTCTTCCATCTTGATCAATTTTTGCACCAATTCCTTCCCTAGGCTTTTGCTACTATTGTTGAGCTCATGAATTGGCAACTCTTCAGACTTATCTATTTTAAATGGTATATCAATAGGCCCTTAGGCTTGGGTATGGGCCATGGTCTCAACTTACTTCGCATGCTTTCCCAAAAACCCTTCAATTGTGGTTATTCTATGTTTAAGAGCTTCAGACATCTTGTTTTTGAAAATGAGTGATTATGGACTTCAAGTTAGGCCAGATTACTTAAAAAGCAATCTTGCAAAGCCTGCAAGAATCCCTTCTTGTTATCAACACTGCATCGAGTTTTTAGTTTTGAAGATCATTCTTTTTTTCTTTTTTGGAAACTTTTATTGAAAAACCAATGTTTATTTTATGTCATAGAAGCCTAATACTAACATTGACGAATCTAAACAAAAAAAACATTAGGACTAATGACCAAGGACACAGGATGATGATAATATTACAAGGAAAATATGGAGAAGTGGAAATTATTTTGCAATAAGAAACATATTGAATAAATGACACAAGGGTGATGATACATGGAGAAAACTCTATCAAGACCATAAGAACTTAAGGGCTAAACACAAAGAATGAGAACTCAAACATTTACAAGATTAATAACCTTAAGATGGAAAATAATTCACAATGGAAATCTAATGATTAAATCTTTTTTTTATGTTTTTTATTTTTATATTTTTTGTATTTTGTTAATTCCTAATAGTATGGTACATGTGTGACCTTACAATAGAAATGAATCAAGTAAATAATTATTATGAAACTGGTTTTTTTATCATAAAATTTCTTTTGAAATTTCTTTTTTAAAAAAAAAAATGTTTGAAAGTCTTTTAAAAAAATAACAGTTCTATAATAATCTTTATCATAATTAATTTTCATGATTACATGCCCAAAAAAATAAATAAATAAAATTATAAGTTGATATAAAACATTGGTATAGGGGGAATACTAATGATTTTGAGCATTTTATGTTAAATGCTAAGTTACACAACCTATTATTGATGAAATAAAACAAAATCTACAAGACCTACATATATTACAAAAGATAGTATATACAAACAAATATACAAAATAAATATTATGCAATATGCTACAAACATTTGCAATACAATAGGGTTGGTCATTAATAAATTATAGGAAGTATAATGAATTTGCGATCAAGGAGTACCCTTATATATAAGTAGGTTCAAAATAGGATTTTTTAAAAAAGAAAAATGAAGCTCGTGAATACTTATATATAAGGGTTACTAGTTTTATTTTTTTAAACTAATTTCCCTTTTTTTAAAAAGAAAGTCAAACCAACTACAGATTAATCGGGCTTGTTCTATAATTTAAAAATAACCACCCCTTTTTCAAAAAAGATGATGCAAAAAGGGTAAGGTCTATAAGTCTCATGCTTTGTAGCTCTAAAGGTTTCTAGAGAGAAGCCTAGTGGACTACATCAAAACCTAAGTGGGCTCACTTATCATCGCCAGATGAGGGTAAAAGCCCTAGTGACTTGAAGGTTACACAATGGTGGCCTGTCCTAAGTTTCTAAGATGGCTTAAGTCCGACCATATCTAAACATGCAAATGATTATTAAGAAATAAAAGAGCCCCACCTTAATTTTCCAATAAGGCTCATTGGGTCAGATTTTTTTTCTTAGGGCCTACATTACTAAAAAAAAAAATAATTAGTACAACTATAATACAAAAAATAAAATGATAATAATACAAAAGCTCATCAATAGTTTTCTAACTTTCACATGACTAACCCACCAAGCATTTCCAATGAAGTCGCTAATTCTATCGAGTCTTATTTCGGTTTCCTTAATTTAACTTATATCAAGCCTAGTCCGCTTCATATAGATTACTCGATATTAAATCAAAAAAATATTTTTCTAAAAAATTTTAAAAATTAGAGTCACTAACCAGTTCAACTGGTAAAAAAATGAAATTAGGGTTTTCGAGTGGGTAAACCTTAATTTGGCTACTAGTTTGTGGATATTCTAAAAAAATTGATTTTTAGAAAATTAAACTAAAGAAAACTAAGTTCGGGGGCTAACTTGCTAAGACTAAGTTACCATGTAAAAGCTAAATAAAAATTTATGGGCTTTTATTTTTATAATTTTCCAAAAATGTTAAAAATATACCTAAATAAGTAAAAGATAATTAAAGTGAATTTTTTATTATTTTTTATTACGAATTTCTAAAAAAAAGGAAAAAATTATTTTTTATACGATTGCCTCGATTATACCTACGTATTTGCTAATTGGGATCAAATCAACTGTAGTTCTCTTTTATAAAATATTTAATAGGTGGATTTTTTTATTTTGAAAATTAAGCCAGATTTACGTTAACTTAACCATTTATTATTATTATTTAAAAAAAAAAAACCTAAGAAATCTAATTTTTCGAATTAAAAAAAAAAAAACCTAACTAAACTAAATCTTTTTGAAAAACTCGATTAAGATTTCTTTATTTAAAAAAGAAAATACTACGTATCAAAAGATATTTTTTTTTCTAAATCTTATATGCAATATCTACTAAGATATATATCTTTTCTAAATCTCAATTGCAAGATACATTACGATCTAGATATGTATCTTTTCTAAATCTTAACCGCATGATACGTTAAAGATATAATCTAGATGCGCTTATTTTCTAGAAAAACATGATTTTATTGAAAATGTAACTAAGCTAAATTTATTAAAAATTAAGATTATCTAAAAAAACATGCAATATGAAAATAATAAAAACCCATGAGTCAAGTCATACATGATTGGAGGGTGGATGAACATTGTTTTTAGATGGTCAAGGCGTGATCAGTGTAAACAGCAACCAACACGCCATTGATCACTCTCGTGATAAGTGCAAATAGTAACCAACGATACATATGAATTAGAGTCGCCAACCAGTTCAACTGATAAAAAATGAAATTAGGGTTTTCATGTGTGAAAACACTAATTTGACTATTAGTTTGTGAATATTCTAAAAAAGTTTGATTTTTTTGAAGATTAAACTAGAAAAAACCGAGTTTAGGAGCTAACATATTAAGACTATGTCATCATGCGAAAACTATAAAAAATCAATGAGCTTTATTTTTAAAATTTTCTAAAAATACTAAAAAGATATATACAAATAAGCAAAAGATAACTAAAGTGATTTTTTATTATTTCTTATTACGAATTTCTAAGAAAAAGGGAAATTTTTTTTCTTTTTTATGCGATTATCCCAAAGGTTCTTACGTACCCGTTAGTTGGGAATAAACCAACCGTAGTTCTCTTTTTTATAAAATATCTAGTAGGTAGATTCTTTTTATTTTGAAAACAAAGCTAGGTTTACATTTATTTAACAATTTGTTATTTTTTAAAAAAAATTTAGGAAATCTAATTTTCCTAAATTGTAGAAAATCCCAACTAACCAAATTATTTTTAAAATCCCGATTAAGATTTTTTTATTTTTAAAATCGCTACGTGTCAAAAATATCTTTTCTAAATCCTAATTATAAGATCCACTAAGATACGGTTAGATACGTATCTTTTTTAAATCTTAACTACTAGATACCTATCTCGATACATATCTCGATACGTATCTTTTCTAAATCCTAATCATAAGATATGTATCTCAATACGTATTTTTCTAAATCTAAACCACAAGATACATACCTCAACCGTATACGTATCTTACTATATAACTTTTTCAGATCTTAATTACAAGATATGCTGAAGATGCATTTGGTATAAAAAAAGCATGAGTTTACTAAAAACTCAATTGAACTAAATTTCATTGGAATTATCTAAAAACATTATGCAATACAAAAGTAATAATAATAATAAAAACTTGCACTAAAATAAAGAAATTAATTAGTAAAAATAATAAAAATAAAACAAAAACAATTTTTTTACTGATGAGTCGAGTTGCGCTTGTCGATCGTGTACAGTATCGAAGTGGCTTGTATGTGGTGAATCTCGTGTATGGACTTCGTGTGTGCTCATGCAATTCAATGTAAGTATATGAGATTTTTGTGTATGAATGGTATGCCTTCAGATTAGTAGGGCATGCTGTGTAGATTTAGCATATGCAACAAGTGTTATTGATCATGAATTGCGTCATAGCTATCAGTGTGCTAGTGGTAAATGGACATGCATGAGGATTATTGTGGTTGTATAGATTTGTCTTGAACGTGTAGGGAAGTAAGGGATTAAGGAACATGCGTCAGGCGAAGGATGGTGAAATTGTGTTTGGCTGCTCAATTGCGTCAAGAAAGGCCATACATTAAACGTTTAGACTTGCAGCTGCTGCGTGGATCTTCAGGGATGTGCTGTAGGATTTGGAAATTGGAGTGTAGGTCTTCTTGGTCATTATGGGTGATGGTAAGTTTCAGGGGCTGTGTGAATTTGCAAAGTGATTATGGGATTGTGTAAAAAAACGTCCCTAACATCATGTATTGACTAGCTATTTATAAATCCTCAATCGTATCTTTTGTATTGTTTTAATTATAGATTTGATTGAAAGATACAAAAGATACAATAATAATTCCTTGAGATTCGACCTAGTTTCTAGAAACCTTTCCTTATTATGGGCTTTCTATTTTTTGAGCCTGATCCAATCCAATTTGATTTAGCCCAATAATCCGCTTATTAAATTGTAAATCTAATCTAGCCTAATATAATTTAGACAAAAAAATTTATTTTATTTAGAGTGAACCAAAATTATTTTAATAAAGCCTAATTCTCCAATAACTTAAGAATTTATTAAATTGATTACACACCGTTACCCGATTAGATACTAAATGATTCAACACTAAACAATCTAACTCGACTCAATACTACTTGACTTGGTATGGTTTGACTCAATACGATGCAACTTGACTCATCTTGATGCAACTTGACTCGTCTTGATGCAACTTGACTCGACTCGATTTAATTCAATACAACTAGACTCAATGCGATTTAACTCAATATGATTTGACTCAACTCCCTTTTTTATTTTATTTTTTAATTTTCGTTTTTTTTTTTGTTTATTTATTAACTTAGTTCAACTAAAGTAAAACGAAAAATGGAAAAAATGTGGTATCTACACTGGCAAGGCTAACTTTCTCTTAGATAAGGGCTTGAGGTCTACTTTAGTCTCCTAGCTAATATCTTCTTCTCTTCGATCTCTCCACTTGACTAAATACTCTATTTGTTCTTCTTTAGTGGCAGGATCTCTGATTCTTCACTCTATAAGGATGTCTTTCATGTCTTGACTCAGGTTGAACTTGATCTTGACTTACAATTGCTTAGACACATTATGAGATGGCTCTTCTATGTCTAGATAGTATGGCTTCAAGATGTTGACATGAAAAACTAGATGAACCTTCAACCTTATAGGAGGCTTAACCTTGTAGGCTTCTCTTCTAATCTTCGAGATGATAGGAACTAGACCAATGTACTTCTGGATCAATCTTTTGTCCTTGTTCCTCAATGATCTAACTTGTTTTGGAAGAAGCTTTATGGGGACCTAATCTCCAACATTGAACTCTCTAGGTTAGTAGTTCTGATATGCCCATTTCTTCATCCTCTTGGAAGCCTTCTTAAGGTATGCTTTTACTACTTCTTAACTCTGCTTCCAATCCCTAGTGAACTGATAAGCTCTTAGGCATCTCCTGGTATGTAATGTAACCATTGTGTAGGGTAAAAATGGTTGCTGACTTGTGATGATCTTTATAAGGCTCTTGTTGGAGGAAGAGCTTTGCTAGATGTTGAAATAGAACTAAGCAATATCTAGTAAGTCAACCCAATTCCTTTAGAGTGCTGAAGGTATTCCTCCAACAAACAGTTGAATCTCTTTATCTGCCCATCGCTTTACGAATGGTAGCTGGAGGTCATGCTTAGCTCGGAACCTAGGAGGTAGAACAACTCTATCTAAAACTTCCCTATAAACTTAGCGTCCTTATCACTTACAATATTCTGAGGTATACCCCAAAACTTCACCATATGCTTGAAGAAAAGTTGGGCTATTTCTTCTGTGTTTGAACTCTTCCTGGTAGGAATAAAGGTGGCATACTTAGAGAATGTGTCAACAACAACAAAAATAGATGAGTGCTCCCCTAAGATGTCCACCCCATAAAGTATCATAACATTCTCTCATTAGCACCTTTTTCGAGTTGCCCGCCTTCGGGACATATAATCGGTACCACTTTGTATAGATGTGGTCACCTTCTACCCAAAATCTGCAAGTCTTCCCTTCCTCAACCAACTACTTGAGATTTTTAGCCAACAAGTCTTGACCTATATGCTGCATGATTTGTTATTGAATTAAAGTCTAGATTCGACTCGCCAATTGGTGCATAATTTGCACAAAGGAAGCTAAATCAGCTCACCTGCTTAAAGCATCTACTACTTAATTAGTCCGCCTGTTATGGTACTCAATCTCCATATCAAACTCTGCAAGGAACTTTTACCATCTAACTTGCTTAACCGAGAGTTTTGGTTGAGTCAATATATAGATGGCAGCAAAATTGTTTATCTTCACTAGAAACTTTGATCCTAGCAATAGTGTTTCAAAGTCCTTAGACAGTGAACAATTATGAGTAACTCCTTCTATTGGGTTAAGTACCTACACTCCGATTGATTCAGCTTCCTACTCTCATATGCCATTGGATAACTCTCTTGTATCAACACTCCACTTAATGCAATGTTTGAGGCATCTGTATGGACTTCAAAAGGCTTAGAAATGTTAGGAAGTACAAGGATTGGCTCCTCCATCACTACAAGCTTCAACTCTTCAAAGGCACTTTAACATCCCTTATCCTATAACCATGCTTGGTCCTTCTTCAACAGATTTGTAAGGGGTGTAACTCGATGGGAATATCCTTTGACAAATCTTCTATAATAATTTATGAGTCTAAGGAAGGACCACAACTTTATTACACTCATAAGCATTAGCCATTGCTTCCACTTTAGCCATATCCATTCGGACTTGCCCTTCTTCAACAACATGACCTAGGTTGATGTGCTTCTGGGCAAAGGGATATTTTTCACGCTTTATGTACAAATGATTCTCTTATAGCTTCTTGAAAACCATTTGTAAGTATTTCACATGGTCCATACTGTCTTACTATACACAACAATGTCATCTAGATACATGACTACAAATTTGTTGAGATATTCACGAAATACATTATTCATTAAGGTGAAAAATATCATAAGAGCATTGGTGAGACCAAAGAGCATCACCAAGAACTCATAAGTGTCATACTAGGTTACATACGTTGTTTTGGGCTTATTACCCTCAACAATGCAAACCTGATGATAGCTTGAGTGAAGATCCAACTTTGTAAAGTACTTTACCTCGCTCAGTTAATCAAACAAATTAGCAATTAGAGGAATTAGATAATGATTCTTCACTGTCAACTTGTTTAGAGCCTAATAGTCAATATATAATCTCAAACTCCCATCCTGCTTCTTCTGAAATAAAACAGGAGCTTCGTATGGTGCTTTTGAGGATTAAATGAAGCCTGCATCTAACAATTCATTCAATTGCTTCTTCAATTCGACAACTTTAGGAGGCAACATTGTATAAGGAGCTCTGGTGGATGATTTAGCACTAGGAATCAACTCAATCTCATGGTCCAACAACCGCTTGGGAGGTAGTTCCTTCAAGAGCTTGTCAGGCATCATATAATTATACTCCTTAAGGACACTCTCTATTACCCCTAATATCATCGTCTTTCCTGCTTCCTCTTTCTCTATAAGGACAGCCAAGAAAGTCAGCTCTAGATGTTTAAGCCCTCTCTTCAATTGAAGTGCCAATAGCATCATAGCCTCAATATTCTTCCCTTCCTTACCATTATTGCTTGCCCTATTCCTCTGAATTGTCACACAGCATAGCTTTTCACCCATGAATAACAAGCAATCTGCTGTAGGCACGGGAGAAACTTTGGCCTATCTCAAGAAATCTATTCTAAGGACTATGCTAAAGTCATCTAATTGAACAGTTGTGAAGTTGAGATTTCTACTCCAATGCCCAACCCTTACTTTCACTCCTCTTACAACTCCTCGAATAGGATGGGCCTTAGAGTTAATGGCTTTAATCTAGATAATGTCTTTAGTAAGCACCAATACCAACCTTTCCACCTCAGGTACATCAATGAAGTTATGTGTAGCACTAATGTCTACTATTGCGTTGGCACTCTTACCGTTGATGTTCAACTACACACACATTAACTCATTGTCGGTCTTAAGCTTACGTTGTACTAAAGAACTCTTTCCAACAATCAACAACATGTGTAACACGCCTATTTAGGCTTGATCCTCCTCATCGCTCCCTAACTCTTCATCTTAGTATACACTTTCTACCTTTCGTGCCATAGCATTGAGTGCAACCTTATGCGGACATCCAACTACTTTGCGTGGGCCATTATACAAAAAACATGAGGATGAGGGCTTCTTACCTCTACTAATTGCCCCATTCTTTCCAGACTGGTAAGAGTTGTAAGATTTTCTTTAGCCCCCTTTAGTATTACTATTACTACTATTGAACTTAGGAGTCCTCCACTCTAGGGTTTGCCCTGACATAACTGACTTTCCACCCTTATGTCCTGTTCACATGTTCTTCCCTTTATTGTCATAAGTATAATCAGTCAAGCACTTAACTACTACATGTACTGTAGCCAAGTTCATAACCTATTGCCATTGCAACTCATTCCTAGTAGAGTGTAATTCTCCAAGATTTCGAGCTAGTTCAATAATTATAGGATTCGAGCCCTTAAATTTAGGGCACCAGACTAAGTTATTAGTTTTATTTTAAACTTCATAGTAAATTTCGAAAAATTAGATGAAGTAATTTAAGTAAAGTTAATTTCACAAAATAAGTTATATAAAAATATTAATTTGAGAAAAACATTAATTTATCGATAAAGCCGATAATCTTAAAATTCAAGCTTTTAGATATAGCAAGATATTAGAAATAAGTTAATTAACTTTCAAAAATAACAAATGAAGTTGAATTATACATAATATATATGTATTTACATGTGATATGCATTATAGATATTAAATATATACATATCAAAATAATAAATTATTAAAATAAGGGAAATTAATATAAAATAAGGGAAATTTAATAAAAAATTGAATGGATGAGTCACCAAATGATGTGTCAAGCTAAGATTAATTGCAAATGATGAGTCAACATTTAGTTAAGGAGAGAATGATGCATGTTGCCTAGAAAAACGTGAAATTGACATGTGTAATTTCACTTTTTACATGCACAAATTCCTAAAACCTATAAATAAGGGTCTAAATATCATTTACAATATTTTGGGAACCTGAAAACACAAAAACATAATTTTAGAAAATCGAAAAAAATCATAAAAAAATAAAATAAAAATAGAACAAGAAATAAATTCGGAATTAGGTTAGGGCGGTTTGTGTACCAAACCACAACCTGAGTTGGAGTGGCTTGGAGGTCTAATAGATGGTGGCTGGAGGAGGCTTTCCGATAAGGTGTGGTGGCTAAGTGATGGCTAGAGGTAACTAGTTCAGGTAAACCAATTTTTTGCCTGTAAATTATTTAATTTGCTAAAAATATCAAATGTTATCCATTAATTATGAAATTTGGTTTTCTAGAATTATTTTAGGTGTAGATTAATGTAGTAATTTTATTTTAATTAAATAATTTTTGAAAATATGGGTTCCTTAAGAAAATGTTCTGTTTGGGTAAAAATTGAATGAATTTTCATAAATATTAGATAATATTGTTTTAAGCTCAATTTTTGTATATGATCCACCTAATACGTATATTTAATTTTGGTAACAATAATTTTTTAAATTAAGCATGTTTACTATTTTTTTTATAATTATTTTGAATGAAACTACTAGTTTTGCTAAATTATTAACATAATTAGTTTTTGATGAAATTAATAAAAGAGCCTTACATGTTTTGATTTCTAGATGTTTATAATGATATTTGGAATACTTATTTTTTATCTCACACTTAAATTTGTTTATTTTCCCTAATTTTGCATAATTCCAAGCTAAAATCACTATTTTTGTAAAAATAAATAATATGTAGTTTAGTGTACTTGCTGGTCAATAATTAAACTGCATATTTTTCTAAGTCTATAGAATTTTTCGTGAAATTAATCGGGCTCATATACTATTTATTACATATTTTCCAATATATTAGCTTAATATAAGCTTATATATTAATTTAATATGTAATATAGTAATTAGTATTAGTAAGATACTTATCAAATTACGTAAAACGAACACTTTGGGGCATAATAAATGTTGTTGGACAAGTTTACAAAGTATAATTTTTTGGGTTTTTAATTCAGTACTACAGCTTACTCAAGTCAATTTCGAAGTTAGAGTAGCATATAGTCTAGTTGTAATATGAAAGGGTATTTTTAGGTTTTTGGAAATATTGATCAATCTTGTTTCTTAATATATATTAATAGTACTCAAAATAATGATCGCGGTGATATAAAGTTTACTGAGATCGGATAAGAAATGAGTAAGATATGATCAAATGAAGTTTAAAAACATAAAAATGAAAGCTTATAATAGTTCGGGTTCAACTTATACTTGATTTGAAGATTGTCTCATATTTTCATAGGTGTGATATGTAAGGAAGGATCACGTTGTGAAGTTTAGGATTTTACACTATTACTAAGCCTAGGTAAGTGGATCTAACCTATGCTTGTAGTAGATATATTGCTACTCATAATACTGTATGTTGTTTGATGTTGTGTTGATTGAATATGGGTATATCTTGAGTGAATTGATATGCTACTATAATAGATGCTGATGTGTTGATTTTGAATGATAATAATTGTATTCTAGTTAAACTATTATGTTGCCATGTTAGGTGATGATTTGTGCTTACGAATGATTATGCTAACTAGGGAAGTTAATTAATTGCTAACTCAATCTTCTAAGTGTTCACCTAAGTGAACCTTAAGTGAGATACTAGAATTCTACTAGGAAGAGTTTGAAAAATTAGAATCAGATCATTGGGTTGAATAAAACTAGAAGATTGATTGTGCTGATTGATATTCTTGAGTTGTTATTGCATATCATGGCATGGCATAAAAAAGAACTTACGGGTTAGAACTTTCAGAACGAGGCTTCTAAGTGATCATGGAAAGAATATGGCTTTATGAACTTAGTTTTTGGAAGCATTTAGATTGTATTGCCCAAACATTGTGACTATTTTGATAGTTAAATTTGGTAGACTACAATGTATAGTCTAATTTGGGAATGTTGCCACTATGATTTGATAGATTACAGTGTGTGGTCTAATTTGGCATTATTGTCACTTTGATTTGGTGAACTACAGTGTATAGTCTAATTTTGTAAAGTTAGGAGTCCTACTCCCAAGTAGCTCCTTACTGCCCTTTTCGAAAATGGTAGAACATAGTGTGTAGTCTAATTTAATAGGGATCCTACTCCCAAGCAGCTCCTTATTACCCCAAGTTCTTAGATGTTGTATCCAAATGCCCAGCTATATCGATTAACTAAAAGAAGTTTGGAGGGCATAAGATATCGATATCAATACATGCCACATGCATGAGCATAGCATGCTGCATTGCTAGTAGTAAATACCCAATTTGGTGAACGTATATGTGAAGTTGAACTTATGGGTTATGATTGAAATGTTTCAATTGTGATATGCAATATTGTCTATATTGTGTTGCATATTATCCACTTTCACTCAACTTTAGTAGCTGAGGGGATAAAATATTTTATCCATAGGTTAACTGTATCATGAAAGGCCCAACACTAAGGGGGGATATATATACTAAAAGCGTAAGTCGGAGTCAGCATCTTTTGTATGGAGCTTATACTAAGTCAGAGATCCTATTACTATGAAGATGATAAAGGAAAAAGCTAATTCATGTTTTAATGTAAATATTATGTTGTATACATAAGTTGTAATAAGGAATCTAGTTGAACTTTAATGCAGTAACTCCTTTATCATGTAAACAATGTTGTCTTTTGATGAATGAGTAAGTTGATTTAAGTTTTCAACAAGTATTCCTATGTGATGGTACATTCAGTACTATGCCGGGATGTGACATAGAGGGCTTTAGTCTTTCTAGGAAATAAAATAGCTCATGAACTTCAATCATGCTCTTGATGTCCAACATCAATGTCGAGAACTTATGGACATGCTTTCTAATGTCATCATCCTATCGAAGTTCTCTCAACTTCTTTCAAGCATTATACTCAACATTTGCAAGGAAAAATTGAGTTTGCAACTCACCCTTCAACTCAGCCATATATCTATATGAGCATTTCCATTTTAGATCTCCTCACACTTGGTATGTCACTATAACTTAGTATCACCAGTTAAGTACATTGCAGCCATAGTGACCTTTATTCTCTCACCATTTGTCCCTACAGCAGCAAAATACTACTCCATATCAAATAGAAAGCCCTCCAACAACTTGATGTCTCTCATGCTAATGAATGCCTTAGGCTCAAGCATCTTCAAATGTTCTACATGAGCAATAATATGTATGGAGGTAGGGGTTAAAGCATTCCCTACAACCTAAGTCAAAATAGCTACATGTGCCCTCAACTCATCAACAGTCTCAATTGAGGCATGAGTATGAATTTGTCTTCTTAAGTCTTTCACTTGAGTCCTTAATTGTTGTCTCGCCTCATCGGTCGTTACGTACATTTCCTCTTTAAGTGTCTGCATTGTAGCATCGAAATTCTCAACCATTTCAATCATCTTAGCATTCATATCCTAATAATTAGCCTCAACTTTAGCCACCCTTACCAATAGTATGACCAAATCATCCATCCACTTAAATAATCCCTTGAGGATTTCCTCTAAGCTATCTAGTCTCTTGCTCACTTCCTCTTGTTGTGTCATGGTTGTTACCATTGGAATACCCTAAGATTTGATACCGATTGTTACGATTCGAAGCTTTCTCTAGGGCATAATGAATCATATAGCACTTACTATCCTGCCTTTACAGTAATAAGCAAGCCTAACTCACATGCAATACTGACCAACAAGGCCTAAACCTTAAGCAATATGAATAAGAAAGAAAGCCAACAATAATATAAGGGACATGGACAAGAATGAAAAGATGAATAGCACATTTTTATTAATTTTGATAATATTACAAGGCTACAATGTGTATTTGTACAAGAGTAATGTGTATATAATAAGTGTCATTGGTTGTGATCAACCAACATGGTGAATAAGAGCTTCAATCTAGAAGAGTACTCACACCCCTATAAAGAGCTTTATGGATATTTTTTAGCCTGGTAGGATGACATATTAAAACTGTTGAAATGATATCACTTTCTAAAGTGGAAATTTCTAATAATAGTAAGGCTCTAGCGAAAATGAAAAAATGTCCCCCTCTATGGTACAATATATACAAAAGAATAGGCCTTTACTAGTATAAGTGTGTTAAAAAAATGGGACCCTGATACTAAGGGAGTGTGAGAATGTTGATTGAAGAATTTACCAACCTATTCCTCGAAGAGTTACCTAAAGGACTACATTACAACAAGTTGAGTATTTTATAGTGGTTTCTCTGTGTTGATAGCTATAGTTATAGTTGCCAATACTAACCATAGAGGTAGTTTTAACAACTAACCCACCACTACTATGAACTCCAATTTCTTTACCATATAGAAGCGGTTTTAGCATTTATCAGGGTAGAAGCTTATTTTATACTAGCATTTTTTAGAGAAGTGTACTAGAACTACTAGTACAAGGTAAATAAAAATAAAAGGTAACTAATACAATGGTGGTTTGAACTGTTGCAAGAAAAGGGAAAAAAAGTTATATACAAATTAAAAATGTTTCATAAGCAAAGAAAAGTATGCCAATTTTAAGACATAGGAGTTTTGTCCTATGCTAGTCTTATTGCTTTTTAGAAAGTTGCATAAATGACAAAAGTATTGAATAGATCAATCATAAGTCTTATATATGGTCTTAAGTTTTCATGCTTAATAATTAATATTTATACGTCATAATAAACAATTAAACCAATAGGTAGCTTAATTTCTATATATAAAACTTCAACTACATAATTTACAATTTTTTAGTACAACCAATAGTTTTGTTCCATTAGCTCAAACTTTATTCTAAAATGGTAGGTAAAGCTGCAAGCTCTTAACATAAATCAAAGAAAGGTGGAAGCATGTAGTAGTCTTAATAGTTAGTTGCGAAAACGATGCCTTAAGCCATCTAAGAGGGCTATAGGGAACCCATTGCATTACTCCTCTCTTTAGATAAAGAAATGTAACAAAATCAAATGAAGAATTTAAAATAAAGAGCAATTTGGGTGATCATAGTATTTCATAGAGTATTAAGGTCTAAGAGCCAGTAACAATGATATATATAAGATCATACATTTTCATCATTATGACAATAGGGAATGGATTAGGAGATAATGAAACGTCTACTTCTCTCTCAAAACAACTATGCCTTATGTACAAAGTAGCATAAATTAATGTGCTAACAATGTACTTCAATAGTTAAACTAGTAATCACAAAAGGTAGAACTATAAGACATGGCATATTTCAACCTTACTTGATAATAACATTTGAATCCATATAACATGAGAATTTAACATATTGAATAGGTAAGGTGTGAAAAATTGCAAACACATTGAAATAATTTAAATGAAAAATGTGTTGAGAAGATGTAGCATCTAAGGGAAAGAAAAGGATTTTATCAATACAAATGCAAGAAAGGTAGCTTATCCCCTAGAGCAACAAGTTTCTTTACCAATACGCTTGCCATATGCGTATTTCTTCAAAGCATTCAAATGAACTTTAACACGAGAAAGTATCAGCGTGCACTGTTGGTCATCATAGGTCTCTATACTTTTTGTACAACATAGTTAGCAACTTGATCTTTCATCATTGCCTAGACATATGTGTCGAGCCTGTTTTTTCGGTTTCTTTTATTTAAAATTAATTTCCCTATTTTCGATCAATACTAAACCCTAACTTATTTAATATTAATCCTCGACTAAAGAAATTGGGAAATTCCGGTTTTTTATTTAGAAAAATTTTGGAGTTGCCAACCAACTAAAGTCAGGAAAAAGGAAAGAAACCGTAACCAATTGGATGGATTAATTATGATTTGGCTACCGGTCTTTGATTTCAACTTAAATAAAAAACTAGAGTGTTTCGAGTTCGGAGGTTAACCTATTAAACCCTAACGAGTATCACTATCTATTTACTGAAATTAGGATTATTCTTCTAATTGTAATATTTTAAAAGAAAAAAAAAATAAAAATCAAAAGAAAAAGAACCTAAGTTTCTATATATTTTATCGTCGCCCTGAAGGTACCTACGTACCCGCTAGTCGAGATCAGACGATCGTAGTTCTTTCTGAAAAATCTTTAATGTATTGATTTATTTTAATTTTTGAAAACCGATTACATTTACGTTATTATCAACTTAGTTTATTCAAATAAAATCTAAAAGGATACTAACCTCTTGAGTGTTTTTGTTTTATAAAAAATGTTCTAACAATCCTATTTTTAAAAAGGATCTTTTATTAATTTTTATTTAAAGAAAAGAAAAAAAATATATCTTTCTATGTGATGAATCCTTAAATAAGACCAAATCCTAAAAAAAAAAATAACCAATCCCAACAATCCCTAAACTAATATATATAACTATTTACCAAAAATAAAATAATTCCATATAATACATTTGTATAAAAACTAACACTAAAACTCCTAAATTAACATATATACACATTATATATTATTTTAACTANTTATTACCAATTTAGTTTATTCAAATAAAATCTAAAAGGGTCATAACTCTTGAATGTTTTTGTTTTAAAAAAAAAAATACTCTAAAAAATCCTATCTTTAAAAGGGGTCTTTTATTAATTTTTAGTTAAGGAAGGAAAAAAAAAAAATTCTTTCTACGTGATGAATGCTTAAATAAGACCAAATCCTAAAAAAATAACTAATCCTAACAACCCCTAAACTAATATATGTAATTATTTACCAAAAATAAAATAATTCCATATAATACATTTATATAAGAACTAACACCAAAACTCCTAAACTAATATATGCACATATTATATATTATTTTAACTAATAAAATATAACAATGTATATATATATAATAAAACTAATATTAACGATTCCTAAACTAATATATTTATTTATATCCATATAACTACTATTAAATAACCATGCTAAAAAGAACACTCAAGTTAATATATATGTATACACATCAACATCTCTACTTATTAAACAATTATCTAACTAAATAAAGTCATATCATATAATATACTTAGCATATAAAACTACTAAAAATCTCCTAAGACTAAAGTACGCATAATTCATTATGTTAACCAACCATAAAATAACAATAATATAATAGTAAAATAATAATATTAAAAAAACAGTTAAAGAAAAACTGAACCTGGACTTCTCTTGTTCGATTGTGCAGTAAAGTTGCAATTGTATACTACACTGTGTGTGGAAGGACAATCGGCGAGCAGATGTGATCTTACGATGGATTGGCTGATCGGAGTAGCACGCGTGAAGTTAGATTGGTGATGTCTTCAGTGTTTGGACATGAATGGGGATAGCGTCAGGGGCCAATACAATTGGGGATTTGGTTGCTTATAGTCGTGTGAGTGCTATACGTATAGGGTTCTATGGGAAGCAATTGTGATAAGGGCATACGTATGCCACTGGATAGCAATCGTGTTGCGGCGGCATCGTCGGCGTGTAGATTGTATGGCAATTGTAATGTCCGTGTATGAGAGAGAGATCACTTGATAGACAGTGGCATTGGAGCTTGCTGATCAAAGTTAGCGTGTGGATTGTAAGCTTGCAGACTGGTCGGCGTCGTGTTGATGATCAGTGGCTTGCTCGTGCATGAGAATAAGTTGCACGGCTCGATTGTATAATGCTTTGTTGTACGGATATGTGCAATTCAATAGGCAACCTGTGGAGTTGGGTGAATGTATAGTAGTGATGAAAAAGACTGATGTATGGCCTACTGTTATTTATGTGGTTGGTCGGTGACTTGAATGAATGGGGATAGGGTTGATTGCGTGGTCGAGGATATGCTATGTGTTGAACAGTGGGTTGGCTTTGTAGGGGTCTCACATGGATGGGGTGGTCAAAGTCATGCGTGTGATGGCTGTATGAGAGAGAAGATAGTGATTGTGATCATGTTGATTGATGTTGGGGTTCGGTTCTGTGTGTTATTATGTTGAAGTTGGGGGATTGGGATCGAAAGAAGGTCGACGTTGGATTGCGAATTAGATCAGTATATGGTTGCTTCTGGGCACGGTTGATGGTGGAACTGTGGTGGTCGTCAATGTTGGTTAATGTGTTGCGTGGAGGATAAAGTGTAGTGGATGGACCCAGGATTGATTTCATTGGACGGTCGAGAGAGGATCCTCATTCTTTTGGGAGTTTTTGTATTTATAAAAGCTAAATAAAATCATATCAAATCATATCTATTGTATCTAATTAAATTATTAAACTAGATCCAAATTAATTCAAATCCGATTTAATAAAATCAAAGTAGATTCAAATAATCTTAATTAGATATGAATCATGTTTATTCATCTCACTTTTGTAAAATAAAAGACATAAGTATCTGGCGAGACTCAAATCCCAGACCTCAAATTAAATCCAATCAAATACTTCAATGCTTATCCGTTAGGCCGTTGGCCTGTACCTTAACATTCAATATAATTAAATTGTACTTAAATTACTCGATTCCCTAAAATAATAATTTTTAACTAGGCTAAACTAAAATGATTGACTCTAAAATAATTTACTTTCTAAAAAAAAATCTAAAAATCTTTTTAACTTTTCTTTTTCTCATCATTTTTTTGTATTTTCATCATTTGTTAATTTTTATTATTTTTAACTTTTATTAATTTTTTTATTACTTTTATTTTTGAATTAGGACCCTTCTTTTGTAAAAATAAAAATTAGGACTATAAAGGGGCAAAAATTGGGTATTTACAGTATGAATAATAGATATTAATGTTAGATAATACAATAACACTAAGAGATAAAATTAAATGAAGTATCATATGCTTGAAATATTCTTTTTTAATAAATACTTTCCTTTTTCTTTGGTAACTATATTTCAATTTAAGGAAATGGGGATTCGAACTTAGTTTATTCTATTAAGAGACTAGTATTCATGTCACTAGGCTATAATAGTCTTGACAATAAATTCTTCGCTTTAGAAAAGGAAGGATGTACACAGCAGGAAAACTAACAAAGTCAACATCTAAAAGCAAAGCCATCATGCAACTTGACCTAAAAAATGATATGTTGACGGCTAACACATATCCAAGTGCTTTCGATAAGATTTGACACTCCATGAAGGGACCGTAAATATTTGAGAGTTTAAATCAACTGAATAGCCCTTCAAATCATTTAAAAGGAAATATATAGCAAGAATTCTAACAATTTTTGGATAAAGAAGAATTAACCCAATCCATTATATGAGGCTAGAGAATAACTTTTACTTAATAGGAGGTCATATCTATTTTAAGCCTTTGCATATAACCTTTTGATCTCTATCTCGAAAGTCATTTGCATCTTTGGTTAAGTAGCTTGGAAAACGTGAAGCAAAAAGACAACAAAATCCATAACCACTCCTTGGTTCTATGTTGGCTAAGCAAAGAATGGCCCGCAGATTCGAGGATGAATGATTTTGATAAAAATTACACTAACCAAGGTTTAACATGTTCAATATGCAAGATGAGGAAAGCAAGAAGTAAAATAATAAATTACATCATAAGACACAAAAAAGGACACAAATCTGAAGCGGGTCATTCTCATAAGCCAAGCCAAGCATCTCATCCATGTTAACTGGGGTTTAGCGACGTTACCAAATGTTAAACACCAACATTTGAGGCAAATTTCTATTGACTCATGTCAACTACCTTTCTAGTTAATTCCTTAATTATAGTAGGGTGCTCATGAGGTTTTTCATGCTCCAATACATTCTATGATAGAAAGAACAAAAGATTGATGAGAACAAAGATATAAGTTTTCTAAATGTTTGGTAGCATCCAATAAAATGATTAAGCAAACATCTAAAATAAAGAATACAACTTCTGCTTAGAAGTCTCGAATGTTTTTTTTTTTTTTTGACAATTTATATATATGAAAAAAGAAAAGACCAATGCTAAAGTTTCACTAGAAGTTTAGAGTCTTCTATTTGCATTTGCAACTAAGCTCTTTAATAGACGTAAAAAAGATAAATGTAAAAATTTTAAATCATATAGAAATAAAATAACTATTGAGGTCAAGAATAGAATTTCTCTTCTCATATATATATATATATATATTTAGTTTCACATATATATGCTTACCAATTAAATGCTTCTTAGTTTAGGTATATGATAGGAGTAATGGAAGAAATCACCAACCAAGAAATATAGAGAACAACTAGCCACCACTTATACATCAAATATTAAGATACTAGAAGACAAGATACATCAAAGAAACAATAACTACATGGAATGCAATGCCTGTCTTAATAAGTAATAGTATTCCATATTTTGATGAACTTATTGTGATTTCATTTCTTCCGTTGTATTGCTCACTCATTGACATGAATAGTAAATAGTTTCACAATAGAGCTTATTAAGTTATGCCCATAATTGCTCATCAACGAAACTCATATAAGTAAGAGGGTAAAGGCGCAGTATAGCGTTCACTAAGGCACTTGGAGATGATGGCGTTCTAAATGTTGCATGTAGAATATTAGAAAAACTAGTTATTAAACATGAGACCAAGGTATACAGTAGAGAGAGAGAGAGAGAGAGAGAGAGGGAGAGAGAGAACATGAAATGAAGACTTCTCCAACATACTGGTGAATACCAAAAGGCCTCCTTTCTCCTTTAAATCAAGGATTGCCATTTAAATGTTGCTTGAGCTTATTTGCAAAGGTTAGATCTGTAGCCTTAGGGAAATATGGCTCTTCATCCAGCAAGGCCATAACAAATTCAAATAAACCAAACAAATCAATCTAAATTTGGGAAAAAAATAATATAAAAAAGTAATTTAATGCACAAACAATAATAAGATAAATGCAAAGACTTTGAAAATTAGACCAAACATGTCAATCAAATTCAAGCAATCTTCATTGATTCCAAATTAATATTTGATCCGATCAATACCATCTAGCTCATAGTCATGTATTAGTTGTTGATACAATAATTATGTAACTTCTAGTTTAATTTGTTGCAAACGAATTGTAATAAGAACGAATAACTTGTGATTACAAATGTGATATATAGTTAGTATATAAATCTAGAAATAAGGAGAAAAGAGAAATTTAACAGAAAATTGAGTAATATAGTCAGCCCTAATTTTAGGAGAGAGAATTTTTTTCTTAAATAAGAGAAGTCATTAAATATCAATCCTGGTGAAAATATAAAACATAAACCAATCAACATGCTTAAACTACCAAATGTACAATTAAGCCAGCAAATGAGAAAGAATATGACATTAGCTTCACAAGCCCACTTACACTAATGCTTAAAAGGTCAAATGTATAGTCAAGCCACAACAAAAACAGTGATGGCACGAAAAGGCAAAAATAAGGTCACGATTTACCTAAACATGTGCCTCCAACTCTAGATAAGACACAATTTATTGAGGAATTCATTGAGAGGTGAAATGACGATGGAATAACTATCCACTTAAGCCAAACATCTTGAAGTGAAACTCATACCACTAATAGCAGTCTATCAATAGTCGTACTTGACTAGCAAGCTTTGAGCACATGAACTGCCCAACAGCCCTTGCACTCGATAAATATGTTTATGCACGATAGATGCCGGATGAAAGAAAACATTACTTTTTCCAAATTTATTAGTATAATGTAAACACATTTATCTATTATCTAATTTCATCTATAATATTTAAACTAGTAATTCCAATAACTACCACTTAAATATTGCTATTGCTATTTGTCTCCCACTTTATGTCAACTACTATATTATATATCTATTAATATTAAAAACTTTTTTATCAAGCATATTAACACATTGAAGAAATTGACATAGTCTTCCAATTTCTCTCTTCCACAAACCCTCCCTCCCTCTCTCCATGACAGTTCCTATTTTCTCTCCACGTGTGCTCTCTCTCATTTCCACATTCACAATCCACTTTCTAACTACTGTTTTGATAACTTAAGAATATGTCCTCTACCATTTGATTTTTTATTTTCCATCACAACCCACTCCTCCATAACCATATGCTCAAAACAAACATACGCTAAAATAGCTGAAAAGTACCATGCCTCCTCCCAGACCGCGGAAATGTTGCCAACGATACCGCCGATGGTGTCTACGATTTTGTATGGTCAGAATCTCATAATTCCATCCTTAATAGGAAGTTCCTATTAGTGTGCTTAGGGGAAATGGTTATTCTGTAAGATTTCTCAATATAGGGGAAGTTTAATGGTTTCTTGTTTGTACGATATGACGATATTTGTGGGTTATACGATGGAGGATGCATTGATTGGCAGGTATGATCATCATACAAAATTCGTAGTCGGTGTAAAAGCGTATGCATCAATTTGTTCACAGTAAGATTTAACAAAAGTATTTCATCTTTTTCAATTTTTATTGCATTTTGTTCAAATTTTGTTATGTGATTATGCATAAGTTAATTATGCTAAATTCACAGTAAGTTCTCATCTCAATTTTTTTTTTCCTAATTTATTCAAGTTTTATGAATTGGGCTTTTGTTCGTTTTAGTGCTCTAATAAGTGTTTGGGATATTAGGTTTTACAGAGTTCCTATTAGTGTACTTAATGGGCATGGTTATGCTGTCTCGATATTTAAATTTTCTCCCATAGAAGAAGTTTAACCCTATTTGTATGAAATGACTGCTTGTTTGTAGGATGATATGGTGAAGGATGCATTGATTGGCAGGGATGATTATTGTATAGAATTCTTCTACGAGCAATTTGACAATATCGACCATTCATAAGAAACTTACTTCTCTGTTCCCTCCTTCTTCTCCATTTTTTTATTTTTTTTACCTTCTTATAATTCTTATTAATTGAATAAGAAATTCTAAGTGAAAAGCCACTATCATCAGAAGAGGTTGGTGAGTGTTTTTCCTATCGTTATCTTCTGCTTTTTGTGCTATTTCTCTTCATTGATTTTTCTTGTAGGTAGAAATTTTATATTTTTTGTTTCTAAGACTTCAAGTCTTATATGCGGATTTCTTAATCTTGAGTGGCTACCAACATATGGTTTTTGTTGGGGTAGAATATGATGGACCTAACGAAGCCTAATGAAACAGAATCGTCCTTGGAAGAGCAATGTAGATGTTGCTTCATAAGTCAAAGCCTTAAAAGTGTTCACTCATGTAGCAGGCGGCAATAGAGTTCTTTATATAGACAATAAAGTGGTAGGAATTTTCACCATTATTTTGTATAGAAGCATTAAATACACTCTCAATTATGGAAAACAAAAATCACATACCATATAGAATGTGAAACTATCATTATTTTGTTTCATTGAGCATAAAGGTATACTAAATTGTGCTTCTTTGATGTATTCTTTTATGTAAAATAGTGAATAATGTGATTGCCACAAGGCATTTTTTTTAATTGTTTTAATGATGAATTATTTGACAAAATATGGATTGTTGGTATAGCTGTTTATGAGAAAAGTCAACAATTATTTTTTGTTTTTACAGAGTGCAAAGGCAACATTTTTTATGATATTTATGTAGTTTTGATATGCATTGTGTTTTTTATAATTTCATTGATCTAAATCATAGTACAATTTTGGTGCCTTCTTTTGTTATTCTTTATTGAGTTTAGTTATATTAACAATCCGTTTGATTTTCTTTGTTGATTTACCAGAGAAAAGATCATGCCATTTTTTGCATAAGAAGAATGAACTTTCTTTTGGGTGTTAATGGCTATGCTATGTGTTTCTTTCTATATTTATCCTTTTCATTCTTAACTTTAATGCAATTTCTCTTTCTATATATATTCTTTTCTTTTCTATTGTTCTTACTTTATCTTATTATATATATTCTTTGCTTTTCTATTCTTCTTACTTTATCTTATGACCTGTTAGGGTATTTGCGAGAGGAAAAAGGCTTTTCTCTATAGGAGAATTTGAAATTACAGTGTGCCTGTAACACATTAGTGTTTCAATGTAATTAATAGGGTAAATATAAAATTAGTGGATGAAAATCTAGTCCAATAACTTAGGTAAGAAATATTGTAATAGAGACTATTTCCTCAACTACGGTGGGTTTGAGAGATTTTGTCGAATTTGTTAAATGTCCAAGACAAGAATGTTCACTTGATCCCACTAAGAAGAATTACTTGGGAAAGAGGCTTAAATATATGTTCCTTAACATTTAATAAGCAACAAAATATTTTGTTAGGGCTTGGTTGGGTATAAATCATATTTTGGAACTACCCCTAGGCCATTATTTATAGATAATATTATGCGTTTACTATATATACTATCATGTTTTTCATTATTTTGTTAAAATTAGTGGTGAATTTTACAATGAAGTAGATAAATTATAACTACAAACATTCAATTTGGGATTTTAATTGAAAAGAAAAAAAAAATCAATTTGCAATGAATTGCACAAAGAAACCTTCTCTCCTTTTATCGTTTTTATTTTGAATAGTTTATCCTCTCAATAAAATTATTCCTTTTTAGTGTGAAGAGATGTGTAAGAACATATTTTAAAATCTTTTAACCACATATATTTTGAAGGGAGAATTTTATAGTAAAGTTACGTTACTATAACATCATAGTAAATTATATTCAGTTTCAGTAAATCATACTCATTAACGATAAAAACAAAATTATTGATGGTTTTCATTTTATTGGTAATTGTATGACTTATTAAAATTTGATAAAAACAAAGTTGTTGACTAATTCTATTTTATTGTTAATGGTATAATATATTGAAACCAAGTATAATTTATTATGATGTTAAACCCATTTTGAAGAGATTAGCTGCTTCATATATGTTGACAACCCATAATACATTTTTATTGTCATTCATTCAAAATGCATTCCTAATTATTTGAAATCTTACTAAAAAGAAAAATGGATCAAGCTTATATGTATTTATAATTTGCAGAAAGTTTTATATATTCTAAACTATTTTTCTCTTAGCTATAACATTAAATCCAATTAAGGATATTAAAAAACTATAAAATAAGATAAACAAAACAATATTTGTTGAGGACGATTATGACATATTGAAATCATATTTAATCTTTTTCAATTGTAATGCAAATGTCGTAGAACCTTGCAAAATTCTAATAATCATTTGTGTACTTGTTTACATTAAGAAATTCATTCTTCAATTGATATAATGAGTTTAATAATTGAATTATTAGGTTAGAAAGATCTTATTTTGTTATGTACAAAATCCATTTTTTCTTTTTTTGGCTAAAGTACAAAACCCCTCAATTAATATATCTTTTATTAATTCTCTAAGTGAATGGCAACTTCTTCAATGAAACAAATTAGTTGTAATTAGCATATTCTTATTATATTATTTTAATTTCTTCTTCTCTTTTTAAATTTTACGTAAATTTTTTATATTGATTATGTAATGTTTTTAGCATTTTAAACGATCGATCTATAAATATAATTTGATTCAATGACTTAGTATGTTATAAGTTCTATCACGTGACTTTATTTATATTTCACACACACATCTAATGTATATTGATTAGGTAAGAACCTTTAATTCAAGCATAATGTACAAGTCAATTTACTTGAGGCCCATTAGTTATTAAGATTTTATTCTATTTTCTTATCTATTCACTCATTTCTTGTCATCATCCTTCTATTCCCCTTAAATGGTTAGTGACCAAAAAAGGGTTGGTTTGTAGCAATTAAATTATAGGCCTCAAAAGTTTTGCCATACGTTGCAAGAGCACAAACAATTACGAAGGGCCGCTTCATGGGATTCTTTCACATTGATAGAATTGCTAACTAAATAAAAAGGCAAAAAAGATTACTCCAAAGCCACATGAAAAATAAAATGACCCCAGTAAGATACTAAAGAGATTGGACCATAACCTAAATGGTGATATCAAAGAGAATCGACCAACAACGACTAGAAAATTGAAAATACCTCCTACTTTAATTTAAATAGATGCAAGTTAAAATGTTTTTGCAACTACTCATTCCCATAATTTATACCAAATTGCTCAAATCTATTCCTTTGGAAAGCAATCCAAACCAAATAAAATATTAGCTTTTACATAAAACAACATAATTATACATACATTAATGAATAAATGAAGAATGAAATCGTTGACAAGAACTTGGCTATATATGTAAGTGCACACCTAAAATGACTCGTGCATATACATCAAAGATATTTACGAACCTCTCATTACAGCTTTTACCCTCTTTAAGAGACTTATTAGTTTGTTCCGTAAGCCAGTGAAAAAAGCCTACAGAAAGGAAGTTCTTTTTTTTTCTTCAATAAAGAAGCTCAATAATGAATCTCATTTATCAACTGTTTAAAATGGAACACCTAGTTATGACTGAAAGTAATACATGTAGTTCTCTGGAGAAAATTTCTATAGTCAAAATAGTGCAAAGCCTCATTATGATCCTAGAGCAAAATTGTTTTATAGTCAACTTTTTTGGAATATGATCTTTTCCATCTCTAATTTTTTGGGCGGATAATGTTAGCATCAGATCCTCAACTTTGCAGCCCATTAGATTAGTAATACTCAAGACAACTTAAAAATTGGAAACTCATATTGGATAATTTTTAGTTTTCAACTATATTTGGTACTAGAAGCACATCATAATTGAAGCATGGCAGGGAAACCCATATTAGCTATTTTATCAGTAGGCATTCTATCAAACAATTGAAACACATCATGTAGTGTATGATTTTAAGTAGAAACTTTGGCATTAAAGGTAATTTAGAAAGCAGTATAATCAATCAAAAGAGTATACACTCAACAAATCAAAAATAGTCACTAAACTTATGGTAAAATTCCAAGTGGTATCTCAGGCAACTAAAATACATAATTGGAGGCTGGAAATGTGATGGAATTGCTCTTCTTAAAATATTTTAACTACAAAATGAACATAAAAGATCAAATAGTGGAAAAATTACAATAAGTACAACATAGAAATTTCACCTTTTGGAAAGTAGAAAAAGGGCAAAGTGACTGGAAGAGTAGAAAGATTGAAAGTAGTAGAAAGAGTGAAGAATGTGAGGGGAGAGCAAAGACGAGATTGAGAGAGGCATATTGTAGAACGAGGGTTTCTATATTGGGAGAGGGAAAAAAGTTAATGCATGCATTCCAAGTTGGTGAATCGTTTTATTTTCTTCTTGACTTCTATTTTAGCTTTCTTTATTGCTTTTTTCCCCTTCATTTCACTACCTCACCCATGTAGAAATGGTTCTAATTTTCACCTTTACCAATTGCCTCTATGTAGCCATGAGATAAGCCTATCATTTTGGTAAAGGCGAAAATAAAAACCACTTCAACTATAGCACTGAGAAAGGCACATATTTTTATGATGTTACTACCAATCCAAAAAATAGAGCATTATATTAATTTATAGCTTAGTGCTACCTCACCTTACCAAACTGCCTAAAGGATGAATCTTGAGCAAGCAACCAAACTAAAAAGACAAGTGGACAAGCTGATAAAGCAAGGTTATGGAAAATAGATTATGATCTCATAAGTTGTACCTACTCTATTGTCCTAAAGAAGGATGGTTCATGGCACATATATATTGATAACCAAGTAATTAATTAAATTACAATCAATCATAGGTATCCAACACCACAACTTGATGGCATATTAGACAAGCTCTATGGTGCTAATGTGTTCTCAAAGATTAACCTCAAGAGTGGCTACCATTAGATACATATGAGACTGAAAGATGAGTGGAATACTGCCTTCAAAATTAGGCATAGCCTATTTGAATGGTTGATTATGCATTTTAGCTTAACGAATGTACCAAGCACATTCATGAAACTCATGAACCATGTGATGAGACCCATGATCAAGAAGTGTGCAATGGGGTACTTTAACGACATACTAATCCATAGTATTAATTTGTTTGACCATGTAGACCACCTCTAATCTACCTTTGAGATAGTTCGTGCTGAATGACTATTCAGCAATTTAAATAAGTGTAGTTTTTGACAACATGAAGTTGTATTTCTTGGTTTTATGGTACCTAGAGGAGAAATTAGAGTTGATCAAGAGAAGGTTTGGGTTGTTTTAAAGTAGCCGACCTTAAGGAACATGACAAAAGTAAGGAGTTTCCATAGATCAGTCATGTTCAATAGGAGGTTTATCAAGAATTTTAATACAATTGTGATGCCCTTAACTAAGTTGACCAAGAAGAGTGAATGATTGTAGTAAAGTGTGCAAAACAAGAAGTGCTTTCAAGAGATAAAGGAGAAGTTGATCTCGAGCCTAGTATTGAACTTATCGAACTTTAAGAAGCCATTCGAGCTTGAATATGATGCCTCAAACATGGGTATGGGAGCCATTCTAATGTAGAAGAGAAGTCTCATGACTTACCATAGTAAGAAGCTCAATGGTCCTACTTTGAATTACTTAGTGTACAAAAAGGAGCTCTCCATCTTGTTCTAAGCCCTTAAAATATGGCAATATGACCTATTGCTAAGAGAGTTTGCCATCTACATTGACTACAAGTCCCTAAAACACATTGGGAACTAGCACAAACTCTCAAAGAGGCAAGCAAAGTAGCTTAAATTCGTAAAAGGGTTCTCTTATATTATTCGATATTAAAAGGGAAGTGCCAATATTGTGGTTAATGCACTACCTTGCTTACAACACTTTAGACAAGGTTGCTATGATTTTTATTGATCACCGAGAAATATGCTCAAGACATAAAGTTCAGTCCTATTGTACATTGTAGCAAGGATGGGATTGTTGTTGGTAAGTATTATCTAAGTGAATAGTATCTAGTATGAGGAAAGAAACTCTATAGTAGAGCTTTATCTGAGCAGTTTAGAGAAACCAAAATTGCCGAGCTATTGAAAGAAAGATTCTATTGGCTGGGAATGCCTTAAGATGTTCACAATGTGGGAAGAAGTTATGAAACTTGTAAGAGGGCGAAGGGAAGGAAGCAATCTCATGTAAAGTATATGCCCCTGCTCACTCCCACCTATCCTTACGAAGACCTTAGCATAAACTTTATCTTAGGGTTGCCTCGAACATCGTAAGGAAAGGACTCCATATTAGTAGTTTTCAACCACTTCAACAAGATAACATAGTTCATACTACGCCATAGAACTAACGATTCTTCAAATGTTATTGATCTTTTCTTATAGAAAATAGTCCAATTACATAGGATACTGTAGTCCATCATGTTGAATCGAGACACAAATGTGAGACCCTAATCTTTGACCAATTTTCAAGGACTCAAAGTGGCAACATATCCCTAATAAATATGGAACTTAGAAAATATTGCTTGGGAAGTAGGGAAGTACTATAGTTGTGAGTAACACAAGTTTCAAGTATTAGCACGTAAAGTGATCATAGTTGATCAAAATTGGTAGATTTAAGGTTCCAATTAATATTCTCAGAATTGAATAAATTTTTAATGTAGAGTCATAAAAGCTTAAGAGACATTAAATAATGCATGTTATAGATATGGCCAATTTTGATGTCATCTTAGGAGTCACCTAATTGTCAAAGAACTATGTTACTCTAGATTGCTACAATATGGTGGTCCACTTTACTCCCCTAAATGAAGAGCCTTTTAGTTTTCGACTAGAAGTTTAAGAGCCACCAATTTTTCGTAATTATGACTTACGGGGTAAGAGTAAACTAGCAACTAGAGCAGTGGTTTCTAGAAGACCCACAAAATTGGAAGAAGTACCTATAATCAAAGATTTTGTAGAAGCATTTCTAGATGAACTACTAGGTCTACCCCTAGCCACGGAGATCGAGTTCAAGATAGACTTGGTAATAGGTGCGACTCCTATATCTAAGACACTATAGAATTACTAAAGTTAAAGAGTCAAATATAGGAATTGTTAGATAAAGGGTTTGTTAGACCAAGTACTTCACCTTAAGAAGCATCGATTACATTTATGAAGAAAAAGAATGGGAGTATGAGACTTTACATTGACTATAGGGAGCTAAATTGAGTCACAATCAAGAATAAATATCCCTTCCCTAGAATTGATGATCTATCTAATCAATTATAAGAAGCCTAGATTTTCTCAAAGATAATTATGAGAATAGGCTACTATATGTTGAGAATCAAGGAAGAGGACATTTAGAAAACTATGTTCAGAACTTTGCCAGGCATTAGTGACACCTTTTGGATTAACAAATGCTCTAACTGCCTTCATGGATCTAATGAACCGAGCATTTAGGGACTTCCTAGATAAGTTCATTGTAATGTTTATCGATGACATTTTGATTTATTCTAAGACTCGTGAAGAGCATGAGAAACATTTAAGGTAAGTTTTAGGGTAGATTGTAGACTGAAAAGCTTTATGTAAAATTCACTAAGTGTGAATTTCGGCCAGAGCAAGTGATACATCATGCCAAGAGCAAACAAAAGCGATAGTGTTGACATGGGTCTAAGCTTGTAGAAAGCTTGAAATAAAGGATGATGAAATATGAAAATGAGAAATAAGTAAACAAGACAAACAAGCAAAACTACGGGCAATTTTGAGGAAAGTAAGCATACTTAGCTCATGAAAGGGGAATATATTCAATATCAGATGTATGATTGTTGCGACTACATATTATAAGGGTATTTATATCTGAAATGTAAAGGCATCCTACCTATAATGGAAAAGACAAAAAAGGTATTACCCAAAAGAAGTAATGTAGAAGGAATAATAAAGGGTACAAATAAAAAATCAAAGAAATTAATGATTAGTGCAGCAAAATCCTTTTACGTAGGATTGGACATGTAGCATCGGAAACATAGCATCAATTCACTGGAGACACTTTTGGCAGAAACAAACAAATATACAGTCACGATGGAGGTTATTGAGCAAACTTAAGGACCTTTCAAGAAAGTGTACGTATAGATATGTATTAAGGTTCTTAGCACCAATGCTACTAAGCTGAAGGTCGGTACGGTTACAGCCGAGCAGATGCATCAGGGGTCAGACTATCGGTAAAGCAAATTTTAGGTCGATACTCGACTACTAAGAGATGAGAAGTTACATAGCTCGGCATATGGGATTGGTTAATAGTAAGGATCAACTTAGCCTCAGTAAGAGTTGGCTAGAATAGTATAATCCACTTTACTAGTCCCTTAAGACCTTGTACTTAGGCTTAGGTTAAGGGTTCGGTAGTTCAATTCCTATCAATAAGTGTCCTTCTTAGAACTTATAATGAATCAAGATGTCATATCAATAAACCCTAAAAAGATCAAAGTAATGGTTGATTAGCTAAGGCTAAGGATAGTGATAGAGATTAAAAGCTTTCTAGGACTTGTTAGTTATTATAAGATGTTTACAAAGGGTTTCTCTAAGTTAGCAGCACCTTTGATGAGATTAACTCGCAAAAGGAATGAAATTTGAGTGAAGTTTCTAATGTGAGGAAAGTTTTCAAAAGTTGAAGACAAATTGGTAAGGGTTTGTAGTTTGGCAAATGATTTACTCTAGAAAAGCTAGAACCGTATGTTAAGGAGATGGTCACATTTCATGGTGTTCTACGTTAGGAAATGGGTTTATGGTTTGGTAAATGAATTGGAATTAAAGGCACGATAGATATTGCTTTTCTTAAAAAATTTACACCTCTCACACAAAGTTTACTATTAAAGTTAAGTGTGGAATTCCCCTAAGATACAACTACGTCTTGGTGCATGAACTGTGTGTGAATAGCGAAAATTCATACACCAAATCATGCTTGGAATATAGATGAGAAGAGTTTGGTTGTTGTGTTTAAAGAAGGAGAATTTGTAGAAAATAATAAGAAAATTTGTGCAAAAAAGGATGAAGAAAATTAAAGTTGCAAATAATTATTTATAATATAAATTTCAAATGTACACAACCTTTTACTAAGAGTTACATTGATTCAATGATCAAATTTCATGCATTTGATTAGATAAAATTGGTTACAAATTGATCTAAATAGTATATCACAGAGTGTTATGACTTTTGTGATCATAATTGATGAGAATTTGATCAAAAGTTGTAACTTTATCAAGCAGCGTGTAAGTTAACGGTACTACTATAAGAATAAGGGCAAGGTTCAAGGTTGTGGTCATGGTCATGAACTACTCGTGTTTTTATTTATTTCTTTTTCACTACTATAGGAACATTCCTTAGGTACATGGCCATAATCTTACTGTATACCTCCCATAAATTTATTTCTCAATTTCTACGCTTGTGAAAAGATCACATACAGGTTTACGGCTATGAACCTTAGCCATGATCCTCCCGTAAATGTTTAAATTCTCCTTTTAATGCTCATAATTAACACGAGTACCATTTAAGTCAATTATCGAGCATTTCAAACACATAGTTTAAACTTTAAACACATAATTTGCAATCTATTTCTACATTACCTTACTAGATTGCTAATTATCTAAACATTATCTAAATACAAACTCTTCACTGATTATGCATTAGATTTGAACCATTCATTAGTATAAATTATCAAAGTAGCAACAAGGTGATAAGTAGCTTATAGCCTTGAACTTTAACACTATAGGTTACAACCAAAGAATTTACGGAGACAATCATTTCACATTCAATCAATGGATTTTTATCATAGTGTAGTTATGGTCATGCACTCATGTCAGTTTTGTTAAACATTTACAAAAGTAAACTTCTTTAAACATTTGCTAGGAGTAGCATCACTCATGTTCAATTAGGTAGACCCTATCAAACTAATTGATTTAATTTTTTTTTTAAATCTATCCATTAAGGGATATTTATATCATATCTCATCCTCTTTTGACTAATAGTATTTATAGTACACTTAATTAGTAATGACTCATTTGTACCTTTTAAACCTTGAAACTAGTGAAATGCTACAATAAGGTAAGGTTCCTATCATTACTAACTTTAGAAGTTTGAGACCATCTTGGCAGATGTATTTTTTACCAAATCTCTAAACAATCCCTTTGTTAATGGATCTATTAAGTTACTACTAATCTTAACATATGCAATAGTTATAACTCATTACTTATCAATTCTCTTATATACTCATGTCTCAACCCTATTGTAAATTTTATTATAGGCTCGACACATTGTAGCTTCACTATCACAAAGTATAAAAATGATTGAAACGGGTTTCAGCCAAATTTCTATTTCAATCAACAATTTTCTCAACCATTCTACTTCTCTATTGGCTACAACAAGTGCTATAAACTCAGGTGAGTTATAGATGTTTGTTTCTTAGATGCCTAACTTATTACTCTACCACCCAAGGTGAATGTCCATCCAAAAGTTAAAGTTCTATCACTAGCACTTGTTATCCAACTTGCATTCGAGTATCCTTCTAGTACAATAGGAAAGTCATCATAGAATAATCCATAATTCATTATTTTCTTTAAGTAACCAAATATTCTAGAGATTGCTTTCCAATGCTTAATACTAAGATTACTAATATATCTTGACAATTTGCATATAGCATATGCAATATTAGGTCAAGTATAATGTGAAGCATACATCAAACTCTCTATGGTACTAGCATATTCTTATTGTACTACTGCTCTTCTTGTATTCTTTCCCAACTTCATATGAGAACCATAAGGAGTAGTGTATTCACTCTTTACTAAGTATTTAAATTTTTCAAGAATCTTTCCTATGTCGTGTAATTGACTGAACACAATGTCCCCATTATGCTTCATTACTTTAGTCCCCAATATTTTATTTACCTCATTCAAATCCTTTATCTTAAATCTAGAGGCAAGATATTTGTTGGTTTCATTAATGCCGATCATATTTATTCCAAATAACAATAAATCATCAACATATAGACAAATTATAAATCATACTCATTAGTGAATTTAGAATAAATACATTTATCGACACTATTATGTTTGAAACCATTAGTCAAGATTACAGCATCAAATTTCTCATGCCATTATTTTAGGACTTGTTTAAGTCTATATAAAAACTTAACTAATCTGCAAACCTTCTTTCCATTTCCTAGTAGCATAAAGCCTTTAAGTTGATCCATATACACTTCCTTGTTAAGGTTACTGTTTAGGAAGGCCATTTTAACATCCTTTTGATGCACATATAGTTTGAAAATAAATGCAAGAGCTATCAATACTCTTATAAAAGTCATTTGTGCAACAAGACCACAATTATCAAAATAATCTATCCATTCCTATTGCTTGAGTCCTTTGGCTACTAACTTTGATTTAAAGGTTTATAAAGAACCATTTGAATTCTATTTCCTCCTAAATACTCATTTAAAGATAATTGCCTTAGATACTTGGGACAAATCAACTAGAATCCATCTGCTATTAGATAACAAGGATTCCATTACATCGTTTATTACCTCCTTCCAAAATGTAGTATCTTTAAAAGTCATAGCTTCCTCATAAGTTTTAGGATCACTTCCTACGCTAAGTATTATAGGGATTTCACTTTTTATTAAATCTCTACTTCCCTCTACCAAGAAACTAAGGGCTTATGAATCTATGAATCTTAGATCTAGATCCTTACTCTTCCTTAACCTTTTACTTCTTCATGGTTTAGTAGCAGATTCTTCATTTATTTCTTTATTCATATTTTCTCTAGAGTCCTTCATTTTATTTCTTATTGTGTAGTAGGATCTGCATCCTTTTCAACTAGATCACTATAGATTTTGTTTTCTAAAAATTGTACATGTCTAGTTTCAATAATGACATTAGATTTTGAATCCAATATTCTTTTTCCTTTAGAACTCTGTACATAATCGACAAAAACCCTTTTTGAGGCTCTAACACCAAGCTTTTTCCTTTTAGGATCAAACACTCTATAATAAGCTTACACCCCTATAATTTAAAGTATTGTAAATTTTGTTTCCTTCCTTTCTATTTTTCATATGGAGCAAAACCTAATGATCTTCAAGAAACTCTATTTAATATATAACAAAAAGTTAATAAAGCTTCTCCTCATAAATTGTATAGCAATTTAGCATTTAGAATTAGCATTTTAATCATGTCTACTTAGGTTCGATTCTTATGTTCTATTAATATGTTTTGTTGTAGTGTATATGGAGTAGTACATTGATGTACAATTCCATTTTCTTCATAAAGTTGGTGAAATTCATTTAAGAAATATTCATTGTCCCTATCACTATGCAAGTATTTGATTTGTGTATCATGTAAATTTTCTACTTTAGATTTGTAATGCTTAAAAGACTCAAATGCTTTATCTTTTTGTTGTAACAAACATACATATATACAATGCAAAAAGTCATAATGAAAGTTATGAAATATCTCTTTCCTCTTCTTGTTAATGTTCTATTCAACTTACAAATATCACTGTGAATAAGATCAATATTTTAGTATTTTCTTTCCACATTAGGAAAAGGTTTCTTAGTGATTTTAGCTTGAACACATGTTTCATACTTAGTCATAGTATTCACATCATTCACATTTACACATCCATTCTTGTATGTAGACTTAATAGTGTCTGAATTGATATGTCCTAATCTAGCATACCATAAATCACAAGAATTAACAATATAAATTGAAACATTCAACTTATTTATGTCAATATTAAGTTTAAATATACAATCAATAGCATATCCTTTTCCTATGTATAGATGTCCTTTTATGAGTACAAATCTATCACACAAAAAGTTTTTCTTTATATCTAGGACAAACAACACATTTAGTAGCCTCAATTTCTTCCTAGATGTATAGTGTAGATCAACATCACTAACTCCCTTCACATTAGCTAGAGTGCCATTTCCTATCAAGACTTCACGGTACTCAACTTTGTTAAAATTCTAGAATTGAGATCTATTGTTGCATAAATGAATTGTTGATCCAAAATTAAGCCGCCAATCATCACATTTGACCATTGATGCCACATTCAATTTAGTGAACATACTGACGTGAAGAGAGTCAAAGTCATCAATGACCATTGCTACAATTCTTGATCTTTCACTAAATTTACAAAGTCATTTTTATACTTCTTTGATGATCGACATTCCTTAGCATAATGTCCTATTTTATTTCAATTGTAGCATCTACAAATTCTTTTCTTAACATCAAGCTCCTTAGCTTTCCTCTTCTTGTTGAATTTCTTGATTTCTCCTTCTTTCACATAGTTCACTTTAGAACTACATAGTAAATTCACCGCATCACGCTTACAAGATTCTTCCTCTATGCATATATGCCTAAGAATCTGTTCAATGAAGAAATCTTTAGCCATGTGAGGAATTTTCTTCTTATGGTCATTCCAACTAGAGGGTAATTTGGATAAAATTGCCCCTACTTGAAGTGACTTAGGAATTATCATACATAAGTTATGAAGACGTTTGATAAGTACTTATAGTTCATGAACTTGATTTAATATAAGAATGTTGTCAAGCATTTTATGCTCAAAGTACTTTAACATTAAGAATTTATCCGTGTCTTGTCTTTCAATGTTGTACTTTCTTTTGATGCTTTTTATATCTCTACCGGAGACTTGATTGCTACGTGAAGATCATATAAGTTATTAGACAAAGTATTGAGAATGTGACCTCTACAAGCAAATTCATCATCTACTCTCTTTTTCTTTGCTTCTTCATTCTTTGCTTTTTTTTTTTCTAGACTTGCACCTTCCTTTGAATCTTCACTAGGTTGAGTTTTTAGATCCAATACATATGCTATGTTGAACATTGATAGCAAAAAAAAATCTTGTCTCTCCAACAATCGAAGTTTGTTCCATCAAAACAATCCAACTTCACAAACTCTTAGTTCATAACACTTAACACGACATTTGTTTCACTTACCATCGCAAATTCTCTAAGATTGTTAGGAAATGAGTATATGGTTTGGCGAATGAATTGGACTTAAAGGCACAATTCATATTACTTTCTTTAGAAAATTTATGTCTCTCACACAAAATTTGCTATAAGAGTTAAGTGGGGAATTCCCCCACGATACAATTAAGTCTTGGTTTATGAATAGCAAAAATTCATACACCAAACTACACTTAGAATATGGATAAGAAGAGTTTGGTTTGTTGTATTTTGAAGAAGGAGAATTTATAGAAAATATTGAGAAAATTCGTGTAAAAAAGAAAGAATAAAAATAAGGTTGCAAATAATCATTTATAATGTACATTTTAAATGTATACAACCTTTCACTAAAAGTTACATTAATTCAATGATGGAATTTCATCCATTAGATTGGATAAAATTAGTTATAAATTGATCTAAATAGTATATCACGAAGTGTTATGGCTTTTGTGATCATAACTTATGACAATTTGATCAAAGGTTGCAACGTTATCAAAGTAGCATATAAGTTAATGTTACTATTGTAAGAACACAAGTAAAGTTCATGGCCATAGTCATAGCCTTAAACCTCTTGTGTCTTTATTTTTTCTTCACTATTACAAGAACACGCCTTAGGTATACGAATGTGGTCTTAGTCATGTAGCTCATGTAAATTTATTTCTTAATTTCTATGCTTGTGAAAAGATCATGCCTATGTTTACAACTGTGAACCTTAGTCGTGATCCTATCATAAATGCTTAAATTCTCCTTTTAATGCTCGTAATTAACATGAGTACAATCTAAATCAATTATCTAGCATTCTAAACATATAGTTCAAACTTTAAACACATAATTGGTAATCTATTTCCACATTCTGTTGATTATAGTTTTAGATTAGGATATGAGATTCATAGGAAGATTTTGGAAGAGTTTGCACAAAGCTTTGGGAACCAAGTTACATTTTAGTACAACTTTTTATCCCGAGATGACCTTTCTTTTGATGATGATGATGATGATGATTATTATTATTATTATTATTATTGTTATTCCATTGCTTATTTCTTTTTTCTCATTCACCATGTTTTGAGTTTGAGTGTTATTATTTTGTTAATCAATGAAACTTTTATAGCGGCTTATGCATATATATATATATACTTATTAAGTTGTTTCATTACTCGTAAATATACCTTTTTTCTGTTCTTATGTCCGACCATGTTTATTATGCAATCCCAATTCTTAATAATTACTTAGTCTTTATAAATATTATTTTTCTATATTTGTTATTTTTCATCATTTTGATTTTTACTTCATCAATCTCTATTTACTAAAGATTTTATGGTTATCTATGGGTAAGAATCTATAACCTCAAGTTTATAAATCTAGTGATACTTAATCTCTTATTAGCTTTTTAAGGAAATTAATTTGCTATAATATTTGAATCCATTATTATTTGTATATATCTATTTACCTTTTTTTTTTTTCTAAGTGATTTAAACCTATTGGAGCTTTTTGTACACTTATTATCTACAAAACATGAGTACAATAAAATAAAAGCTTCTAAAGCTATTCAAAACATCTAGTAATTTTCACAAGATAAAATTACCAAAAATCCACATAAAACAAATACATATAACATGAACTTTAAAAAGGGAAAACACTTAACTTTTATTTAATCACTCTTGCCATCTCACTAGCTTACGAATCACTGTCCTAATTTCTCAATAGATGTTAAGCCTAGCATTGATACCACTTTCTCTGTAACACCCTAAAACCTAGAATGCCATAGACTACCATGTGTCTCTAATCTTTATTGACATTTCAAGTGTAGTAAATAACTAAAATCTCCAAAATATTCTTATAATAGTATCCAAATATCCTCGTAAATTTAAATTCTTCAAATATAATTATGATTCCCTATAAATAAAATAGATATTCCTTAAACTATAATTATTCAGTAAATGAGAATAAAATTCTAACTTATCAGTTCTTCTTAGGTCATTCTTCAAATAACACACGTAGTTGTCTCTCTCCCTATCATAAAGGTAGCAACAAGTATCTTCATAACTCTACTAGTCTTATTGTGCATCAACATTTCCTACACCTAAAAAAATATAAGGAGTGAGTTGAAACTTAGTTTATAACATGAAATCATATGCGCATGAATAAATAATACATAATCACATGTGTTTAAATGCAAAACAAGTAAATCACACACTTACTTTTAATTATCTTTGCTTTTAGGCTAGCCACACAACACACCATGGTGATCTTCATGACCTAGCACATCAAATTTCAATTCGGGACCTAGCAATTAGGTTTATCTCTTCAAGCCCTTTTACAACAGCCCAAATCTATCCTAAACCATTTCCATGTGAGAATTTACTGAAGACAACACATCATATAGATCATCGGAATTACCTCATAAGGATTTATCACTCTAGGCTAGTAGGATAAACCAAATGCAAGCAATAAGCTTGATAATTAGTTATTAAGCCAAATATATATATATATATATATATATATAAATTATAACCTAGCAACCATATACAACACTCAAATGTCATGTATCGAGATTAGTTGAAACAACTTGATCACAACTAACTTCATGAGAATAATCTATAAGGGAAACAAAAGATAAACCTATTTTAACAGATTTATAACTTCCTATAAGTTTTCTAAGAGTCCATGATAAGAATTACAAGCTGAAACAACTAAACTTATGTTAGGAAAATGAAAGGAAACAACTATAAGAATCATGATTGGGAATCACGCTTATGATACTTACCATTAGTGCATAAAGCTTAGTGTTAGGGAGTCTAAGGCTCTTATTAGAGAGAGAAAACCTTAGGTGAAAATGAGTATTAGGCTAAGGATTTATGTAAGTGAGGATTTTTAAGGTTGACGGGCTTTTTCCAAAAATACCCTCACTTGATAATTTATTAAAGACTAGTACACCCCTGCTCAAAACAACTCCTTCTCTATGTTTTATGCCTTCATTTTTCTAAGGTATTACAGAAGTAGAAAGGCAAATCATGCATTTGACTTTAATTTTTTATAAAAGGTTTTCTCACTTCCTTTTATTCTTTTCTTTTCCTTTTTTCCACACTTATCTTAAGTGTCAATGCAACATCATTTTTTGATGTTATTTTTAGTCAATGTTAGCAAACATAATGAATCAATTTAATGTTTTTATCGATAGCACATAAAATTTTTAGGTAAGTTAGTAACATTATTAGATACTATATCTTTTTATGTTGTGCTTCATTAGGTAGGTTCCTGGTGAGCATTGAAGGTCATAGGAACGATATTTATCTTAGACCTATATTCTAAGGTATATATGGAATGAACTTTAAATTATCTTATACCCATAGTATAAATATTATTAACTAATAGTATTAAATATAACATTATATCATATTTTCACCAAAACATATAGTTATTGTCTCTTACTAAAAAAGAAAAAAAAATACACATAAACTAAGTCCATCTATTCATTAGAAACACTTATACTATCCAACACTTCTACTTCTTATTTGCTTCCTTTTGCATTAGGTTAAATTTGGTTCAATTTATTGTGATTGGTATTAATTTAGCTAGAGTTATGTTGAGGGAAGAGTATAACCATATATTTGTAAAATCAGTTACCCTCCATAGTAGGATGGTGCTATGCATCTTCTTCTATCTTTATAAAGAACATGATCTTAATATACAGATATTTTAAATAACTTAAATTTACAAAAATTTACCAACCCTTGGTTACAAATATCTTCATACTAAATTAAAAAAAAAAAAAAACAATAGGCTTAATGATAAATTGTAATTTTGTGATGGTATTGCTTGATAGTTAATGAACCTATTAGTTAAAAAATTATATAAGAAATTATACGTTGTTACGAGATTTACCACAACTTTTTAATATAAGTTTCATAATGTAACACTACCTTATAGGTACCATAAGATATATATTTCAAGGAGGTTCCTGAATATAAGGGAAGTTTCAATCCAAAATAATGAGAATCGATATATATATAGTAGAGAACGAATAAGACTCTATCCTTCCATCCTATACCTATTTACCCCTAGTTTAATTTAACTAAAAAAAACTAAGGATTTAAATTAGAAAAAAAATAGATATAGTTAAAGACTAATTTATAATTTTCTTTATACATATTATGGATTTTAAATCACGCATTTACTTTGCACATCACTAAGAGAAGAGAGTAGAAGAAAAAATTGAGAAAGGGAACAGAAGGGTGGGGAAAGATAGTATCTAAAGGAGAAAAGAAGATTTATAGATACTAATAAAGTACATATAGATGGATAGTAGTTAAATATCAATAATTTTTTTTATTTATAATAGTTGGTAGATTTCAAAAGACTACTAGCAGTCGATGCACTGTGTATATATAAAAATATCAAATGTGTGAAACATGTAATAAAATAATAGTGATTCATCCATTCATAAATTTCACGATACAAACAAATATCAATTAAAGTACTAATTATATGTCCTAATATATTTAATTACTTTTAATAGGTCATCTCTATTAAGAAATATAAAAATTTAAGATAACAAATGTGCTATAAGTGGAAAAGAGAAAGAGAATCATTTTATAAAATTACTTGTTTACCATTGATATTATTAAATTATATTATTGTACCATATATTTTAATAGTTTTTCTTAATATATTTTAGGGGTAGTTGATAAATTTTTTTTTTTTAAAAAAAAAGACCATATGCCCATTGGGGCTTAAATAATGTATATATATTAGAAAAATATAACTTTTTTATTTAATATAATAGATAATAATAGATAAACATTACATATAATTATGTATAATAGATATATATAGTTATAATTAATATAATAGATATGATAGATAAATATAACTATTGTAATTAATAATAATGATGATATTATTAATATAATGAAATTGGTGACAAATATGAAATATGTTATATAGAAATTTTAATTTATAATGATGATAATGACATTGTAAACATAATTATAATGGTGACAAATATAAAATGCTTTATATATAGAGGTAGTTATTTTTAGTAGAAAAGATAAATGATATTTATATCCCCAATAAAATAATATAAAAGGCATGTATTATTAGATAACAAATAGTAAATTATATGCAAAATTAATATATTAAAAGGGCAATTTTGGCATCATGAAAAAGACACCATAACGTCTCTAAGGTTTAAATAGTATAGATACATATAGATATCTATATTATTTAGGTCTTAGCAAGCTCATAGGTTTTTTCTTCTTTTTTAAACATTTCCATCAACTACTCTTAAAATATATTGAGAAAAACTATCAAATATATATATATATATATATATATATTATAATAATATAACTTAATAATATCAAGGATAGAAAAGTAATTTCATTAAATCATTATCTAGAAAAAACATATGATCTTGCTAAGACCTAAATACTATAGGTATCTA
>JAMXBB010000004.1:60091477-60519400 GCA_024138015.1 Lumnitzera littorea | reverse complement strand
ATATATATATATATATATATATATATTATAATAATATAACTTAATAATATCAAGGATAGAAAAGTAATTTCATTAAATCATTCTCTTTCTCTCCCTTACTTATAGCACATTTATTATTTCAAATCTTCCTATTTCTTAATTAAAACACTTTAACCTATAACCTCCACAATAGCTTAAAGTGTTTTCTAAATAGCAAAAATATGAAAAATAATATGGAAACAATACGTCATTATAAAACATAAAAAGGGAAATTCGAATAAAAGAAATAAAACACAACTCTAAAACCCAATCTAAGCCATTTGCATTCCTCACCTTCTCTCAAAGTTAAAACAAAGCTCTCTTACAGGAAAAAGGATTCCATCAAAGTACATTTGTTTTTCATATTTCTCACCAACAAAAATCACTCAATATTCCATCTAAGTATGTATTCATTTGTGTTTGAACTTCTTTTTCCTAATATTTTTCTTAAAATTCGTTATTGTTGCATGGGGTTTAGGGTTTTAGTAATAATCATTCATTAGTTAATAGTACTTGTTAAGGTTTTTGGTATATTATTGACTTAATCTATTAGTCGAGTTTAGATCAAGTTTGTTTTTTGAGTTACGTATGAGGAAAATTAGGGTTTCTATTGTTTTGAATTGGGATGTGGCACTATTGAAAATATTGTTGACAATTGTAGAGAATTGTTGACAGTTTTGCTAGAGGGAATTTGGGAATTTGAGTTCCAATTGACAATTTTAAGCCTTTTATCAACATGAACTACGAGGGGGCTTCTGGTTACTACACATCTATCAATAGTAGTAGTTATTTGTTTGACAAACTTGTGAATTCTCCTTTAGAGTACTCTCTTCTCTATTGACAGATACTTCATTTCTATCGACATTTTTTCCTATAGAGCAACTGTCTTGTATTTCTCAATCTTAGAAGTTTAATATAATGATTTCTATCATTCCTTTCATACTTAGTTTTATTGATTGTCTAATAACATCTTATAGGTTCCAGATTTTTTAAAGTAAAATGAAGTGTCCAATGACAACATACATGCACTACCTATATAACTTTTGTTGTTTTTAATTGTTTTCTCTAAGCTCCAATAGTGTTTGGAACATAATACTTTTGTTGTTTTGGCTTTTCCTTACATGATAAGGATGACAGCAAGAAGTTAAATTTAAAAGAACAGCTTGTTTAGGAAGGGGTTAGAGAAGTTATGTTTTATAGATGCGTACAGCTTAAGATTGTTTATGTGGTGATTTATAAAGGATGGTGTTTGTTTTATGTAGACTCATGCAAGAAGAGTTGAAAAGTAGCCAGCTCTTCCTCTAAATGTAAAAAAGGAATACCAAGAAAAGTAAAAATATAGTTCTATGGAGTATAAGAGTCAAAAAGTAGAATCCAAGGGTAGTGTGAGGCTAGTAAGATTAGATAGTTCTTGAAAACAAATAATTTGAAATTTTGTATTTTTGAATGTCTCATTTGGATTGTTTATTCTTTATAGTATGAGAGAAGATGTCAACCTAAACATATAGTAGATGTAATGTTGAGTTTTAGTGATGTGAAAAGGCGAGCTATAAGTGAGATGGGGCTTAGTAACCTATTCCACTTAAGCTATGGTAAAATGGATAGAAATCTTTGTTTATGACTGCTCAAGAATTTCAAACCTAATAGCTATATTTTGGAAATAAGTGGAAAAAAGACTTATGATAACTTTACATAATGTAGAACATGTTATTAGCTTGAGTAGCAATGGATAAGACATTCCTAAAGACACTATAGATGAGGTCATGGGTAATGTCAGGTGATACATCTCTAGGGTTAGACATATGGAGAAGCACCACAACAAAGTAGACTAAAAACAAATAGGGAAAAAGCTAGCAAAGTTCGAGCAACTACTGAATGGATATGACACACCACTTGATCCTACTCGGCTTACAATCCATCGAATTTGACACACTAGTTCAAACTAAAGGGTCATTAGCCACTACTCCTTGCTAAAGTGGGTAGATAAGAGTTGAATGATAATAAGAACACTAAGGTTTCTCAACAAGAATAATTCCGTATTGATTAGCTGATTGTCTGTATATAAGAAAGTAGAGGTTGATATACACATCTACTAAGGTTACTTTGCATGTATATGAAAGGACTAAAGGGTATTCTGTAATTAGGTTACAGAATACTAAAAGAATATTTAGTGCAAAAAAGAAAAAATCATTTTGGAATATTGTATTAGAAGATATGTGTCACTTGGTGGCTACATAGGAGAAATATGGTACAAGGTAGGCAGAACCAGAATAATGTTCACAATCAAGGGCCAACCTGATTTGGATCAAGTTGAGAGTTAATCAATTCGGTAAAGAAGTCAATTGAATTGGAGTTAGATGCTTGTAATTAGTTAGGGAGCTCGGCTCAGCTAGTCCTGAGCTATCTTCTAGAATAAGACTTTGCTAATGGGTAAGAGCATGTCTGATGCATGTAAGGATCTAATAGATAGGTCGGCAGGAGATAAGTTTGGCATAGGAATCCCCATCTCGACTTTGGTTTCGAGATAGTATTCTCCGCATGAATCCTTAGAGTCCTCTAACTCAATTACGAGTGATTGGTCTAAGGGGCAAATTCCTATCATTTACCTGGGGGTTAGAAAGATTTGCCCTTAAATTTGGATCAGTTTCTGCTTCTTCTTCTGTAGCATACGTGGGGCCTTCTTCTGTTGGTTGGTGAGGGATCAAATTGGATACATTGAAGGTAGAAGAAACACTGTAGTCATTAGGCAACTTAACCTAGTAAGTGTTGCAATTGATCTTCTTTAAGATTTTGAATGGACCATCAGCTTGAGGAGATAGTTTGTTTTGTCTCAAGTGTGGGAATCATTCTTAGTTAAGGTATATCTATACCAAGACTCCTAGGTTGAAGGAAATAGTTCGATGGCATCAACTACCAATTTCATGCTGTCTTTGATTGAATTTGGCAATCTTGTTGTTTATAAATTTGTGTAGTTCATGCAGTTCTTAAGCTCGATCAACTCTGAATTGACTCTCTTCAATAGCTATTGGAGAGCCTATCATATCCAAGGGAATAGTAGGGTTAAGGCCATAGATGACCTCGAATGGGGTCTTCCCAGTAGTTCTATAGACAATTCGATTGTATGCAAACTTCGCAACTGGTAAGCATAGATCCCAATCCCTCAAGTTATTTCCTACAACAGCTCTAAGCAGATTGCCCATCATCCTGTTTACCACTTCAATCTGCCCATCGGTCTGAGGGTAGTTGCTGAAGCTAAATACAAGTTTAGTTCCAAGTCTTCTCCAAAGAGTCTTCCAAAAATAGCTTAAAAATTTTGTGTCACGATCTAAGACAATAGTCTTCAGTACCCCATGTAGTCAAATAACCTCCTGCAAAAATAAATAAGCAATATATATAAAGCATCGTTAATCCAATGGCATGAAATGAAGTACACCATCTTGCTGAAGCGGTCCACTACTACAAAGATAGAATCTTTCCCTCTGGATGTCCGGGGCAACCCTAGGACAAAGTCCATGCTGAGGTCAGCCAAAGGTAAGGTTAGTGTTGGTAGCAGCATGTATTCTCCATGAGGTTCTCTCTTCCCTTTAGCTCACTTGCACACTTCACAACTACTAACTAACTTATGGAGATCCTTAGCCAAACCTAGCCAGTAAAAGTTCTCCTTTAACAAATTGGCTATCTTGGTCTCCTCAAAGTGACCTGATAGTCTGCTGCTATAAGTTTCCCTGATCAATAGCTCACATGTGGAATAGTTCATTATGCACAGCCTTCAATTCTTAAACAAATAGCCTTCCTTAAGATAATACCCCTTAACAACAATTCCATCCCTGCACTATTCTAAGATAAGGCCAAAATGAGGATCATGAATATATTACTCTGTAATAAGTGAGAATCCTAATAATTTTGTCTACAAAGTGATCAGTAAGGATTGCCGACGTGATAAAGCATCGCTGACCACATTCGTACTTCCTTTCATGTGTCGAGTGACGTACAAGAACCCTTCTATAAACTCTAACCATTTGGCTTGCCTTTTCGAAATCTTGTTCTAACTCCCTAGATGCTTTAGAGACTTATGGTATATATAAATAACAAACTCTCATGATAGCAAATAATGTTACCAAGTAGTAAAGGCTTTGTCAATAAAGCATAACTCTTTCTTGTACATAGAATAGTTTAGGATAGGACTACTAAACTTCTCGCTATGGTAGGCAATAGGTCATTACTCCTACATCAAGTCAGTGCCAATTCCCACTCCCAGTACATTGCATTCCAATTCGAAGGGTTTATCAAAATCTGGTAATGAAAGGATAAGCATCAAGATGAGCTCCTCCTTAATCTCCCTAAAGCTTTGCTCAACTCGATTGTTCCACCTAAGCCCTTCATTCTTCTTTGTTAGCTCGATTAGGGGACGGTTATGGTATTGAAGTTTTCGATAAACTGCCTATAGAAAGAAGCTAGGCCATGAAAGCTTCAAACCTTAGTGACATTCTTTGGCATCAGCCACTCAAGAACAGCTCGGATCTTCTCCTCATCTACTCAAAGTCCTTCCCCTAACATCATAAACCCTAGGAAGATCATCTCTTTCTAGCAAAACGTACATTTCTTCACATTTCCATATAACTTCTCAATTTGCAAAATGCCAAATACTTAGTGAAGATGTTGAACATGTTCATTCAAGTCGGTATTGTATACTAATATGTCATTAAAGTACATGACCGCATATCTTCCAATTAGAGGGTACATTACATGTTTCATCAACCTCATGAATGTGCTCGGTGCATTAGTAAGTCCAAACGGTATAACCAACCATTCATAGAGTCTATGCCTAGTCTTGAAGGCAGTTTTCCACTCATTACCCAGCCTCATACAAATTTGGTGGTAGCCACTTTGCAGATCAATCTTTGAAAATATCTTAGCACCATGAAGCTCATCTAACATGTCATTAAGCTTTGTTATCAGGTATCTATACTTGACAGTAAATATTAATCAATTATTCAACTATCGATGCACATGCATCATGAACCATCTTTCTTCAAAATGAATAGAACTGTTATAACATAAGGACTCATGCTCTCCCTTACATATCCTTGCTTTATGATTTCATCCACTTGTCTTTTCAACTTAGCAACCTACTCAAGGTTCATTCTATATGCAAGTCAATTTGGTAAGGTAGCACCTAGCTGTAGATCAATGTAGTGCTTTATACCTCATACTGGGAGTATCGCTTGGGCAGTTCTTTAGGGAACAAATTAAAAGACACATTTGACAAGTTTCTAATCTCATGTGGAACATTCTCCAAAGCTCTCACCTCCAACATCCTTCTAACCAATAGGAACATAGGTTCTTTAGCTTCTTCAGCAGCTCAGAGCTCTCTTCAACTCATTACTAAGGCTTTCTTTTTACTAGCTTAGGTGAACTAGTTATGGGTTTCATTTACTTAGGATGAGGTCATGAGTTACAACACAATCTTCCTTCCATCCTTAATAAAGGCATAGGTGTTCTTATACCCGTTGTGAGTAATACGTCAGTCAAACAACCAAGGCATCCAAGCAGTAGATGTAAAGCTCCTATAGGGACGACATTGTATATTATTTCATCCCTATACACACTCCCAACATTGAACGGCACAGTTACTTGTTTAGTTATGTGCAAAGCACCCTTATCGTGAAGCTAATGTAGCTTGTAACATTAGGGATACCTTAAGGTTGATAGACCCAACCTCTGAACAAAGGATTGTATAACAACATTAGTATAACTTCTCCCATCTACAATTATTGTGCACAATTGGCCCTTGATGGTACACTTGGTATGGAATAAATTCTCCCTCTAGTCCTCCTTAAAGCTCGACAAGGAACTAAGTGGGTCATCACTTCTCCTTAGTCGACATAGATACAGGTCTCCTCTTCCTCTTCGACTTTGGGTTTTCTAATATCCTCTTCTTTATCAGGCTCGCTTTCGTTGGTGTTGTCCCCTACATTTCCTCAAAGCACCATGATGCATTGGTTCAAATACTCAATAGCCATAAGTCAGAAGCCTAAGCATTTAAAGCATTTTACCTCATTAGTCTTCCATCTGGAGGTCTGCCCTTTCTCATATATCCTCGAAATTGGCCTAACCTTGGCTTGACCTAGCTAATCGGCTCAACCCTATTAGCTTGCTAGGTTGTCATCAAATCGATCATTCCAATCCTCAACCTTATATGGCCTCATCAGCTCTGCTTGAATAGGTCAACATAAAGTTAGGGGTCAGGAGAATGTTGGTTTAGAACACTTCTCCTTTGCTTTTCAACCCTCTACGCTATCTTAATTGCCTCTTCCAGGGCATAAAACCTTTATACTTCTATGATGCTGCGAATCTCTTACTTGAGCCCAGAAATGAACTTCAATACTGTATGGGCCTGTGGTTCTTCTATGTTGGCTTAGATCATTAAGATCTTGATCTCTCTTACATGGTCATCAATAAATCAGTTTCCTTGGTGAAGCTCCTGCAACTTTGCAAGCATATCTTATAGGTAAATCTCGAGCACAAATCTTTCTCTTAACAGCCTTTTCATATCATCTTGGGTTCTAACACCTCGTCTTCCATCCCTTGCTCTAGTTGCATTCAAATTCTTTTACTACATGGTAGCATACCCTGTACACTCCAATGTGACAAGTCAAACTTTGACAGCATCTGTAAACCCATAACATTCAAACACCTTTTCAACCTTTTATTCCCATTCCAAGTATTCATCTACTTCTCTACTTCCACTGAAAGGCAGGATTTGAACCTTGACATTGTCTTTCCCTCAAGGGACTTGGCATCCTCATTCCTGTGCTTGGTAATAATTAGCTTCCTCTTCTTACCCTTAAACTCTTCAACATCCAGCTCCTCATCATTTTTCTTAGTCTCCTCCAACCCCAATCTTCGTCTAGTAGCTCAGTTTACTACTCCTTCAGCTTGTTGCAGTTGAACTAGGTGATTTGTTGATTACCTTAGCTATGGTGTCTTTCAAGGGAATTTTCTAGTGGGTTATGGTGTTGTACACCATAGGGTTATTGTTTATTAATTTGCATTGTTATGACTAAACTCTTAACAAGGTTAGTCAATCTATCAAGTTTGTTATCAATCAACCTTGGGGTATTACTACTATTATGACAATGACCAGGTTGAGCACCGCTACTCTGGTCACCAATAACTCCCTAAACACTCGAATCTGACATGGTATAATACCTCTCGAATAGATTAATAACTCACTAACAACTTTAATACCCAATAATCACTCAAATAGAATAATAGCGAACTTACTTTGTTTTCATAATGAAAAATAGAGTAATAATGAAACTACACTAAACACACACACTACAGTAGCTACGAAAGGAACACAGTAGCCACTAACAGTAAGGTGAACCCAAACTTCAATGTAACTTCACACATTCCCTCATGGAACTACACTCTGATACCAACAAACTGATGTGTCTTCGAGGTCAGATATACAAAGAAGCACCATAGTGGAGCAGATTGAAAACAAACAAGGAAAAAGCTAGAAAAGTTCAGGTAGATACAGAATGGATACGACACACTACTCAATCCTACTCGGCCTACAATCCACTAGATCTAACATACTGATCCGAACTGAAGAGTCACTCACCACTACTCCTTACTGGGGGTAAATAAGAGCTAAATGATAATGAGAACATTAAGGTTGCTTAACGAGAATAATTTCGTATTGATTAGCTAATTGTCTACATATAAGAAAGTAAGGGTTTTACCCATCAACTAGGGTTACTTTACATGTATAAAAAGACTAAAGGATATTCTACAATTAGGTTTCATAGAACATACTAAAAAGGGTAAAGGGGGCAAAAAATATTCAGTACGAGAAAGAAAGAATCATTCTAAAATATTGTATCAAAAGACACATGTCACTTGGTGGCTAAATGGGAGAAATATGGTATAAGGTAGGCATAAACAAAATAACGTTTGTAGTCAAGGGCCAACCTGATCTAGATCAAGTTAAGAGCCAATCAATCTAGTAAAGAAGTCAACTTAATTGGAGTGAAACGCCAATGGTCAATTGGAGAGCTTAGTTTAGTTAGTCCTAAGTTGTCTTCTAGAATAAGACTTCATTACTGGGTAAGAGCATGTTTGATGCATATGAGGATCTAATAGATAGGTCGATAGGAGATTAGTTCGGCATAGGAATCCCCATCTTGGTTTTGGTTTCGAGTTAGTATTCTCCACACTAGTCCTTAGAGTCCTCTAGCTCAACTACAAGTGAATGGTCTTGGGGGTAGATTCTTATCATTAAGAGTAGCATTGGGTTGAAGAAAGGAGGTAAACTCAATGCCATTTAGGCAGATTTGAAAAAAAAAAAAAACATAAGTAATAGATGCCAAATTCAAAAAATTATTTGTTATATGGATTCTTGGTAAACAAGTTACTTAATAGGGATCATAAACCAATCACTTGCCTCTGAGCTCGAGGACTTACCCATATGGTTCGTCAAACTATCCAAGGGGAGTTAAACTCTAAAGAACAATGCATTCTCCACATCGACTTGTCGAGGTACTATATTCCAATCTCTCTCTATCTTGTCTCAAAGGCCTTCAAGGTAACCAACCTAATCACTAAGCTAAGCTCTTATAGGTAAACCAATCTTAAGCCAAACGCTGAATCTACCCTTCGCAAAGTTAACGAACAACTAAGGCTGAGCTGCCCACTTCTGAGCTGACTAGTAGAGGCCAATCAGGAAAATGACCGCCTACTATACTAACCCTTCCCAAGCCTTGAAAAATAGAATTGCCAATTTGTTGGGTCGTTGACCTGACCTACTCTACTCAACATACAGCATCATCCAAACCATAGAATGGACAGTAGACATGTGCCCTATTTCTCTGACATCCATATTGTCCTTTTTGTAAAAATTATCTTTTTTGTCTATTTATGACTTTACCATTGTAATTTATTCCCCTTTCCTTTTCTAGTAAGAATCCTTTTTTTTTTTTAATTTAAGTAAACATAGTACTTACCTTAATTGGGCCATATAAATACTTGTAATATGTAATAGCCACAACGTTTGGTGATATTGAATTTTAGACATACTTTCCTTTGTGAGTTAAGTATCATTTGCTTACTCTTGCTTACTCTTATCTAGTTTATTATGAGCTTAGATTAGTAGCGAGTGCCCTCTGGCCACACTTATGCATAATATCAAGTGCGACTTAAGCTCATGTAATGCATTGGTACGTTATATCTACCATCAATGGATGAGGATCCCTACTCAACCTTTAACTTCCATTTAGCTTTCAGATCGTCGTGAGATTCAAATCTACCCCTAGTTCATGTAATATCAATAGTCGTGTATCACTCCCTTCCTAGCAATCCATATCATGTTGGTACCAAAGAGCTTGGTTACATTTGAACAAGTTTTTGTTACTTTGTACCCTTAGTAACTTGTTACAATATGCTGTGGAAAACTATTTGTTATTGTTGTGAGTGTTTGAAGAGTGTTTAGTGTTAAAGCAATTTAGTGCTCTGTTTTCCCCTATTTCTTATTCGCTAAATAGAGTATAAGTGTTCGCTTAGTTTATCGTATGTTGGTTCTAATAGTTATTGGTGTATTAAGTGTTGTTTTGTTATTGTTGTTCATGGAAAGAATTTTGAGTGGTGTTTCAACTATTAATCTATTGTAATAAACAACAATGTTTGACTCTAGTGTTCAAGGAACATTAGGTAACTAAGAGAGTGATGCTCGTAATGACCAAGACTGACAAGGATGTTTCACACCCCAATCTATGGATGAATGGTTGGATAGACTTACTGACCCGGTGACTAGTCTGATGACTACCATAAACAAAGATGGGGAATGAGCTCTAAATGACCCCTATAGAGGCCGTGTCAATGAGTTACCTAAGAGAAGCAATAGTAGATACAGTTGAGTTAACACCTCAGTTTGACTACACTAAGTTGGAGAAGTGGATAAAGTTACTCGATAGAGTCTAGCATTAGATGAGATTAAAGAAGAAGATAAGAAAGTAGGTGATGGAGAGGAAGAGTATTATGAACCCAAGGAGAGATATATTTGAGCTTTGAGAGTGGAAGGACTAAGGATGCATATTCCTAGTTTTTCTAGGAATGGTGATGTTGAGGACTACCTAAACTAAGTAGATAAGATTTAGGAGCTGTTTCAATACCATGAAGTGTCTGATAATGCTAAGGTCAAACTTACTATGTTAGAGTTTACTAGCTATGCCGCTTTGTGGTAGAAAAATCTATAAGCCACTTGAAGAAGAGAAGGAGAATGTGAAGTTAGGAATTGGAATGAAATGAAAAGAGTCATGAGGAGAAGATTTGTCTCGAACTATTATTTGCAGGACACATTTAAGAGGTTATAGGAGTTGAGACAAGGAAGATCAAGTGTTGATGCGTATGTGAAGGAATTCCAAATGTTATTGATTCAATGCAAAGTTGATGAGCAAAAAGATCAAACTATATCCTGATTCATTAGTAGGTTGAAGTATGGCATTAGAGATGTTTTAGAGACTATGGATTTTGGTACACTTAATGAGGAAATTTGAGCTACCCAAAGAATTAAGAGGTACTAAGCTGGAAGATTTCCAGCTCTTGTTAGTCGATCTACCCTTAGTCAACTTGTTTCAAGCATACCTATGTGATCAAAATCAAGTAAAGTTGCTAAGGTTTGACCTTCTCAAACTACTTGAGCAAAGGAGAAAGAGATCTCAAGGAAGTTCGAGAAAGGTCAGAGCTCAAGAAGGAAGATGAGTGAGATCAAGTACTTCAAGTGTCAAGTGTTTAGACACATGGCCACTTAATGTCTGAATAGAAGAACCACGGTGATCCAAGGAGAAGCATTAACCATTAAGGTAAATAGTACTGATGAAGAGGTGGAAGAACTAAAAAAGATCAAACAAAGCGAGCTATCTGAGGAGGAGAAGATCATTTATAGCGAAGAGGGTAATTTTATGCTTACAACCATAGTATTGAGGAAAGTAATGAGTATAAGTCCTATGCTAGAAGATGAGCAATGGGAGACTTTGTTCTGCATTGGCTATAAGGTGAATAGGTCATTATGTGCATTAATTGTTGATAATGGTAGCTGCACCAATGCAGCATCCATATTCATGGTCCAGCAACTGAAGTTGCTAACCAAACCCTACCTTAAGCCTTATAAACTGTACTTGCTTAGTGATAAGGAAGCCTTACAAGTGAATAGGCAAGTGATTGTATCGATTAATATTGAAACTATTGAGACGAAATGGTCTATGATGTGTTACCTATAAGTACGTCTCATATTCTTCTTGGACGACCATTGATGTTTGATCAAAATGTGACATATGATGGAAGGAAGGGCACATGTTCATTAAAGCACAAAGGCAAGAAGGTAGAGCTAAGTCTTATGACTGTCAAATAAGTTAAAAGCGTACAGAATCAACTGAGTTGAGTTTTGAAGAATGAGGCTTTGATGATGACCTGAATTGAGCTGAAGAAAGAGATGAAGTTTGAAGAGCTAACCTATCTACTAGTTAAAAGGTTACTTGAGACAAGAGGAATAGATGAGGAACTACTACTTACCAAGGTGAAGACCTTACTGAATGAGTTCGCTGACCTATTCCTATTGAACATTTAATAGACTTATAGCCAAGAGTCACACTGCCGAATAAGCCTGCCTATAAACTAAATTTGGAACAAGCTATCGAGCCATAGAGATGGTAGATGAACTAATAAAAAGAAGGTGATATGGGAAGTCGAGAAGAATGACACACAACTATTGATATTATGTAAGCCAAAGGTATTGGTCTAAACCTCAAGACAGTCTAAAAGCTAAATGGTAGTTAAGGTTAAGCAGGGGTCCTCATACACCGATAGTGGATATGACTCACCAATGCCTCACACAAGTTCAAACTATATTTGATATGATGCATAAGTACAATATGAGGTTTCTCATCATTAGTCCATACTTAATGGCCTAGATAAGAGCTCTTTAAGGTCTTGGTCCTCAATAAGAAAACACAAGCTTAAGAGGAAGGAAAGTTGTCGTCTCAAATTCATTATCACTCATGTTACAGCTATTACATTTTACAAGTATTTATATGACCTAATTTGGAGAAGTCCTAGGTTTACATAAATTACAAAAAGATTCCAACAAAATAAGGGAAAAGGAATAGATTACAAGGGTAGAATCGTAAATAGACAAAAAGGAATATTTGGGTACAAATAGGACTGAATGAATGTAAAAAAAAAAGGGCGCGTGTCAATTGCCCAGTCTGTAATCCGGATGAAATTGCTTTCTAAACGGAGCTGAATCTAAGTAAAATAGATCAAGTTTGTTGATCGGCAGCTCTCCTATTCAAGGCTTAGGAAGAGTTGGTCCAGTGGGTGGCAACTCTTCTAATCGACCTTGGTTGGTCAACTCGAAAGTGGAGCAACTCAACCTCATATGCATGTTAGCTCGACAATATACAAATTTAGCGCTTGGCCCTAGCATAACAATTGGTAGCTAGCTCAGTAACAGGTCGGGTGCCTCGAGAGTCTTCTCGATGAGAAAAAGAGAGGTTAGAACAGAGACCCTCAATAGATCATGATGGAAAATACATTATTCCTTAGAGTTCAACTCTCCTTGGATAGCTTGGCGGACTATATGGGCGAGTCATTGAGTTCGAGAGCAAGTGAATAGTCCATGATCCTTATCATCCCCTTGATACAAGGTAAGTGCACCTATTAATTTTAATATAATAGATGTAAGTCCGAGTCAATCCCTCAGAGACTTCGAGTACTAATATTAATCTTAGCTCTATTATCTAACCAGAAAATTGTGATGGGTTGAATAAATTAAAAATACTAAAATTAATAAACTAACCTAATTATGATACTTGATTAAGCAATTTAAAAAGCAACAAAATTAAGAACGACTTCAAGAAGACAAATAACGCATTTAGGAATTATTTCCCGTAGTGTTTAACATGTGACCACTTAAAATGTATCCAATTCAATCTTTATTATTCTTAATTGGAGGGATTCACAATTAAAGTTAATACCTTTCTCAAGCATATTAACCCTAATCATAAATTATTTACTGGAATCTCTTCACTTAGTAATATAATTCAAAATTGCATTAATGTATAATAAATTCCCACACAAAATAACAACTTTCTGGAAGAAACATGTATCTTATCTCTAAGTACACATGTAATTCTCTCCAATTATGTTAAGATCCCATTACACATGTGATTTCTCAATCATTATGTATAATATCATAGATTGATACTCTAGAAATATCAATTAACAATTAAAAAACATAATTGAATCAAGAAAAGATAGAAACTTTATTGAAAATTATTAATAAATCTAATAGTCACATGAAACCCTAGGTCCCACAATCCTAAATACAAGAATCTTAAGCTATCATAATGAAACTAAAAATGAATTGCAATAAAATCAAGAAATAAAATATGAAAAACCCCTTTTGTTAATGAAAATCTCTTCAATCTTGAAGTTGAGTATTGCTTTCGCCTTTTTCTTCTCCTTCTCTTCAAGTCTCTTCTCTTTTGAATGTCCAAAAATTATGTACGAAACCCTAGTAAGTCCTTTTATAATGTATTGTAAAGTTTTTTTTTTTTTTTTTTTTGTCACCAGACATAGCTTGGGACACAGTTGTATCCCCAGGTTGTGTAACTTACTGACCTTAGCACAAAAAATCTTCCTGGATGAATACAGCTTAGGGACACAGTTGTATCCCAGACTATATAACTTTCTGACCAAAATTTGTCACTTTCTCCTATTGTTTATGTAACTTCAAAACTTCATAACTCATTCAATTGAACTCTAAATTGAGTGAAACTTGATTCGTTTTCTTTGTTTTCAATCCAAGAATGCGTTCAAACCTTGAAATCAAAATTTTACTCAATTAAGCATCAATTTCTTTTAAAAAAAAACCAAAGATATAAGGGAAATACTATAAAATCACTATGTAAAATGTATTTAAAATAAGAGTTATCACCCCTCTGGGCTATTTGAGGTTTAAGATTAAATCTGGTTTAGTTGCTTAATGCTATTCTTAGGAAAAATATGGGTAAAGGTTAGCAATGTTAAAGGAGTTTGAAACTTCATAATGTTTAAGTAAGTCAATTCTATAGGCATTAGGATTGATCTTTCCAAGCAGCTTAAATGGTCCATCGGCTCTAAGAGATAACTTATTTTTCTTTAAACTTGGAAATCAATCTTTGTTAAGGTAGATCCAGATTAAATCACTTGCCTGAAATTCTCAACCCTTTCGTCCATTACATTGCCTCTCGAGCTTGGTAGCAACTTGGTTCAATTGTTATACAACCTTTTGGTACATTTCCTTGATGGTCTCAGATCTCTTTGTAGCTAATTAATCCTCATTCTAGCTTAGAAATGGCGTCGGTCCAGTAGAAGCTTAGGCTTGAACCCATAGGCGATCTAAAATCAAGACATGTTCATAACACTATAGGTAGTCTTGTTGTAGGTGAATTCAATTATGGGCTGGCATAGATCCTATTCAATCATGTTTCAGCTAATAGCAACTTAGAGAAAAATCTCCATAGTTCTATTAACAACCTTAGTCTATCCATCCATTTGTGGATGATAGGATGTGCTAAATAATAATTTAGTTCCCATTCGCTTCCATAATGTCCTCTAGAAGCGGCTTATGAATTTCAGGTCTCGGTCTAAAATAATGGTCTTAGGGACTCCATGGAGCTTAATGATCTCCTATAAGAAACGAACAGATATAGCCAAAGTATCATTAATTTTGGAATAAGGCATGAAGCATGCCATCTTGCTAAATTGATCCATGACCACCATGATAGATTCCTTCCCTCATGATATCTTTGGCAATCCTAACACAAAGTCTAAGCTTAGCTCGAACCATGGTTTGATTAGGATCGATAAGGGTAAATATTGCCCTTACTTGGCTCAGCTCTTAACCCTATAGTAGGTAACACATCTTTCTAGTACGGCTTAGACATCCCTCATCATCCTTAGCCAAAAGAATTTAGTAGTTAATACCTCATCAGTTCGATGCTTACCAAAATGCCCAGATAATCCTCCACCATACGCCTTATGCACTAGCAATTCTCATATAGAACATATTAAGATATATAGCCTTCTCTTCCTAAATAGGTATCCATCTTCCTTATGATATTCATCAGGTGTCTAGCCATCTTCACATCAAGCATAGATTGAGCCAAAGTGTGGATCCTTAGCATATAAATCCTTAATCATAGTAAATCTAACTAATCTAGTCTGTAGTTCGGGCAATAAGGAATGTTGTCTTGATAGGGCACCGGCAACTACATTGTTCTTGCTGTTCTTATATTTGACAACATAGGAAAATCCCTCCACAAACTCAAATCATTTGGCTTGTCTTCGAGACAACTTAAGCTGGCTCTTCAAATATCTCAACGATCCATGATCACTGTAGATCACAAAATCTTTGGGTAATAAATAATGTTGCTAAACAATCAAAGCTCAGATTAAGGAGTAGAACTCCTTATCATATATAGAGTAGTCGCGCATGGCTCCTCTAAGCTTCTCACTAAAATAGGCAATAGGTCAACCTTCCTGCATCAATACAACTCTTATGCCTAGTTTAGATTTGTTACACTCCACTTCAAATACTTTGGCAAAGCTTAGTGAAGCTAAGGCAAGGGTAGTAGTTAACTTCTCCTTCACCTCTTCAAAACTCTTCTATTCCTTGTCTCCTCATGTGAACTCAAAATTTTTCTTTTATAGCTCGATGAGTGGGACCACAATAGTACTGAAGTTTCTTATAAATCAGCAATAAAATGATGACAAATCATGGAAACTTCTCACGTAAGCTAAATTGGTCTATACAAGCGACTCAATAATTGCTTTCACTTTATCTTCATCCACTCGTACACCTCTTCTACTAATAAAAAATTCTAAGAAGATTACTTCTGGTGGGCAAAAGTCACATTTCTTTAGATTGGCGTAAAGCTTCTCAACTCAGAGTTTTAAGAAAATTTCTTAGAGGTACCGATAGTGAGTCTCCAAGTTAGGGCTGTAAACTAAAATGTCATCAAAATATACAATAAAAAATTTCCCAATAAGTTCTCAAAGCAAATGGTTCATAAGTCTTATGAATGTTCTCAATGCATTTGATAAGCCAAATGGCATCACAAGCCATTCATACAATCTATGATGGGTCTTAAATGTGGTCTTCCACTCATCTCCCTCTTGAATTCTGAATTGATGGTACCCGAATTTAAGACCAATCTTTGAGAATATTCTTACTCCATGTAATTCATTAAGCATGCCATCAAGCCAAAGTATGGGATTCTTATACTTGATAGTGATACGATTGATAGCTCAGCTATCCACACATATCCTCCATGAGCCATCTTCTTTGGTACTAACAAAGCTAACATGGCACATGGGCTAAGGGATCCTTTGACATACCCTCTCTTCATCAGTTCATCTATATATCTCTATAGCTCGACAACCTATTTAAGTTTCATCCTATAGGTAGGCTTATTTAACAATAGATTGGTCGGCCCTTCAAGCTTCATCTCTCTCTTTAGCTCTGCTTGGGTCATCACCTAGGCTTCTTTCTTCAAAACTCGTCTCAGTTGAGTCTGTATGTATTTAATTCGTTTGATAATCATAGGGCTTAGCTTTACTTTCTTGCCTTCATGTTCTAAGGAACATGTGTTCTTCCTTCCATCGTATATCACATTCCAACAAATATCCATGGTTATCTAAGAAGAATATGAGACACATTCATGGGTAATACATTACATAGCACTTCATCTTAATAGTTTTCAATACTGATTGGGATAGCCACTTGCTTATTCACTTGTAAGGCCCCTTTGTCACTAAGCCAATGCAGTTTATAAGGCTTTGGGTGGGGGCTTGGTTAGCAACTTTAGTTGCTAAACTATGAATGGAGGTGTTGCATTAGTGCAATTGCCACTTTCAACAATTAATGCACACAATGACCCATTCACTTTACAACTAATGTGGAACAAATTTTCTCGATGCTCATCCTCTGGCACAGGACTCACACTCATCGCTCTCCTTAACACCATTTTTGTAGGCATAAAATTACCCTCTTTACTACAAATAATCTCCTCCTCCTTAGACTATTCCAAGTGTCTAGATTCTTTAAGCTCCTCAATCTCCTCATTAGTATTATCGACCTCAATGGTTGGCATCTCTCCTTTGATCACCATCACTCGTTTGTTCAAACCTTGCACTATCATGTGTCCAAACCCTTAACACTTAAAGCACTTAAGCTCCCTCATCTCTCTTCTCGAGCTCTAGCCTTTCTTGAACTTCCTTTATCCTTTGCTCAAGTCGTTTGTGTAGGTTAGACCTTAGCAACATTACTTGGTTTCGATCACATAAGTCTGCTTAGACTAGTTCGGTCAGGGGTAAGCCGACTAATAGGAGCTCGAAACTTTCCAAGTCAGTGCCTCTCAATCCTTTAGGCAACTCAAATAGCTTCATCAAGTGTATTAACATCCATAGTCTCCAAAATATCTCCAATCTCATACTTCAACCCACTAATGAATCGGGATACAATTCAGTCTTCAAGCTCAACAACTTCACAACAAATCATTAACATATGAAATTCCTTCACATACGCATCAACACTTGATCCTTCTTGCCTTTACTCCTGTAACCTCTTAAACATATCCTATAAGTAATAGTTCAAGACAAATCTTCTTCTCATGACTCATTTCATTTCATCCCAATTTCTAGCATTACATTCTCCTTCTCTTCTTTGGGAGGTTTACAAATGCTTCCACTACAGGGCCGCATAGCAAATAAACTCTAACACAATAAGTCTAAACTTAGCATTGTCATGCACTTTATGGCACTCAAACTACTTCTCAATTTTATCTACCTAGTCCAAGTAGTTCTTAGCATCACTACTCCCAAAAAAACTAAGAATATGCATCCTCAATCCTTCCACTCTAGGAGCTCGAATATTCCTCTCCTTAGGTTCATATTACTCTTCCTCCTCATCACCTACTTCCTCATCATCTTCTACGATCTTGTCTAATGTTAGTCTATGTCAAGTAACTCTGTTTACTCCTCCAAGTAGGGGTAATTGAGTTGGGGCATTAGCTTGACCATATCAGCCATTGCTTCTCTTAGGTAGCTCATTGACTTGGCCTCTATAGGGGGCATTTTGAGCTTGTTTCCTATCTTTGTTTATGTTAGTCACTAGATCAATAAGTCTATCCATTCGTTTATTCACAAATTGAGGCATGAAACTTCCTTGATAACCTTAGCCATTACAAGCACCACTCTCTTAACTACCTAGGGTTCATTTGACGCTAGAGTTAGACATTAGAATCTATTACAATAGATTAATAACTGAAAACACAACTCAAAATTCTTTTCAATAATAACAACAATAACAAAACAACACTTAACACACTAACAACTATTACAACTAATACACAATAATCCAATTGAACACTCATACTCTATTTTGTGAACAAGAAGGAAAACAAAGCATTAAATTTCTTTGACACCAAACACTTTTGAAACTCTTACAACAATGATAGACAATTTTTAAAACATACTAACAACAGTAGTAAGTCACTTGGAGCACCAAGAAATAGAAGCTTGCTCAAACATAGCCAAGCTTTGATACTAAGATGATACAAGTGGCGAGGAAGGATGACATATGGCTATAGATATCATGCAAACAAAAAGTATGGGTCTAAACCTTAAGATAGTCTAAAAGGTAAATGGCAATCAAAGGTTAAGTAAGGGTCCTCGTATACCAACGGTAGATATGACTTACCAATGCCTTATACAAGCTCAAACTATACTTGATATGATGTACAAGTATAATATGAGGTTGCTTACCACTAGTCTACGGTTAATAGCCTAAATAGGAGCTCTTCAAGGTCTAGGTCCTCAATGAGAAAACACAAGCTCAAGAAGAAGGAAAGATAATGTCTCAAATTCTATATGACTCGTGTTACGGCTATTATATGTTACAAGTATTTATATGACCTACTTAAGGAAGTCCTAGGTTTACATAAATTACAAAAGGATTCTTACTAAAAAAGGGAAAAGGAATAAATTACAAGGGTAATATCATAAATAGATAAAAAGGAAGATTCAGTACAAATAGGATAGTATGGAAGTAAAAAAAGAAAGGGGTACATGTCAATTGTCCAGTCTATGATCCTAATGATACAGCTTACCGAGTAAGGTTAATTCTAAGTGGAGTAAGTCAAGTCGATCGATTAGCAGCTCAAGAGCTCTTCTATTCAAGGCTTGGGAAGAGTTAGTCTAATGGGTGGCAACTCTTCTAATCGGCCTCGGCTGGATAGCTTGAAAGTGGGACAACTTAGCTTCAAATGCATGTCAACTTGACAATATACGAATTCAACGCTTAGCCTTAGCATGACAATAGGTAGTTAGCTCAATAACAGGTCGAGCGCTTCAAGAGTCTTCTTAATGAGACAAATATAGGTCAAAACAGAGACCTTTAATAGATCACGAGGGAAAATACATTATTCCTTAAAGTTCAACTCCCCTTAGATAACTCGACAAACCATATTAGTAAGTCCTTGAGCTCAAGAACGAGTTATTAGTCTGTGATCCTTATTAGAAGGTATCTCTAAGAATCCCTAAGCCTATGTGCCATGCCAGCTCTACTAGTGCCAAAGAAAGATGGGTCATTGAGGATGTGTGTGGATAGTCAAGCTACTAATCAAACTACCATTAAGTACAGGTATCCAATACTTAAGCTTGATGACATGCTCAACAAGTTAAATAGAGCAAGAGTATTCTTAAAGATTGATCTTAAATCTAGTACCATCAAATCAGAATGCAAGAGGGAGACGAATGGAAGACCTTATTTAAGACCCACTATGGATTGTATGAATGGCTTATGATGCCATTCGATCTATCAAGTGCCTTGAGCACATTCATGAGACTGATGAACCATATGCTCCAAGAACTAATGGGAAAATTTGTTGTTGTATATCTTAATGACATTCTAATCTACAAGCCCAACTTAGAGGTTCACTGTAAGCACCTTTAAGCAGTCTTCCCAAAACTTTGAGCTCAGAAGCTTTATGTCAATCTAAAAAGATGTAACTTCTACTGACCTATGGTAATCTTCTTAGGATTTGTTGTAAGTAAAGAAGGTATATGAATAGACAAGGAAAAAGTGAAGGCGATTACTAAGTGACCTATGATGACCAATTCCACCAACATACAAAGCTTCTACAGCTTAGCATCTTTCTATTGTTGATTTATAAGAAATTTCAGTACTATTGTGGACCTACTCACCAAGTTATCAAAGAAAAATGTTGAGTTCAAATGAGGGGAAAAGAAATAGAGGAGTTTTGAAGAGGTAAATGAGAAACTGACTACTACCCCTATCTTATCTCTACCGAGCTTTGACAAAGTGTTTGAAGTGGAATATGATGCATCTAAACTAGGCATAGGAGCTGTATTGATGCAGGAGGGCTGCCTGCTAATTTCAATAAGAAGCTTAGAGGAGCCATACTCAACTATTATGTATATGATAAGGAGTTTTATTCCTTAATCCAAGCTCTAACTGTTTGGCAACATTATTTGATACCCAGAAGAATTTGTAATCTACACTTATCATAAATCTTTGAGATATCTAAAGAGCTAGCCTAAGTTATCTTGAAGACAAGCCAAGTGGGTTGAGTTTATGGAGGAGTTTTCCTATATTATCAAGTATAAGAACAATGCACTGGTCGATGCCTTATCAGGACAACACTCCCTCTTAACCAAATTGTAGATTAGATTACTTAGATTTTCTATGATCAAGGACTTATATGTTAAGGATCCACACTTTGGCTCGATCTACACCAGGTGTGAAGATGGCCAAACACTTGATGACTATCACAGGGAAGATAGATACTTATTCAAGAAGAGGAAGCTGTATATCCCAACTTATTCTATGTGAGAATTGCTAGTGTGTGAGGCATATGGTGGAGGATTATTTGGACATTTTACCAAGCACCAAGCTCATGTGATATTAGCCTCTAGATTCTTTTGGCCAAGAAAGAAGAAAGATGCCGAGCCAAGTAAGGGCAATATTTACCTTTACCAATCTCAACTAGATAATGGTTTGAGTTGAACATAGGCTTTATGTTAAGATTACCAAGAACATCCTGAGGGAAGGACTCTATCAAGGTGGTTGTAGACTGATTTAATAAAATGGTACACTTTGTGCCCTACTCTAAAACTAATGATGCTTTGTTAAGCTCCATAGAGTACTTAGGACTATTGTTTCAAATGGACACTTAAAATTCATAAGCCACCTTTAGAGGACATTATGGGAGTGAATGGGAACTAAATTATTATTCAGTACGTTCTACCATCCGCAAACGAATAGGCAAACTAAGGCAGTCAATAGAACTATGGGAGCTTTCCTCCAAGTTGCTGTTGATTGGAATGTGACTAATTGGGATCTATGCCTACTCATAATTGAGTTCGCCTATAATAAGACCGCTCATAGTGTCACGAGTATGTTACCATTTAAGATCACCTATGGATTTAACCTTGAGTTTCCATTAGACCAGATGCCCCCTCTAAGCTAAAATGAGGATTAATTAGCCGTAGAGGGGTCCAAGCCATCAAGGCAATGCACCAAAAAGTCATAGAACATCTAAGTCAAGCTACCATTAAGCTAAAGAGGCAAGGCAAAGGATGAAAGATTAAAGAATTTCAGCTTTGTGATTTGGTTTGGATCTACCTCAATAAAGATTGATTTCTAAGTCTGAAGAAGAATAAGTTATCTCCTAAAGCCAATGGATCATTTAAAGTGCTTAAAAAGATCAACCCTAATGCTTACTAAATTGAACTACCTGAAGATTACTAAGTGTCAAACTCCTTTAACATTACCAACATCCATCTATGTGTTCTCGAAGATGATCAACAAGAAGAAAAATTAGATTTGATCCTAAATCTCAAACAATCTGAGGGAGATGATAGGGATTGCAGACCAATTACTCGCTCCCAAGCTTGATGAGTCACCTATATGGCTTATTGAGCTATCCAAGGGTAGTTGAACTTTGAAGAACATTGCATTCTCTACACCAACCTACTGAGGTATTCTATTCTGATCTCTCTCTATCTTATCTAGGAAGCCCCTAAGGTAATCGACTAGATTATTGAACTTACCTCTTATTACCTCACCAATCTTAAGCTAAGCGCTGAATCCGCCCTTAACTAAGTAAACACACATTCGAAGCTGAGTTGCCCACTTTTGAGCCTACCATATGAGGGCGATCAAGAGAGTGACCGCCTACTAAACCAACCCTTCCCAAGCCCTGAAAAAGAGAATTTTTGAGCCATCGACCTAACTTACTCTACTCTGTTTAGAATTAGCTCTACTCGGCATACAACATCATTTGGACCATATAGTGGACAACAGACACGCATTACATTTTTCTAACATCTGTACTATCCCTTTTGTAACCAAATATCCTTTTTGTCTATTTATGACTTTACCCTTGTAATATATTCCCCTTTCCTTTTCTAATAGGAATCCCTTTTTATAATTTACGTATACCAAGTACTTGCCCTAATTAAGCCTATAAATACTTGTAATATGTAATAGCAGCAACAGTTAATGACATTGAATTTCAAATATACTTTCTTTTGTGAGGTAAGTATTCTTTGTTTACTATTGTTTACTCTTATATAGTCCATTATGAGTGTGGATTAGTGGCGTATGCCCTTTAGCCACATTTGTGTATAATATCAAGTGCGACTTGAGCTCATGTGAGGTGTTGGTGCATTATATTCGCCATTAGTGCTTAATGATCCCTACTCAACCTTTGACTTCCATTTAGCATTCAAACCGTCTTAAGGTTTGGACCTACCCCTAGTTCATGTGATATTGGTAGCCATGTGTCACTCCCTTCCCGGTGATCCATATCATTACTCCTTAGCTTGACATAGTCATTGTAAAGGAATATCTAGTAGTCGTGACAAATAAAGTAAACTGCTACAATTTAATTGGGTAAATTATGTTCTTTACAAAATGCAATGGTATCCAGAAACATAAAATGAGTAATAGGAGTTATATATCGAGCTATGTTTAGTTCCTTATGGTATGGTTTTGTCCTAAATACTCTTGTTTACATTTAGTAGCATATGATTCATTACTAGTATTATTATTTAATTTATCATGTCACCCACTATGTGGTTCTCATTATATTTTTCTCTGCTTTATTCTCCTTTAGCTATATTTATTACTTTTATAAGAGCTAGAACATTGAAGTTACAATAAAAACCCTTATATTACAAATAAGGTTACACTTGATTAGTCAATGAATGAATTAAACAAAATAGTTTGTCTAATATTGTAGCTTTCCCTCATAAGTCATAATAGCACCTTTTGATGTAACGTAACCATGGTAATTAAGATTTCAAAACACAGTAACACCTATGATAGTGGTGGAATGAAATGGCTATTCTTCCATACAAAGCTATTACTATGTCTGGTTGTGTAATAGCTCATATATACCTATTAGCAACACAATTTGGATCCTTTTCCATTTGTTTAGGTAGCAAGTAAATCTTAAATTAAACTAGAACACATTGGCAGAGTACATCTTTTAAAGCTTCTTGTTTCCATCATTTCATTTTAATCTGCTTTCTACCAGTAAGGTCTCTTCTAGTGTAACAATTTATTTCACATTCTGTATATGATCGTTGTAAAACAATATAATTGCACACTATATGAGTGACATCAATCTAGAATGAAGCTAGCTTAGAAAGATACTACTAAGTATTGACCTTGCTTAAAAAGGCTAAAGATTTTCCATTGATCTTGGTTACTAAATGAGTCATACAAATGAAAATGAGTAATGATTTAAGCATCCAATAGGATAAAGATGCTAATACTTAAGAAGGGACTTCTCTAATTTGCATATCTTTTCTTTAGCAAAAACTACATTCAAGCCTTATCCTCACTATATGAGATTGGCTATATGAATCTTGTTTTGACATTAGGCTTCAACATCTACTAAATTTTCAATGATACCTAAAATAGGTAATATCATTTTTTAGTAATTCAATCCATGTCTTCTTTGGGTATTCCTACACTCATTTTGTGTGGACTTTCTCTAAAGTATCGCAACATCTAAAAGATACCTAATTCGCATCTCTATACATAGTTAAGTAGGATAGTGCTTTTTTCCCTTATCTTCTTATCTACGGATACTATTCCTTTAAATACACACATTTCTTATCTAATCCATTCTCACATAAACACACATCTATTCTATAATTCTCATATTTGCCACTCTCATCTTTTGCTCATATTCGTAATTTACTAGTGGCTCTTGAAAATTCAATTTCAAAATAAAGGAAAGAACAAACATAGAAAGAGAGAGAAAAAAAAGAGACAATCATTATATATGAAATTGAAGACATTGCTTCTCCATTAAAAGGGTGCCTAAGAGAATCACAACAATTATAAATGAGCTTACTTTTGGCTAAGCAATCTAAAACAATTTAAAACTACCCTTCATTCCAATTTAAAACAAGTAGAAGTCATAAGTTCCAATAGAAATTATTTCATCAACTTTCGATGATTCACTACAAGAGAATAGTGGAAGGGAAGGCATAGGCAAGTCCTAAAGTCCATCTGAACATTGTACAACTTGAGACATCGTAGGTCTATCCTTCTCATGGTCTTGAGTGCACCAACATGCAACTTTGCAAGCCCTCTTTAGTTGCTTTATTTGGTAAGACCTTTAATTTTCTATCCAATAATGATAAGATTTCATCTCCTTGCACTAATCTATCAATAACTTGAAATGAAAAGTAGTCATAGATATCACCACCCACTAGATCACTATTTCTCTTCCCTATATGACTAAAAAAGTTGATGTTTTCAGTTATGGAAAGGTTCTATTTGAAATCATATTAGCGTATTGCTAACCCTTAAAATCCTCTATATGGCATACCTATAGATACATTTTCACTTAGTTTTGTTCATTTCTAATATAAAATAAAAAAAAAATAATTATTATTCTCCATTCCTTTCTAAGTCAATCATTCATATCAAGCATGGTTGTCAAACTCGTGATTCTACCTAAAATCATTAGGAGGTAAGTAGAATCGAAATGTGAAATCAAAACGCAGAAAGATAAGTTTCTATAACTTATATAAAATAGCTTTAAAAAACTATAGATAAGCTCATAATAATTATCCAAAACTTAAAATATATTATGGAAACAAAGAAATAAAGAAATTAAGTTCTTTTTTCATAAAAAAAAAATTTATAATATATAATTTAACATGTATGAAAAAAGGACAAACATAATTGAAACTAATCTTTTCTGTTATTTCTTTTGAAAAAAAAAGCAATGAATTAAAAAGACTCAAATATTTTAATTCATTTTAAATTATTGATGGTATGAACTAAAGCATATAATTTTCCTTATAATCTTTATTATTACAGCTAACTGAAACTTGTATGAAGACTATGAACATAAAATAAAAGATTAATAAGGAGAGAAAGAAGAAAAAAATTAAAATAAGATAGAGAAAATGATGTAATGCCCTAATAGCTGGTGACTTGTAAAAGCCTAGTTGCATTTTTTTATTTTTTAGCCCATTTAACTTAGATATATAGAATTGATAAACTAGGTCGAAAAAACATTAGTTTTAACCAAGTTTGCACTCAATATGTAAAGTCGATAAACACAGTCAAAAATGTAAGTTTATATCAAGTTTACATGTAAACTCAATTAAAAACGTAAGTTTTTTATGAAAATGATTTTATACACGAGTTAATTTAAAAAAGTCTTATTAAATCATAAATTCATAAAATCGCATAGGTAAAATCCCGATTTTGACAACTATGCTACTAAGTTATTACTAACCCCCTAAAACCCTCCCTATGGTACACCTATAGACATATTTGGTTCTGCTCATTTCTTTTAGCATCACGTAAACGAGTGTTAACTCATTTATAGTAGCATACTTGTTGTAGAAATATCCTACTGTTGAAAAAGATGCAAACTTTTTACCAAATAGAGATTTAATCAATTGCAAACCTATACAGGGTGATAAATTATCAATGGTGATCACATTCCTATACCGAATCAAATCATCGTTTCTACTATCATCTAAGATCGAAATTTCGTATACTTCATGGTAGTCAACATCAGTTTCAGTATCATAGTCACGAGCATCGCATCTATATTCATTAGCACTACACAAATCAATTGCATGCCTACTAAAACCCATATTCAAATTTTCATATTTGTTCTTTTTATGTTTTATGGGTTTTGAATGTTCATATAGGGTTTTGGAGTTGCAACTGTGTGTTTTCTATCAAAGGGAGAGGAACTTATGTAGAAAAAAAAAATCAAATTACCAATTACCGTGTGTTTAGATTTTAAAAAACTCTCAACAACTTATATATTATTGTTCACAATGTAGCCAACCATGCGAAAAACTATTAACAACATTATTAAGTAATCAATAGTAATGGCCTCCAAGTTAGTAAACTTGAGCTTGTATATAGTTAAATATGATCTACCACAGAATCTTCATGTAAGGTTATAGTAAATAAATGCATTTATTGATTGACAAACATAAGAAAACTTTAACATTTTGACTTCATGCATCAAAAGATCACAACCAAAACAAGTGAATACGTATACTACAATGGTTAAATAATGAGAACTATAGTAAACACAAAAAAAAAATAATAAATATATATACATGTGCTAAAAAATTTGTACTTGTATCATATAAAATTTTAATACTTTGATCTAGTGTAAATAGTAACGAAGAACAAACAAGACCAGTCACTAAATGAATCTAAGCCTGCCAAAAGCTTGAAAAGGAATTGATGGGGAATGTACGAAAGAACAAATGCGAATGAAAAGTAAGCAAAAACCCACAAACAACTCTAATGGATATGACCCACTAATGGAATTTCTAAGGATTTAAGGCACAACTCGATATGATGCATGAGATGGTTCGGTGAGGTTACTCACCACCTGGTCTTATTTAAGGGTTAGGATAAGAGTAAAATGAATATAAACAAAGTGGTGTTTACGAGAGAAAAATGTCTAATGTATTAATGTCAATCTGATTATGGTTACAAATATAAGGGGTATTTATACCCAATAAGTTAAGGCAATCTGCATAAAAGGGAAACAACAAAAAAAAGGTATTATCTTAAAGAAGTAGTATACAAGAATACAAAAGGTTAAAAATGAATATTCAATAAAAGTAATAATTAGTGTGGCAGATTCTACATGTAGTCTTATACACATGGTAGTGATACAATAGCGAGGCCGTTGGAGGATGCAGGCAAAAGGGTATGATCAGATTGCTAGTCGTAGTAGGGGTAACTAAGGATCAGTTCAAGGTCTCTCTCTTGGTACCTTAGCAAGAGTGAGGCTAAGTAGTTGGTTGGCTCGAACGTGAGTGAGTACTCAAGAATGGCTTAGCTGTTATCTAGATAATCTACAATTTGACGTACTTTAGAAAGATGGGTAGTCATTCGATTCGACATACAAAGTGACTTGGCAAAAAGATACTTGACTTCGACAAGAGTCAGTTGGAGTAGGAGGATCGGCCTTACTAACCCTTCCAATCCTCGAGCTCAATTACGAGTCAAAGGCTTAGTAGCTTGATTCCTATCATTCCCTCCAAGTTAATTTGGATTTGGGAATGGTCTTTGATTAGCTTTCCATTAATGTGATATGGATTGAGGTCAGTAATTTTAAAGGTGTTAAAAACCCTATAGTTCTCAGGCAACTCAAATCTATAAGCATTATCATTGATCTTCTAGAGAATTCTAAAAGGTCCTTCAGCCCTTGAGGATAGTTTATTCCTCCTTTTGCTCTGAAACCTCTCTTTGCTTAGGTGTAGCCACACCAAGTCTCTTGGCTGAAAATGTTTAGCCATCTTACCCTTGGTCTTCTCTCACATACATCTCGTGGCTTAGTCAATATGCCGAGTAACTTTGTTGTTGATATGCTAAAGGGATTATACTCTAGCTCTTACACCAGGGTCCTCTTATACGGGCATAGGTATAAAGGTATGATCGAGGGGCAACTTGAGATTAAAACTACAAACCACTTCGAAAGGGGTCTGCTTAGTGGTGTTATACATATTTAGTTGTAAGTGAATTTAACCACTGGCAAGCAAACATCCCAATCAACCAAGTTCATTGTAGCTCAAAGTAGTGATCCCAAAGTGCAATTAACCACCTCTATTTGGCCATTAATTTAGGGGTGACAGGAAGTACTAAATAATAGTTTAGTCCCCATCTGACGCTATAAGGTCTTCTAGAAATGGCTCAAGAACTTCGAGTCTCTATTGAAGACTATATACCTCAACACACAGTGTAATCGTACAATCTCTTACAAGAAAAGAGAAGTAATAGCCGAAGCATCATTAGTCTTGGAACAAGGTACAACGTGTGCCATCTTGTTGAACCTATCCACGACAACCATTATAGAATCTTTGCCTCAGGCAGTTCTTGGTAGTCTGAGAACAAAGTCCATGCTCAATTCGGTCCATGGCTTCATTAATAGGCAAAGACATTACTTTTCCTTGTTTAGCTTAGCACTTAGCCCTCTTATATATGACATAGCTTTCAATAACTCAATGCACATCTGGCCTCATTCTTGGCCAAAAAAATCGATCACTCAGCAATTCATATGGTCTTTTCTCCCTAAGATGTTCAAATAGTCCTCCACTGTAGGCTTTCCTGATCAATAGCTCCTAAAGTGAACAATCTGACACATACAATTTCCCTCCTTGGAACAAGTATCCTTCCTCCATATTATACTCATCCACTATCCTTCCATCGACACAACGCGTAAGTATGGGCCCAAAGTGTGGATCCTCATAATATTATTCTTTGATACTCGCAAATCTAAATAATTTGGTTTGCAGTTCATTCAAAAGTGCATACCGTCTAGAAAGAGCATTTACAACTACGTTGTTCTTTCCTTACTTGTATTTTATCATAAAATTGAATCCCTCAAGGAATTCAATCCATCTTATCTATCACTTCGACAATTTGGTCTAACTTCAAAGGCATCTTAGGGACTCATGGTCAATATAAATGACAAATTCTCTCAACAGTAGACAATGTTGCTGTACTTGCAGTGCTTGGATTAGCGCCAAGAGTTCTTTATCATATACAAAGTAATTTAGTTGAGGTCCTTTAAGCTTCTTACTATAATAGGCAATTGGTCAACCTTCTTGTATTAGGATAACGCCTCTTCCAATACTAGACGCATCACATTCCAGCTCAAATATTTTCTCGAAGTCAGGTAGAACAAGTATAAGGTGGAGTCAACCTTTCCTTTATCTCGGCAAAACTCCTCTGCTCCCTTTCTCTCCATCGGAAGTTGGTGTTCTTCTTTGTTAACTCAATAAATGGTGCAGCAAGGGTGCTAAAATTTCTAATGAATCTTCTATAGAATGAAGATAGTCCATGGAAACTTCTGACATCGACACAAGTAATAGGAGTTGGTCACTTGACAATTGCTCGGATTTTTTCATTATCTACTCATAAGCCTCCTCTACTTACTACGTAGCCTAAGAATATTACTTCCTCTTGGCAAAAGCAACACTTCTTGAGATTGCTGAATAATTTCTCAGCATGGAAGACATTCAATGCGGCATAGAGATGTTTACAATGACTTGACATGTCAGTACTGTAGACTAGGATGTCGTCAACGTATACCACGACACACTATCCTATCAAATATCTCAACACATAGTTCATCAGTCTCATGAAAGTACTCGAGGCATTTAATAAGCCAAAGGGCATGACCATCTATTCATAAAGTCCATGTCTAATCTTGAACATAGTTTTCTACTCATCTCCTAGCATTATGCGGATTTGATGGTAGTCAAACTTTAGATCAATCTTACTAAAGACCTTAGCTCCATTCAGCTAATCCAGCATGTCTTCCAATCTCAGAATACGACATCTATATTTGATCGTAATCTTGTTCACGACTCGGCTGTCTACACACATAAGCCAAGTTCTATCCATTTTCAGTACTAGAAGTACTGGCACAGCATAAGGGCTAAGACTTTCCCTATCGTATCCTCTCTCCAGTAACTCATTGACTTGACATTAGAGTTTAGAAGCCTACTCGAGACTCATTTGATAGGCGGGGTTATTTAACTGTGCAGCACTAAATATTAAGTCAATATAGTGTTCTATGCCTCAAATTAGGAGCAATCCTTCGAGTAACTATTCAAGGAACAAGTCGGCGTACTCATCTAGCAACTTCTTTACCTCCTAAGGTAGTTAACCCTGGTCCTTTAACTTAAATAGTCATCTGACCAACATAAGGGTCGGCGCATCAACTTTAAGGGTCTTTTGGAGCTCAGCACTACTCATCACCAAAGCCTTCTTCGATCTGCAAGCAAGTTTGGCTTACAATTTATTAATTTCACTCGACAGCATCAAGTTTAACGTAATCTTCCTGTTATCCTTTTCAAATGTATACATGTTCTGGTATCCATCATGGATAACTCTCCTATGAAACAGTCATGGTTTACCTAACAATATGTGGGAAGCGTACATGGGTAGTATGTCATAGAGAATTTCGTTAGAGTAATTTCCAATAATAATCGGCAATAGTACTTGCTAAGTGACATGTAGTGCTCCTTTCTCACTCAACCAGTGCAACTTGTACGGCCTTAGATTTGCAACAGTCAACAACTTCAATTTTGTAATAAGATCGATTGATGCCACATTGGTGCAACTACTACTATCTACAATAAGGGCATATACCTGATCATTCACCTTATAGGTTGTTTGAAACAAATTCTCTCTTTGCTCTTCCTTCCATGAGGGTTCCATGTTCATTGTGCATCGGATAACCATGATCAACTAATCCAAGTCCTTAGAAAACACATCCTCTTCATTCAGTTCTTTCTCAACAGTGTTCTCCTCTTCCTCAGGTTCTTCATCAATACTTTCTACCTCTAGCTTGAGGATGTCTCTGTTGATGACCATAGTCCTTTGATTTGAGCACTAAGCAGCCATATATTTGAACCCTTGGCACTTGAAGTATTTAATCCAACTCGTCTTCTTACCAAATCCTTACCCTTTCTCATAAGTTCTGGTTAGTAAGTCACTATCAAGTCGATCTTTCTACTCGGCTCGGACATCTACTTTTCAGACTGACTTGGTGCTTAACTAAGCTCGATGACTTCCTTATCCTAGTTGGCTAGTCAGCAATCTAGTCGGTACTTGGCTCCTTCTTTACCTCTCTATTCGTTGAGCTATTCTAATGGCTTCATCCATTGTGATAAATTGTTGGAGTTCCATAATGTCTCAAATGTCACCTCTCAACCCAGTATAGAACTTAAAGATTGTTCATACTGGTGGTTCCTCTACTTCACATCGAATCATGAGCATTTAGAATTCCTAAACATATTTGTCAATTGTTCAGCCTCCCTATCTCATCTCTTGAAGTCAAATAAAGGTATCTTATAGATAAGTATTTAGTATGAACCTATTTCTAAGTATTATTTTCATTTCAGGATAAGTATTAATCTTTTGATAGCCTTCTCACCTCCTCATGGCCTAGAAATTCTTCCACCACATGGTGGCATATCCGAAGAACTCAACGGTACCAATTCTCACTTTCTTGTAATTCCCATATTGATAATAGTCAAAAACACACTCTACCTTCTATTCTCATTCTAAATATTCATCAATACTTCCAGACCTATTGAAACTCGAAATCTAAAGTTTCATATGGTTAGAGGTTTTAGGGACTCTCACTCCTTCTTCTTCTTCATATTACTCTTCCTCATCTTCTTCTTCTAAATTTCCCAAGTCAATCCTTCTTCTTACTTGTCCGCTTACTCCACCTCGAACTAGTTGAGCTGGGTTTTGACCTCTAGTAAGTCGAGCAGCTTGTACACTACTAGGCACGATTTTAGTAGGTCGATAAGCCAATGTGTGACTATCTTAGGTTAAATTCACTAAGAGGTTATCCACATCATCAAGTCTCTCAACAATGCTCCTAAGGGCTCCCTGAAACTGTCAATCATGGTAAATAACTCCACTATTCTCATCTCCAACACTAACGTTTACACTTGGGTCCATCATTTTCTCTGTAGATTCAAAGCTCAAACTTCTCAACTAAGTATTTTAGCAAACACTTCCACAAACCAGAAAAGTAACTATTAACAAGCACAGTAATTAAATGAATACAGTAACTTACTGTATTTCATACAAGCAAAATAGAGTATAATGAAATAGAGTATAAATAGAACCTTGAAAACCAACTATAACTCAAACAAAACCTCCGCTCTGATACTAAGATGGTGCGAATCGTCGCTAAGAACAGATAAGGCTAATCACTAAATGAGTCCAAGCTTATCGAAAGCTGGAAAAGGAACTGATGGGGAATGTGCAAAAGGACAAATGTGAATGAAAAGTAAGCAATAACCCATGAATAGCTCTAATTGATATGATGCACCAATAGAACTTCCGAGGACTCATGACACAACTCAATATGATACACGAGATGGTTTAATAAGGTTACTCACCACCTAGCCTTACTTAAGAGTTAGGATAAGAGTGAAATGAATATAAATAAAGTAGTGTTTACAAGAGAAAAATGTCAAGTGTATTAATGTCAATTTGATTATGGCAGCAAATACAAGGGGTATTTATACCCAATAAGTTAAGGCAATTTTCCTAAAAAGGAAAAGACAAAAAAGAGTATTGCCCTAAAGAAGTAATAAACAAGAATATAAAAGGATAAAAATGAATATTCAAGAAAAGTAATGATTAGTGTGGCAAATTCTATACGTAGTCCTGTATACGTGGCAGTGATACATTAGTGAGGCCATTAGAAGATGCGGGAAAAAGAGTATGATCAAATTGCTGGTCCATGCAAGGGTGACTAAGGATCAGTCCAAGGTCTCTTTCTCGGCACCTCAATAAGGGTGAAGTCAAGTAGTTGGTCGACTCAGACGTAAGTGAGTACTTGAGAATGACCTAGTTGTTATCTTGACAATCTATAATTTGGCATACTTTAAAGAGATGGGCAATCATTCGGTTTTGCACACAGAGTAACTTGACAAAGAGATACTTGGCTTTAGTAGGAGTCGATTGGAGCAAGAGGATTCGCCTTGCTAGCCCTTCTCATCCTCGAACTCGGTTGCAGGTCAAAAGCCTAGTATCATATAAAATTTTAATACTATGTATCACTATTACAAGATAGTAATATCATAACATACTATTTTCGATCACAAAATTATATATAATATATTAACATGATTTGGATAACATTATTATATGATCGTAGTGCCATAACATACTATTTGGAACATTTTATTTATTTAACATTAAGCAATTATATCTATTTATTATAATATCAATACAAATATAAGTTTATACATATGTTTATAACTTTATGGAAATAAAATTTTAAATTATATCTTATTATATANTTTAACTTGAGCTGCATGAACGTTTGAGTCATCGATGGTCAGCAAATTGCCCGAACTAGATCTCAATTGAAATGGATGAGCACAACTTCCCAGCGCAATATGATACACCATAAATTCGACCTATATTCTTCACTCGTCGAGCACCAAGAGCTAAACTTATTCCTCCAAGGCTAATTGCCGATCTTTAAATCCTGAGTAGTAGTGCTTCCATGCCAAATGACGATACTCCATGAATGATTGCTGAGTGACAAGGATCCATTTTTACATTAGAATCTACCGAGTCACCGTAATCAATTGCCGAGTAGCAATGTTGCCGAGTAGTTTGCAGCAATTGCCGAGAAGCTGACTTTTTGTGTTTAAACATTTGAACTCCAAGCTTCGCTCTGATTTGCCAAGGAGCTCCTCAAGAAACTGATGCCGAGCTATTCTATTGGCTTGCAAAGTAACTGAGATACCGAGTGCTTCCGAGTGATCAAATTCCCAAGCTCCGCACTGAGTTCTCGAGGAGCTGCTGTAAACTCCTGAACCGAGTTGCTTTCTCTCCTTCAACAGAGCACTTCTTGCTGTGGATCCGAACTCTTCCTTATACTCAAGCCGAGCTCTGCACAACTGCACACTTCAACAGAAGTCCATTACCGAACAACCATTGCCCGACCTATAGCAAGTACAAGGACAAACACGAGTGTGTTCACATTTAGAGGCATGGTAGATCTGTTGAAAAGCTGTGCGTCAAACAATGTTTTGAGTGTCGAACATTCCCTTATGGCCATGTCGAGCTGAATTAAGTCCAACCGAACTGGTCATAACTGTGCCCAGTTGAAACAAGATCTAAGCTTTCTGCGGTCTGAACGGCAGTTGAAAAAGATCATCCTTAAGCTTTTTGAGTAGTGAACTCCATGCCGAGGTGAAGATCCATGGCATCGAGCTTTTTAGTGTTTATACCGAGCTGTCAAAAGTTCATGATGAGCAATATTGAAACCACTCGCTGCTATCCTTAACAAAAAAAAAGGGAAAAGAGCCGAGATATGATACTTCTATGGTTACTAAATCTTTAGTCACAGCAAGTACTAGATGAAGCATCAAAAGAAGAATGTGGTTTTTCATATAATGCTTGGCTTCTCTAACTCTGGCATTGACATGGATGCATTACAGTCCAAGCAAGATTAGTTTGAGCTGAGTACACGATCTACAGAATATTGGGTAGCTTACCCATTTGTGTCCTTAAGTTGACAATAACAAGAAGCGGTGGTTGTGGTGAAAGGAACCAAGCTCTTGAGCAAATCAAATTTCTAACCAAGCTATACATAGAGCAGTAAATTACAACAAAATACCTTTGCTTCAGTTAAGACCAATCTGAGCTCTTTAAGTGCTGACCTGAGCTCTAGGGGCATTTAAATTGACGTCCACTGCAGCAACTATATAAAGTGGCATAAGTCGCCCGAACTAATTTGAATTGTGCAAATGCTCTCCATACGTTGGAGCTAGCATCATGTTGAAATCTAGCATTGGCTAATGCAAATCTCGAGTGCCTTCATTATTTTGACCTTGTTTTGCTAGACATCGTTGCTTCGTTACTTAGTTGTCCCCTTTATAAGGGATGAGGCTATCAGGTGTGTGCTTCATGTTCTGCTTTGTATCACCAAGTTGTTGATATCTGCATCTAATTCCTAGCCCTTGCATTAAGTTATATCCATTTGTATTCATTTCTTACTCGCAGCAATTCATTCAATTCTTGATAAGTTTATCACTACCTTCTTCTTAAGACAAGTACAAGAATTCAAAAGTAAACTAGGGTTAAACAAATACCCTTTATTTTTAGCCTACATAAAGTATAATTTGCTAACGGGTTACTTCTTAATAGCTCTAAGCCTTGCACATTACAGGTGACAAGCAAATCATAAAGCTAATCCCTAGTTCCTATATTTGACAAACAACAGGAAAACGATACTTACAAATCTCTAAGTCTAGAAATGAGCTTAGATAACGAGACATAAAACCTAAATCTAAGTTATAGATGACAAGTAATTTAAAAACCCTAAGCCACTAAACGACAACAGGTTAAATACCTTAATCTAACACTTTGTATGGACGACAAATGGATAAGCTAGTCCTATACTTTAATGGACTAAAGCCTAACTAACCTATCTTGTGGCTCTACTTAGCATAAGTCTTACTCGTGTCAAACGACCTACATGCTTTCCTCACCTTTTCAGGCACTCTAACCTCTTCAAGCACTCGCTCTCGCCACTTCAAGTGCTTTGGCCTTCTCAAGCTCTTGCCACTTTAAGCGCTTCAACTTCCTCAGGCTCTCGCCTTTTCTGGTGCTTCGGTCTTCTCAAGCCCTCGCCTCTTTAGGTGTTGTAGCCTCTTTAGGCTTTTGCTCTTTACGACATACCAATATTTATAAGTGCTCCGGTAACTCCCACTTTTCATCTCTTCAAGCCTTTACTTTTTCAAGCACTCTAACTCCTTCAAACTGGGATTACAAACCTTTCCGAAAATCCTACAAAATCAACCTACCTAAATACTCTCTTTTTCGACTTTGTCACCAAAGAGAGCAAGGGATAAGTGTTGATAAGTATTTTTGAATAATTATTATGTAGGCTTATATTAATAAGCCCAATATTTAAGCCTAATCTAACAACTTAGTCTAAGGATAATCTTTATTGATTCACTATAAATATCAAGTAAGACCCCCAGGTAAAGAGACCCCTTTTGCTCCATTCTATTAGAATATTTTAGAAATATCTATCAATTATGTAAAGAGTATATTTAGGATATTTTCTATGTTTAGGATATTTTCTATGTTTAAGATATTTTCTATGTTTAGAAGGTATTAGAATATTTTAAGATCTGTAAATATCTGTCAATTGTATAAAGAGTATATTTAGGATATTTATTTTATATGTTTAGAAGCTTAGTTAGTGCGTCTATGTTGTATATACATTGGCCCTTTTTGGCCTGTGATATAAATATACACACACAGAAATTTTCTTCTCAAAATTTTATATGGTATCAGAGCCTGGTTAAAAAAAAAAAAAAACCGCTAAGACTAGCGAGGGAAAGAAACCAGCCTCCACTTATCTATTAACTTCGAGTGATAATCCTGGTAATATAATTACTCAAGTGTAATTAAAAGGAGACAATTGTGATGAATGGACTCGAGCGATGCGAACGCCGTTGAGGGCCAAGAAAAAATTTGGATTTATTGATGGAACGATTAATCAACCTGCTAATGATTCCACTGAATTAGAGGATTGGTGGACTGTGAATTCAATGTTGGTTTCATGGATGCTCAACACAATCAAGCCAACACTGCAATCTACCATAACATATATGGAGATTGCAAAGGATTTATGAGAAGATATCAAAGAGCGATTCTCTATCGCTAATGGACCTCGTGTTCGGCAGATCAAGGCAGAACTTGCCAACTGCAAACAGAGAGGTATGTCAATTGTGACTTATTATGGGAAATTGAAACAACTCTGGGAAGAGCTTGCAAATTATGAGAAAATTCCCATCTGCCGTTGTGGAAGATACAATTATAATATTGCAGCTGAACTTGACAAGAAACGAGAAGAAGAGAGGCTTCATCAGTTTTTGATGGGGTTGGAAGATGCATTATATGGAGCAGTTCGTTCCAATATTTTGAGCACAAAATCATTGCCAAACTTGAATAAGGCATACTTGTTGGTGTGCCAAGAAGAACATGTTAGAAAAATCTCACGAGGGAAGGAGGAATATGGAGAAGTTGTGAGTTTTGCAGTGCAGACCAATAGAGGAAGGCGAAAGTATAAAACAGAAGTGAAAGACAAATCTGCCATTTGCTCACACTGCAAACGAGAGGGACATGATTCTGAAACTTGTTTTCAACTCATTGGATATCCGGAATGGTGGGGTAATCGACCCAAAGGGGCTGGACGTGGACGAGGGGTACAGAGTGCAAGGCATGGGCAAAGTAATACGCCAAAGGTCAATACAGCCTATGTAATTGGGCAGCCATCAACATCAATGGCAGCAACAAAAGAAAATACAGCTTCTGGGACCTTGACAGCAGAACAAGGGTTATTCTTTCTCAATTTGTTAAATACGTGCAAACCGAGTACTAGTGAGAAGATGAATGGTAAGGATAATTTGAATTGGATTATTGATTCCGGTGCTTCATAACATATGACAGGCACTTTAGAATGTTTAACAAATTTGAAAGAAATTATGGTATGTTCAATTGGATTACCTAATGGAGAGCAGGTGATGGCATTGAAGGAGGGATCAGTTTGCTTGGGAAAACATATCAAACTAGACAATGTTCTCTATGTTCCAAATTTGAATTGTAGTTTGATATCCGTGTCGCAATTGCTTGATGGCTCTAATTGTAATGTCTAATTTACTGATAAAATTTGTGTTATACAGGATCGTACCTCGAGGATGGTGATTAGAGCGGGTGAACAGTGCAAAGGACTTTATTATTTGAAGTCAATAGTATCAGTCCAAGCATGCAAGACAAGCCATGTAGATTCTTTTGAATTATGGCATAGGAAGATGGGGCATCCGTCTGCAAAAATTATGGAATCTCTTCCTTAAGTTGAATTTAGTAATAGTTCAGTAAAGAATAAACCATGTGACATTTGTTTGAGAGCTAAACAAACAAGAGAAGTTTTTGTTTCTAGTGACACTAAAGTAAATGAAATTTTTGAATTAATTCATTGTGATTTGTGGGGACCTTATCGTGTTAATGCTTCTTGTGGGGCCTTGTATTTCTTTACCATTGTTGATGATTTTTCTAAGGGTGTATGGATATATTTGTTAACTGAAAAAACAAAAGTGGAACTTGTCATGCGTAATTTCTTTGCCATGCGTAATTTCTTTGCCATGACTAAAAGACAATTTCAAAAAGATGTGAAGATAGTTAGAAGTGATAATGGGACTGAATTTGCTTGCTTGCATAACTATTTTTCTGAAAATGGAATTTTACATCAGACCTCATGTGTAGGAACACCTCAACAGAATGGACGTGTTGAGAGGAAACATCGTCATATTTTAAATGTGGCTAGAGCTTTAAGATTTCAGGCCAATCTTCTCATCAAATTTTAGGGAGAATGTGTTCTAACGGCTGCATATTTGATCAATCAGACTCCTTCTAAGTTATTAGGAGGAAAGACTTATTATGAGATATTGTTTGGTAAACCTTCTAGTTATAATCACATTCAAACTTTTAGATGCCTATGTTATGCTCGGAACTTAAATAGAGAAAAAGACAAGTTTGCTAGCAGGAGTCAAGTTGTTTATTTATAGGATATCCTTTCGAAAAAAAAGGGTGGAAAGTTTATGATCTTGATACAGGAAAATATTTTGTATCCAGGGATGTTGTGTTCTCTGAATTTGAATTTTCATATGCTGATAAGGAAGGTATGCAACCAGATCTTGTACAAGATGCTTCTTTCGATATCACCAATCATTTTAATGGTGAATTGAATGAGGAAGACGAAAGTGAGGTACTTGAGAATTTGACTGTGACTCAAAGTGATAATAACGACAGGGGGGGTGTCATTGAAATCTTGGGTGAATCTGTTCCAGAACAACTTGGACGGGGTTATAGAACAAAAGAAGCTTCTACTCGGCTACGAGATTTTGTGACATATACTACACAACAAATAAGTCCCTCTACATGTTCCTCCAATCTAATTCCGTCCACAGGTACCTCCTATCCTATAGCACATTATGTAAATTGCGACAAATTTTCTCCACAACATCATTCTTTCTTAGCAGCTATGACAGCTGAAAAGGAGCCTGTTTCTTATATTCAAGCCATCAAAGACATTCGATGGAAAGAAGCCATGATGAAAGAAATTAAGGCACTTGAAGCTAATGGGACATAGACTATGGAAGATTTGCCATAGGGAAAGCAAGCTATAGGTAGTAAATGGGTTTACAAGATCAAATATAACTCAAATGGTTCGATTGAACGTTATAAAGCTCGATTGGTGATTCTTGGCAATAATCAAATTGAAGGAATTGACTACAATGAGACCTTTGCTCCTGTTGCAAAAATGGTTACTATAGTACTTTTCTTTCAGTGGCAGCAACAAAGGGATGGGAACTCCATCAAATGGATGTTCATAATGCATTCTTGCATAGAGATTTAGAAGAAGAGGTGTACATGAAGATGCTACCTGGGTTCTCTACTCAACAGCCTGGCAAAGTTTGTTGATTACGTAAATCACTTTATGGGTTACGACAGGCCCCCCGATGTTAGTTTTCCAAATTGACAACTGCATTAAAGCGGTATGGATTTCTTCAATCTCAATCTAATTATTCATTGTTTACTTTAAATCGAGACAAGATACATTTGAGTATACTGGTGTATATCGATGATCTTATTATTACAGGGAATAATGGAGTTGCCATTCAGAAGTTTAAAGATTATTCATGCCACTGCTTCCACATGAAAGATTTGGGAACATTGAAGTATTTTTTAGGCGTAGAGGTAGCTCGGAATTAAGAAGGAATTTTTCTTTGCCAACACAAATATGCTTTGGATATTATCAGTGAAGCTAGATTATTGAGTGCTAAACCATCTGGTTTTCCCATTGAACAAAATCATCATTTAGCCTTACCAGAAAATGCATTGTTGGTAGATTCAGAGAAGTATCAAAGATTTGTAGGAAGACTGATTTATTTAACTCTTACTCGACCTGAGTTGTCCTACAGTGTTCATATTTTGGCACAATTTATGCATCAACCAAGGGAAGCTCATTGGGAAGCAGCTTTGCGCGTGGTTCGTTATTTGAAGGGCAGTTCTAGACAAGGAATACTTTTATGAGCTAATAGTGATCTTCGGTTGTATACTTATTGTGATTCTGATTGCGGGAGTTATCCTTTAACTCGACGATCTCTTACTGGATATTTTATTATGTTAGGGACTTCTCCCATTTCTTGGAAGACTAAAAAGTAACATATAGTGTCGAGATCCTCTGTTGAAGCAGAATATCGTTCCATGGCTACCACTGTGTGTGAACTGAAATGGTTAAAGGGTCTTTTGCTGTCTCTCGGCGTTGTACACTCTCATCCTATGCTGTTGTATTGTGATAGTCAAGTAGCTTTACGCATTAGTGCAAATCCTGTGTTTCATGAGCGCACAAAGCACATTGAAATTGATTGTCATTTTATTCATGATGAGATTCAACATGGACATGTTCAGACTGCTTATGTACGTAGCTCTGAGCAACTCGCTGATATTTTTACTAAGGCATTGGGGATATAGCAGTTTGGATATCTTCTACGCAAGTTGGGGGTTTGCAATCTTCACGCACCAACTTGAGGGAAGGGTATTAGAATATTTTAGGAATATCTGTCAATTATGTAAAGAGTATATTTATGATACTTTCTATGTTTAGGATATTTTCTATGTTTAGAAGGTATTAGAATATTTTAGGATCTGTAAATATCTGTCAATTGTGTAAAGAGTATTTTTAGGATATTTGTTTTCTATATTTAGAAGCTTAGTTAGTGCGTCTATGTTGTATATATATTGGCCCTCTTTGGCTTGTGATATGAATATACACACACAGAAATTTTCCTCTCAAAATTTTATACTCTCATTCCCATTCAATAATTCTTACTCTTATCATAAGAGAGCTAACTTAAATATCGAAGTAGCTGCGTTAGAGCACCCTCCGTAGCCATTTTCTCGTATTGCAAGTATTTGTGTACCGGAACCAGATTCACTCGTCAGCAATATGTATCTTTTAATTTCAATGAAGTATAAATCTAATTACACGAATAAAAAAAAATACATACCTGTACTTAATAGACAATGATGTATACAGACTATATCCATACGAATTATATGTGTGAAGTACAATATTTTTCCAATATAAATTATGTATAGTTTTAGTACTTTCTATTAATCATAAAAGTAAGGTACAGAATAAGAAAAATTAATACAAAATAATGAAAATTAGTAATGAACAAAGCTAGATTCTAGGGAATGACAAATTATTCTGACCTTATAGTAATTGTATAAAATATTTAATTTTAATTTACATAATTCTATAAGAATAATGTATTATAAATGAAGAAATATTATATAAATAGTGCTTTAATATAAAATAAGCAAGGAGAAAATGGAGAGATAAAAGGAAGATAAAAAAGAGGGAGAGAGAAATAAGAAAGAGAGAAAAATTTGACCAAAGAATACTTCCTATAAATTATAAAAAGCAATATACGAAGTAAAACAAATTAGTAACGAACAATGATAGTATGTAGACAATAGAGAAATTATTTTGACCATAAACTAATTGTATAAAATATTTATTTTTAGTTTATGCAAGTTGTATATAAATAATCTAAATTATAAATGAAGAAAAATTAATTAAAGAATACTCTGAAATAAATAAAGAATAAGGAAATATAGTATAAAAAAATAGAAAGCGAAAAAATAATATTAATAAGATATAAGAGAGAATAAGAAAAATAGAGAGAAAAGCAAAGAGAGATTATGATTAAAGAGAGAAGGAGGGACAAGCCGATTAACATGCTATATAAAATCACCAAGCTAACTATATTGTAGAAGAATCCTACTTAATAGGAAATTTTACTAAATTATTTTATTTCTCTTCTATTTATACCATATTTAGTGTCTTAAATTTATATTTCTTAATAGAGATGATCTATTTAAAGCAAGTATAATTAGTATTTTAATTATTATACGTTTCTAATGTGAAATTTGCGAGTGGATGAATTATCTAATTATATGTTTTATGTATTTGATATTTTTATATTTACACAATCGGCTAATATTTATATATATATATATATAATAGATAAATATAATTATTGTAATTATTAGCAATGATGACACTATAGTCATAATGAAAGTAGTGACAAATATAAAATATATCATACATGGAAATTGTAATTGACAATAATGATTAGGTTTTTTTGTGATACCGTCACTCAAAATGATAGTACCATATTGAAATCTATTAACAATTGTAATTTATGGTAATTCACCCCAATTTTAGTGAATTATACCAATCAATGGTAAAAATAAAACTGTTGATAGTAAAAAATGTGATCATCGATAATTTCTATAAAAGTTGTTGATAGTTAATAGTTAATAGTTTTTCATGAAAACTGTTGACAGTTAATAGTTCCTCATAAAAGTTGTTAATAGCTTGTATTTTACCTTTCATAGGTGTAATTTACTAAGATTGGTTGAGCTTTACTATAAATCAATGTTGTTGACAGGTGATGGAACAATATTGTTACTTGATTATACAATATCGTCATTTTAAGTCACAATACTATAGAATTTCACTAACGAGAGTATTGTAAATATGATGAAAATCATGTGAAATATAAAATATTATAGATATAGGAATAGATTTTTTTTTTTTTTTGTGTAAGTGACATTTACAATAACCTTAGCAAAATAATATAAAAAGCATTAATTATAAAATAAAAAATAATAAATTGTATGCAAAATATCAAATGGGAAATGTTAATAACATGGAAAATACATCATAAGACTATTGGGATTTAAATAATATAGATATTTATGGTTTTATCAAAACTTGTTTATATTAAAATTTTATTAATAATTGTGTCAATAATTAAATTACATGCTTCGTTGAAGTGAAGGTAAAAGAAAAAGGGTGTAAGGAAGAAGAAGGGGCATACCAAGAGTTTGAGGAATGCACTTGAAAAAAAGTTAAAAAAGGAATCATTGGAAAAAAATATTGTGTTTGAGGGACTGTGAAAACACTTTTTGGAAAAATGCTTTCGATGTATTTTTATTACAAAAAAGGTGCTTTCCACATCTTCAGAAAGTACCCATGGTTAGAACAAAAGAAGAGTAAGCTTAGGATGAAGCGTTTTCATATTGAGATGAATGTTAGAGACGTCTAAATAGAATGACTTACATGTTATGTATGAAGGAGGGGCACCATAGAAGAACGCGTCCCTAGAGAAATCAAAAGGATAATTAAAACTAGGTATACTAATTTAAGCATGATTTGTTTGTTTATTAGCTAACTATTGACCATGTTATTCGTAATCATTATGCAATTTCTCTATTTGACCATGTTGTTTGTGCTTTTGCAATCTAGATGGAGCTCGAACCTATTGATGGATTCGTTTTCACTGGACAGGACAAGCATAGATGTAAACGTGTATGGACAAGTCATGTAAGAGTACTAACTTTTGTTTCCAACATAAATCACTCCGCTTACCTATAATATACTGATTAGTATCCTTGGCAAGGTATAAAGACTCTATACATACAGTAACGTAAGAAGACACTCAGACGGAACTAGTAAGTGCACGAGATCCCGTTAGACGATCGCATGCTATTTTATCTTGATTAGGTCGACTTTACATATTTGAATCATCTTCCTTACATTCAACTGAATCACCACCTAATCACAATGTTGATAGAGAGGTGGAGAAAAGAGACTCATAAATTCTACATAGCCCATATAAAGCTGACAATTATACTCTAGGATGTCGAGATTCAGTTGAGTCTTCGAGTTAATGGATTGCTAGTGATAGAGAGCACATATAGGAAATGGCCAAAGATATGTGCTACATACCTCGAGGTAGTTTCGAAGGATTCTATTGATTCATGAGAAGGGCTTATATATATATATATATGAGCTGGCTAGTTGATCACTTTGCTTTCTCAACTGTATAGGTAGATAATGAGCAAGTTAGACAATATACTAAAGCTGATCAAGTGCTTTTAATTATAATATTATTATAATTGAAGATCCCTTTTAAAAAATTACCTTTTTTTTTGTAATAAAAATACATTGATTATGCTTTTTAGAAAGGCGTTTTTAGTGCAAAAATCATTCAATTTGAAAACATCTATCCAAAAAAATATCTTTAGAGCCTTTTATATGTAATATTTTTTTGAAAAACCCTTTTTTTTTTTAATTTTTTTTTCAGAAACGCAATCCTTCTAAGAATTTTCATGTAAAATATTTAATCATAGGCTTTATTAAAACATTGATAATTTCATCTCTTCGATGACATCCGATAAAAAAAGACATTCATATTTTAATTATTATTTCTAGTATCACGCTCCAATCCACCGTGATATACCGATAAAAGAAATACAGGGGGATATAGAGATCTCTCTCTATCTTTCCTATTGTCAGTACCGTTTTTTCCGTTGTAAAACCCTAATTCCCCGAAAGTCCGAATCCCAATTAAAAATCTCATATTTTGCGATATCCAAGAAAACAGGCATAAAAATTTTTGTCCTTTTCATTTAAAAATCGTCGGATGCTTTTATTTTTTATTTTTTTTTCCGTGGTCATAATGTATCATCTCCCAGTGGGTAATAACCAAAGTTTGAAAGATAGAATTTTTATAAATAGTTTTAAATTTTTAGGCCAAAACAGGTAGTTTTACTCTATTGTTTATCATACCAGTTTACTACTGGGATGTAGCTGGATTACTGTTTATTTGATAAAAATTTTAGAATTATTCAGTTATTGGAATTAGCTGGAATATGCTAAATTTGGAAGTCTTTTTCAGGTTGACTTATTGAGAGAGAAAAAGTTGGTTAGATGGATGTCGTGTGCAAACCCAGAAATGTTTTAGAGGGTCTGGTGAGAGAAGGTTCATTTAAATGGTTGTTTGCAAGGAATTCTTTAGACAAAGAATTCGAAGGAATGGGGGGTTCTCCATCTGATGGGGCGAAGTCATGGATCCCGGAGCTCTCCCCTGCAGCTAATTCGGTTTTGCAGAAATGTTCATTGTAAGGGTTCTTTCGACAGGACTTATGTTTGATCATTTTAATGTTATTCTCTTGATGTTAATTTGTATTGATAGGTATATTATGTAGAATTTGATCTTAATATCGGCAATTGACCTAACAGTAAATGTTTATATGCAATAATTATATGGCATTTAGTATTTGGAAATAACTCAAGCAAACTCACCCATTATGTGAGAAACATATATGGATGCACTTTCTTTCTTTTTGTTTGTTATACCGTATATGGATACAACTTCAGCTGTGGCAAGACACTAGTTTCAATAGAAAATATTCATCATGTCTCCTTGATGAAAATTGTTAGATTGGCGAAACTCCGATTTGGTCTACGTATAGCTGTACTGGGAGAGAATCCCAATTTGTTGTCACAGGCTGTTTACTATCTTGGTGTTGAAACGCTCTATTATATATCCATTCTAGTGGTTGCTTGCATGATTTTTGTGTCGTTTAGAGTTAATGATGAATTTACTCAATCAACAGATATTCTGGGATTTGAAGGCTTACGTATTAGAGGCTTACGTATAGATTAAAGTTTTTATATTGAACAGAAGAAAAAGTAATTCAAGTGCTGTTCATAATTGATGCAGAATCCTAGGTGTCTCTCCAAGCGAGCTTCAAGTGACATTCAATAAAGAGGCATCTGAATACTTGAAGCAACCAGCCCGTTATGCAAGGAACTTTTTTGAGTATTTCTGTTTCAGGACAATTGCTTTTTCTATACATGTCAAAGATCATCTAGCTGATAAAAAGTTCCGGCGACTCACACATAACATGATGGTTGCTTGGGAGATTCCTTCTGCTGCAAGCATGCCCTCTGTAAATGTGAGTGGACTGTCTTTTTTTCATGGACAATCTGCTTTCTGCACTTCATTCTGGGAACAAATTGAATTTCATCTCTTTTAGGGTGATGAATCCCAGTTTGATAAACAACACAAAATTTTTCATATTATAGATAGAGCAAAGCTAGAGGATTCATTTAAATATTTCCTTGTTTCAATTGACACATCATCACATTCCAACTTAGAAATGGCAATGTTGAGTATTTATGCAATGTACGTTGTTGAAAGTTGCCACTTATTTACATCACTTTGGTGTTTGTATGGCCTTAATGCTGGATAACAGATAAATGGTGATGTATCTGTTGGCCTAGAAGCCTTTTCTCGTATTGCCCCTGCTATTCCTGTTGTCTCCAATGCAATTATAGGTGAAAATCTTTTCGAGGCACTAACTGCTTCAACCAATGGTCGGCTTCAGTTTTCCACATATAACAAATATCTTGTTTGTCTGGAAAGGTATTACTTCTGCTTACGGCTGTTATCTAAAGTCAAGATCTCCTCCTCCTACTCCACCTCCTATAAAAGAAACGCTTCTGTGCTTTACCAAAATTGTTTCATCATTAAAAGACATATTTGAGGGACAATTATTTTCTTTAGATAGCAAGTCAGTAGTGGCTTAAAATAAAACCATTTGCTCTATATTCTGTTGATGAACTCAAGTAATCCATGAACCGCTGCTAAAATCAACAAGGAATTTGATGTTGCATTCAGAGCTTTTCTGCAGAAATTGGGGCTTAGTGTATTGGAGTAAATATTTTATTTTAAATAATCCTAAAGCCCTATACAGCTGTTGTGTTTAAATATTTTCAAACGAAGACTTGTTCTGTTCAACGGGCTCGTTATAGTGAAATTATTTCACTTGGTTGTTTCTGTAGATTAATGAAAAAATTGAAGAGTCGGACAGAGTCGTCTATTCTTTCAGCTTTTCGATCTTCTAGGGGAGAGAAAATCCTTGAAGTGGATGGAACTGTCACTTCTCGACCCGTGTTGGAACATGTAGGAATATCCACATGGCCTGGTAGGTTCCATGGAACAATTCCATGTATATGAAAGTTCTTCAATTGTGCAAATGCATTGTGTGGTATAGTGATCTAATGGGGGAAAAGAACATCCCAATATCAAGAATTTTAGAAATAATGCAGTCATTTCACATAATCTATGCATGTTGTAGGTCGGCTCACCCTTACAGATTATGCAATTTACTTTGAAAGCCTAAAAGTTGTATATGACAAGCCCAAGATATATGACCTATCTGATGATTCAAAGCAGCTTATCAAATCTGAACGGACTGGACCATGGGGAGCTCGGTTATTTGACAAGGCTATTTTTTACAATTCAATCGCCTTGTAAGGCATGATCCACTCAAATGATTGGCAGATGAAAATTCTCATGATGTTATCTGTGCCTAAGAATTTGCTGGTGCTTACTTGATAAGTTTTCTTGCAGGTCAGAGCCTGCTATTTTTGAGTTTCCTGAACTTAGAGGACACACACGTCGTGATTATTGGTTGGCTATTGTCAAAGAAATTTTCTTTGCTCACAAGTTCATTAAGAAGTACCAGATGACTGGGGCTGAAAAAGATGAGGCACTGTCAAAAGCTGTTCTTGGAATCTTGCGAGTAGAAGCATTAAGAGAAATGGGTTCTTTGGGTCCTTTACGCTATGAGGCTCTTTTGATGTTTAATTTGTGTGATCAGCTTCCAGGTGGAGACTTAATTTTGGAATCTCTAGTGAACAATAGTCACAAGACAGGCATTGCAAGTCAATCATCGCCATCTCGGCCCTCAGGATATATATTTGGAAGTAGTTCAAATTCCAACGAGGAAGGCCTGGTGGTCGGTGATCTTGCTGTGGGAGAGATTACTTCACTGGAAAGAGCAGTTAAGGAGTCTATTAATAGCTATAAGAAGGTCATGGTGGCACAAGAAACCATTGATGGTGTTAAAGTCGATGGCATCGATACAAATTTAGCTGTGATGCAGGTATTGCCAATGTTATTTGAATTAGAAAGGCAGCATTTTCTGGTTCTTTTTCAGCGTGTTCTGGAATCTCCTTTCGTTATCTCAACATGAAATTGTCATCTGCTTTTGATAATCTCTCACTTGTAGGAGTTACTCTCTCCGGTGGTAATGATTGGGGGATGGCTTTTGTCAGTACTTTACTGGGATGATACCACAACATCATCGATTTTCTGTCTGACTTGTGCATTCATCATCCACAGGTACAGCAGAGAATCATATAGCCTTTTCTTCCGCTTTTACCTTTCAGCATTAATTTAAGTAATACTTGATGGAAGGTGATGTCAATTTGATATTATATATTGCACTCTTCAACTCGGTACATATGATTATCAAGAAAACATCATATGACAAGGTGGCTAAAATCAGTGGCTTCCATCTTGAATGCCTATATCCATTTGTTTCTGCAACAATTTGCATTCTCCAGTTTAGCTGACTAGGAAAGATCAATTTAGTCCTCTCAACCTGCTTGCTTACTTATGGCCATGAAGAGACTACAAAGAAGCAAATGCTACCTCTGTAAGCTATTTTGTGCTATGAGAGGTGAAAACAATGAAATTTGAATGAGAGAGAGAAGAGAATGGAAAACTGCATGCAATCTTCTTCATTTTTTAATTGCACATTTTTTTTGACTTGGTGAAATTAGATATTTGCTTCTAGTGGGAAAGGGTTTCTACTTAAGCCCAATATTCCTTGCAGGGATTGGCTTGGTTATGTCCTTGCACTCTTCATCTTTGCTGTGGCTTTTATTGTATTTATGCGAGGCTGGATGCAAGGGAAACCAGATGAATTCAAGGTAAAAGCACCCCCAGCAAAGAAAAAAATGGAACAGCTTATGATTGTGCAAAATGCAATAACTCAGGTGGAAGAACTTCTCCAGGATGTAAATATCATCCTCCTAAAAGGCCGTGCATTGCTATTATCCATTTTCCCTCAGGTAAGTTTCTCCATAGGAATACACCTGCTGAAAATTCTCTGTACATAATCGCCTGACTAAACATTTCCTTCCATGTTTTCTTCTACCAGGCGAGCAAGAAATTTGTTATCGCTCTTGTAGTTTTGGCCTTCATATTTGCTCTTGTACCAAGCAGGTACATTATCCTTATGGTTATTTTAGAGATATTTACAAGATACTCTCCTTTTCGAAAAGCATGCACGGAGAGGTGGATGAGACGACTAAGGGATTGGTGGTTCAGCATCCCAGCAGCTCCTATCTGTCTTACAAGAGAGGGAGATGAAAAGAAGAGTAAATGATAGTGTACATTTTTGTAGATATTTGATAATTGTAGATTGATATTTGTGAATAGAACTTATAGAGTAGGTTCATTGATTACATTATGAATAGGAAAGGGAAGTCAGAGAAATGAAAATAGAATTGTTTTCTAAGAAAACACACTTTGATTTGTTTCAACTTGTCATGAAAGTACAATTTTTTAAAGGCTTGTAAAAGGCCATGCTTATGTGCTCACCTCTGTACTTTCGTTGTTCTCTTATTCTAACTATACAATTTTTTATCTTGTTCTTCTTACTTCAGTTGGTCAATTGCATAATTTGGATTAAGCGTGTAATTCATGTTCTTGAAACTGCTGTATTCGTACACTGTAAACCAGTCATCCTTATACATTCACGTTAAATTATAAACTGACGTGAATTGTTTCCTAACACATCTATTCATTAATCTCCCCGAACATTATTAACATTGATGGCTTCACTTGAGCTATTGATCGTCTGATGAGAAAAACATTACAGAGACATTATTACTTTCACCATTTCAATTAGACTATTTTTGTTCTTTTTTCTTTTTTTTTCTCTTAATAAAGGTAAATTGTAAGTAGACTCCTTTATGTTTATTTTATATGTATTTATTGCTCTATCTTTGAAATTGAGCATTTACATATCACTCTTAAAAAATTTCATTTGGACCTTATATGACAATTTTGTGCTTGATTTTATGTAATATATTTTTTAATTTTTATTTCGAGCATATTTTGTTATTTTATCATTGTGCAAAAGAGTAAAATAAGGTTTAAAAACTCAATTTTCAAGTGCTGGGTGCCTTAGGGAGCTATATACATATTAAACAATTATAAAAATGCATTTGCAATTTATTTATTTAACATGCAAACGTTAAAGCGGTCCATTATCATATTTAATTGAAATTCTGAGTGCCAGCAAATACCTCCGTCATCATCCCTGTTAATGTCCATCTTCTCAGCATTTTTCTTTTCAAACAATGGGGATGCAGCATGTCATCAAAACTTAAAATAGAAAACTTTGGGGACCCATGCTGTTCTGTACTCAGTGTATATAAAGACATTGCAAATGGAAAACATCAAGCGGGTCTCTTTGTGCATGCAGTGATTTTAAAGCCCAAACGGAGAAAGCAATGAAATAGTGATAAAGATAGAATTGTAAATTTGCATGTTGCATCTACTCTAATAAGGAACGTGAAGGGGATATCTTTGTGCATGCGGTTATTTTACGGGGTTCCTATTAGGAGTATAATTGAATTGAGTTGAACTAAAAAATAGCTCGTGCTTGACATGAAAATTTGAAACTCGAGTTTTACTTGAATTTGATCTGAGCTTTAAATTTTAAGATTGAGTTCGGCTAAATATATATGACCAGTTCAAGTTTAAGCTCGACTTGATTAGTTCGAATATTTTATAAATTTTCTCTAAATGATATCAAATTCACTTATATTTAAATAAATTAAAAATATATTAAAAATTATACTAAGCTCGATTAAGTTAATGAGCCTAACAAGTTTAGTATTTTAAAATTTGAACTCGACTTGATATACTACTCGAATGGCTCGAGCTCGACTCAACTCGATTATTACAGAATTGAATTCAAATAAAACTCGAGCGAAACTCAAATAATGTGTGAACTGACTTGGTTCATTTATACCCCAGTTCTTATCTCAATATCTCCTTTGAAGTTTAAACTTTTTAAGGCATTTCTTGAATAAAACTTATTAGTATACTAAAGTTCAAACTTTTGATATTTTATTTTATAGAGCTAATTAGGATAAGTAAATTATTGGCTAAATTGGAATGAAGTTCCTTCTTTCTCACTTCTTTCAAGCCATGGATGTCTTAGCCTTAATGGTACAATGATAGTGAGGGTGTTTAGTGTGGTAAAGTGTAGTGATGATAAATATGAAGATGGCGATAGTTACTGTAGTGATGATGATAGTAGTGCCGATAGTGCAAAGTACAATAATGTCAATAGCATTGGTATTGCTTTTTGTGATGATGGCATAGCAATGATGGTCGTTGACATAGGAATGGTAACAAGAATGGTGATGGTGTTAGATATTATCAACTGATAAAGTTGAAGTATTGTGATAGGTGCAATATAGTGATACTAAGGGTGATAGTAATTCTTTTATTTTCTCCAATTGTGATGCTGAGGATTGTATGGGTGGTAATTGAGGGTATGTTGATGGCAATAAGCTAAGTCATGATTGGTGTGTGATATTGGTAAGAGTGGTAGGTTGATGGTACTCATAGTAGTGGTGATAGGTGTAAAATGATGCATTGATGATGGTGGCAGTGGGTAGTTATGATGTGGTGAGGTGATGGTAGTGAAGGTGGTAACAAATATATAATCATGAATAAATTCTAATCAAAAATTGAATTGGTAGACCTAAAAACTTACCTTAGTGCTTTTTATGATTCTAGAAGCAAAACTTGTCCTATAAATTCCTTATAGTACACAAAATATTTATACATATAACATGATATCAACTTAACAATTCCAAAGTCAAACCTGCTATAGTTTAGATTTTGTTGGTAGAACAATGCTCTTAGTTTTAATGGTAGGTATTTTAGTACCTTTACAGATTGACAATAATGATAGTGATGGTTGCCATATTTTTAATTTAAAATTTACATTCATATTTTAGGTTTATAATTATTTAACCTAGTATATAAGATGGAGTAGCTAATTTCGTTTTTTATTCAAATTTTGATAACTTATGGCAATAGGGTTTATTAAAACTTAATATAAGATGATAAAAGTTATGAGGGATAACCAGTGTACAAGAGTAAGTTTGTATTTTCAATCAAGTATTATATCCAATAGCTCACATACAAAAAAAAGTACATAAAGTTAAGATAGTAAAATATGACATTACACCAAAATTACAAAAAACGCTCATTCTTACCAATTATTATTAATTTTAACTATAGCCCTTTTCAAACTTTTACACAAGAGTAAGCCCATACTATTATATTGCCTTGTATGGTTGTTTAAAACTTATAAATTGCTTCATGCTTAGGGGAGTTATCCTCAAAAGTTCATTTTGAAACCATGTGCATGGAAGTCATTTCACTTATAAGTTTCTTCTTGGTAGAGGGCATATTTGGTAATCAGGCTTAGCCTAATTTAATGCCATAGGCCAACTATTTTGGAGCAATGGCAAGGTCTAATATGAAGACCCTAAAATCTTCTAGCAATTAGAATATTTAAAATATTAATTTCATAATATTAGTATTCATGGAATTCGTAAGTTGTAAATCATAGTAAAGATGATGAAGCATTATATAGATAGAATTAAAAAAATAGAATGTAAGAAATAGCAAGGGATGGATATGATACCATATAGCTAAAATTTTTTTTTCTTTTCTTTTTAAGGGTTTTAGGTGTTACATCCCAATAAATAAAGGATGCTCCAGCATAGATAAAAACCTACTAAACACTTTGATAAACTTACGATATTTAATTTAACATAAAATATACTTCCACCTAAGTTCAACCTTGATTTCAACTTTACAAAACTATAAGTTTTCTTTTCCCCCCTTCATTTCGTAACTAGTTCACTTCAGTAAACTAAACTTCATTAAACAAAAACAACTTCAAAATGGTTGACTCTCTAACACACTAAAAAGTCTTCTCCCCAAAAGCTTGAGCCTACTACAATCGTCTAATTGAGGATAAAACCTTCAACATATTGCTAAGTGAGACTAGATAACAACAACAATATAAGCGAGTACATTTTCAACCACAAAACAAGTTATTATATTAGTTATAACATTCTTAAGCATTTCAATAAGCAACATATGCAATAAGAGGATACCATCCTCATGCATATAACATGCATTATTATCGATATCTTAACCTAGCCCTAGTCTTAGACTTTCGAGTAGTTTACATAGTCAGGCATCTAAATTAACTATTCAAGAACTTGGAAAAAGTTATTAATTTAAGTACCCAAGCTAAGCTATGCAAATCTATATGCTTGAAAATCTGGATTTATAAACCAAGTTCTTTGCTTTGTAAAAACTAAGTTTTTTAAGTAAAACAAGACTAGTAGATTATTTCGTGCCGTGCCATGCAATGAAATGCACCAATCAAATACAAAGCAAGAACAATAAATACTTATAAGTTCCATATTAATTTTGATTTGTTTTATTTTACTTATATCTTTAACTCTAAGCCTCGATATCAGGTTCATATAACTGAACACCTTAAGGAGTGGTATTAGTAGTTAGTTCAGCATATGTAACCAATCATTCAACATGGTAGTTAGCACTGAGCTCAGCATTACAACATAGTTCAATACACCACAAACATGTATAGGATAGCAACCACAATTTTTCTTGCAATTCACTAAATCAATACATCATACTAGCATTCAAGTATAACCAAGACAATCAGTTGAGCAAGTTAGTAGTACACCACACAAAGAGTAGATATAATTTACTTCAGACCAAAAATATCCACTTATCAAGACCACTTAGTAACTACCCTTAAACAATTAAATGTTACATTATAGCTCCTCCTACGTATCTCACCTAAACATGAAATACACGATACCTTAATTAATTACATGTTAAATGCAAATTAAAATAAGAACTTACTTGAGTATAGACTTTAGATTTTAAGATCCTTCTCTAATACAAACTCCCTTCCAAGGTAATTTCCAATCAAGGTTCTAACTAAGTTTCTAATCCACTTTAGGTACATGTGGGTTTTCTCCAATATACTTTCTAACCAACGTTCTAACTACCTTTCTACTTTATGGTTTAATCCCAAAGATACTAAAAGTCACCTCACATACACCGCATAGTTTCTGACGTACTTTCTAACTATTCCCGGTCTATATACTTTATTACAACCAACCTTTTAACTTACTTTCTATCCATCTTAGCTCAACACATTCAACTTTTTGACTCACCTTTTGATTTCCCTATTTTTCTTTTGTAACTTACGAAATCACTTCAACACAACTCCAATCCACCACTCACAAACTTCGACAGTATGCAATATCTCTCAAAAGTATTTTCAACACTCATGCAAATTATTTAAGCTACCAAAACACTTGATTTAAATAAAATTACATATGTTTTTAGTGAAAACCATGTAGATTCGACCTTATAACTTCTATATCTAACTTGATATCCATTTTCTTCAAAATTTATGGTCAACTTATTTTGTAAATCATTAAAAACCATCATCCTTCCAATTTATAACAAAAATTACACTAAGTTCATGCAAGAAAACTTAAGAAAACATGCTTCCAACCATTATTTTAATAAAAATCAAAATTTGTCAAAAACCCAACTTTAAGATTTTGAAAAACAAATTGCATAGTATGAAAATATAACCTTTGAGAAACTTACTCCAAAAATTTAGGCTAAAACTACATCAGTAAGGTTTTGAAAATGCAACACAAAACTAATTGATACAACATTTCTTATGGTGCCTATACCAGCACTCTAAATTTTGAAAATATGATTTAAGATTTGAATTCTTCATGCAAAAATTCTTATGAAAATTAAGTTTCATAACTTTTGGATATCAAGTGATATTTTTAATAAATTTTTGAAGAACTAAGCAATTTTTAACACTTACCATTGCAAGAAGCTCTAGCCACTATTGGGGGTGAAAAGTGTGTCAGACCACTTTAACACCACCTCATCCTTCAAACCACGATAGTGGTTCACTCCCAAATTATATTTGAACCAAGAAACTCAAAAAACCCTTGTTTTAGCCTATTTTCTTATGATTTTGTCAAAATTTTCCTAAGCTTTTCTTTCCTTATTCTAAATTTTCTAGAGTCTCAAAATGACTAAACTTATGAATGGAGATGGTTTCCTAAATTTATAATCACACTAGTTCGGTTGGGAATTTTTGTTGCATCCCAAATTCCCCTTTTTAACCCTTTTCCTTGATTTTTAGGTGTCCAAACCTTAAGATATGTATTATCTTATGTGTATACAGGTTGTCACACCCCTTCTAGATAAAAAACAACTCCTTAAGCTACTTTTGATAATTTTTGTTCGTTTTATATATTTATAGCATTAATTTATGAGTATTTGTATACTAAATATTAATATCTCTTTATCTCGGTATCCATACACACACACACACACATATATTTATATACTTACACATGACAATTGTATTAGTGATTTCAATCCCATTAACTCTAAATAATTATTTTTATAAGCTAAATAATTTATTTCTAACATCTTGTCATGTTCCAAGGCTTATATTCTAGGTTTACAATACAAATTTTAAATACCAAGTACCAAAACTCTTCTTTTAACTTTTATGATCCCATATTTATGTTTTATTCAATTTCAAGAACTTTTCTCGAAATCCCTTCATCGTACCAATTTCTGAATAGTTGTAGGGTTTCACATTCCAACCCCCCTAACAATAAGTTTCATCGTTGAAGCTTACTTATGCTCTAGAACTTGTACACATTTACTCCTTAATAATAGAAATAATAAGTGGTCAATAAATTACTAACCTTCTGTAAATAGCTTGGGATATTGAGCTCTCATACATTTTGTAGATTCCTAAGTTGCTTCTTCCTCTATATGCTTATTATATAAGACTTGAACATATTCAATGTCCTGATTCCTTAAACTTTGAAACTTTGAGTCTAAACTCTAATATCCGCATTAGATGCTCTATACATGTAAGATTTTCTTTCAATTCTACTGTTAGGTCTCCAACAAATTTCCACAAGTTTGAAACATGAAATACATTATGGATACCAGCCATTTCATTCGGCAATTCAAGCTCACAAGCTACTCTTCCAATTCTTCTCCTAATATGATACTATCCAACATATCGTAGACTTAACTTTCCCTTTATACTAAACCCTCTTACACCCTTCATCGGTGATATCTTTAAGAATACCCAATCACCTACTTGGAATTTCAATGGTTTCCATCTCACATCCACATAATTTTTTTATCCACTTTGTGAAACTCGCATTTGTTCTCTTATCACTTGCATTTTCTCCTTGAGATCCAATAGCATTGGTGTTCCAATCGTTTGCTTATTTCCCACTTTGTGAAACTCGCAATTGTTCTCTTATCACTTACACTTTCTCCTTGAGATCTAATAGTATTGTTGTTCCAATCATTTGCTTATTTCCCACTTCATCCCAATAATTTGGAGATCGACATTTATGTTCATACAATGCCTTATATGGTGCCATCTTAATAATGCTATGATAACTATTATTGCAAGCAAATTCTTCCAATGGCAAATATTCATTACAATTTCCACCAAATTCCAACACGTATGCTCTTAACATATCTTCTAAGCTTTGTATCATACACTTAGACTGCCCATCACTCTGAGGATAATACGTTATACTAAAATTCAAATTGGTCCCCATCTTTACTCATGGTGATTGCTAGAAACGGAATAGAAATCAAGAATTACGATCAAAGATTATTGATGTTAGTACTCCCTGTAGACAATGAACTATCTTTTTCACATATATTTCTATTGATTGAAGCAATGTCACAGTTTGCCTCATTGGGAGAAAATGTGTGGACTTAGTACGTCGATCTACTATGACCCAAATCATATCATGTTGTTTCCTTGTTCATGATAACCTACATACAAAGTCCATAGTTTCATGCTTTCATTTCCATTCCAATATTAATAATAGTTGCAATAACATACTTGGTCTTTGATGCCCGGCTTTCACTTTTTGATAGGTTACACACTATGAAATGTATCATGCTATATCCTCTTTCATCCTAATCTACTAGAACTTTTCTTTCAAATCCTTATACATCTGATTATTTCTAGGATGTAGAGAATACTTTGCATTATGAGCTTCATCTAAGATTACATTCTTAATTTCTAAATCCTTCAAAATACACACTCTTCCATTAACTCTTAGTACTCCTAATTGTCCATCTCAAAATCAGGGTGTTTCTCTAGCTTATTTCGAATCTTTTGTAGTTCCTCATCCATCTTCAAAGCTTCTATGATTTGCTTAAGAACTATAGGTCGTAGCTCCTAAATTGTCAACATTGAATCACTTCCTTTTACAATCACCTCCAAACTTAATTTATTTGTATCGGTAATCAATTCTCACTTATTAGTGATTAATATAGCAATACTATTGAACTTCATTCTACTTAAAGCATTAGCAATGGCATTCACTTTCCCTATATGGTAATGAATCGATAAATCATAATCCTTTAATAGTTCTAACCATCTCCTTTGCCTTAAATTCAACTCTTTCTATGTAAGATATATTTAAGACTTTTATGATCAGTATATACCCTACATTTTTCACCATATAAAAAATGCCTCCAAATTTTTAAAGCAAAAATTATTGTTACTAGCTCTAAGTCATGAGTCGGATAATTCCATTTATGAAGCTTGAGTTGCCTTAAAGCATAAGCAATTACCTTATCATTCAGCATCAACACACATTCTAACCTACTTCTTAAAGCATCATAATAGATCTCACACTCTCCAATTTTATCCGATGATTTTAACACTAAAGGCAGTCACTAATCTTTTCTTAAGTTCTTGAAAACTCTTTTCACACTTATCATCCCATTCAAACTTCATACCTTTTCATGTCAGTTGCATCAATGGAATCACTATCTTGAAGAAATCTCTTATAAACCTTCTATAATAACTGGCCATCCCTAAGAAACTTTGGATTTCAGTTACTGTAGTCGGTCTTAACTACTCTGTTACTGCTTTCACTTTTGCAAGGTCAATTGATATTCTAGGACTCAACACAATATGACCAAGAAATCCCACTTATTCCAACCAAAACTCACATTTCTAAGGTTTTGCATTTAATTGATCATCATTAAGAGTCTAAAGTACAATCCTTAAATGCTCAGCATGCTTCTCTTTGTCCTTCAAATGCAGCAGAACATCATCTATAAATGCAACTATGAACTCATCCAAATATTTTCTAAATACCTAGTTCATCATGTCCACAGAGGTAACCGAATAATTTGTGAAGCCAAATGGCATCACTAAATATTCATAATGACCATATCTTGTTCTAAAAGCAATCTTAGGTATATCTTCCTCTTGGACTTTCAGCTAATGGTACCTTAACTGTAAATCTATCTTTAAGAACATTATCAATCCCTTCAATTGATCAAACAAATCAATGATCCAAGGAAGTAAGTATTTGTTTTTAATTGTCACCTTATTCAATTTACGATAATCTATATATAGCCTCAAATTCCCATTCTTTTTCTTAACCAATAGTACTGATGCACCCCAAGGTGACATGCTAGGTCAAATGAAACCTTTATCTAACAATTCTTGAATTTGTTTCTTTAGATCCATTAACTCGATGCCATGCGATATAAAGTTTTAGAAATTGGTGCAATGTCTAGTACAAGATCTATAATGAACTCAATCTCTTTATCAAGGGGTAGTCCAAGCAAATATTTTAGAAAAACATTAGGGAACTAACATACTACATGATAGGATTCCAGGTACTGATCCAATGTCCTGTCTTGCTACGGACTATATGAGAGGCCTATTCACGAGCTCTATACGAATGGTTGACCTATTTATAAACTCCATCAGTACTGAACATGTCAGGACCCTAAAAGGGGCCTAGTAGGATTACCTAAAATTTTCATAACATGTGTGCACCCATGATATGAAAACCGTCTTGCAAGTCAAAGATTGCAAGACCCTAAATAATAAATCACTAAGATTAATGATTTTCAAGTAATTAATTTATTGTACATGGCATAATATATAATTATAAATAACTATGGATATTTGATATCCCACAGTTCCTCAGAACCGCAGAGAATCGGTATCCCCTACCAAATAATAAGACAGGATCACCAACATTATAAAACTGTAGGTAGGATTAAATTATATTAAATTCTAACATATGAATATTTTCTACAAAGAGTGTTTATGTATCACCTATAAAAATTTCAACTAATTCTAACACTAATATACAAATCTTCATCTCGCCCTCAGCTTTCGAGACTTATCCCAATCCCATCGCATGTAAACCTGCAAAAGAAAGACTATTGGAGAATAAGCTACAAGAGCTTAGTGAGCAATCCCTCATACCATACTGGCAAACAAGTTGTCAAACAAATTATTACAACCATATGAATGCATGTACACACAGAATGCCAAACAATATATGCAGTTGACCGGTACTGCATATAATATCGGATTTTAACGCCCTCCGAGATAAGGGTTGGAGAATCATCGGCACCAATCACGACCGGGCTCTAGCACTTGGGTTTTTACCCATAACTTCAAATTCCGTATTTCACAAAAACACATTTCCATTTCCAAAGATCCAATAGTTCACAAAGTCCCAGGCCTAGCGGTGAGGTGGCCCCCGCAGTCCACACTCACACCCTACAGCGGTGGTCTCTAGACGCGACCCCCAGCCACCCACGGTTAGCGTCTCCGGCGCCAATAAAACCCGCGAGCCAAGGGTAGGGTCTTGTTGTACCCATGCTCCTGCACGGTACCAATCAAATCATGTAGGAATCCATCCCTCCAAGGCCCTTCATTACCAACCGCGTGAAGTGACGGCCAGAATAAGTAATGCGATGCATGGATAATACATGACCCTTTTGATTCAAGATAAGTCAAATATAATTAGGTCAGATTATGAGGTGATCAATTAATATCAGCAAACCATCCAAATCATATAAAAATCAGTCATACCATCAAATCATCAATTATTGTATTTAACACTATTTCTTACAACAGTCAATCAATATCAAGTACACGCATATCCCAAAACCCCATGCATTAAATTATTGATATTCAATTTAAGTGCACTAATTACAAGCACAAACAAGTATAGAGTCATCGGGAGTACTCACTTGACTATGACGACTCGCTCTAGTCGTAATAACCAATCAGGAGATCCTTGCCCTCGTCGAGATCACCTGATCATTACGAGATAACAAAGATATTAAGTAGTTGACTCAGCTAAGGGTTCTAGATATCTATCTACCTAATTCTACTTAGATTACTATCGGCCCTTATTCGATTAAACCTAATTGCTAATCACACGTAACTTTTTCATTTTATTTTCAATATTTACGAATTTATAGTCGTTTTTCATCGTTTTCGGATGTACATTCACACGGTAATGTCCGTTTTGGACGTTAAAACCCGTGTTTTGTGATATGGGCTAAATTTATTAAAATTTTATTTTATTGAAGTTTAATTACTCTTATTACTTATGTTTATGCCCTAGTTTAGGATTTAATGATTGAATTAGCTATTTGATTCTTACACTTAGGAAATTTTACATTAATGCTACTAATTTACATACTTGATTAAGTTTAATTCAATCTAGGAAGTGTATTAAGGTTTAAGGGATTTTTGACCTCTAAATACATGTATATGCCTATGTTATGTGCTTATGTAATCTTATTATTTCTTTTATTATAAATCTATGCTTACATCATCACTTATGTAACCAATTGATGATGTCATGGCTTATGTAATGTTTAGATGATGTCATGGCTTATGTAATCCATTTATTACATATAAATATATATGTCATTAAGTACTTATACATATACATATGTTATATACCTACCTACACTCATAACATACTAATATGTATACTTATGTACTTATACATATACTAATACATATACCTATATTCACATACAGTGGCATACGTATTTTTATACGTATTTTCGTATGCATTATCTACCCCCTTAAGAAAGCTTCACAATTTCATTTTTTTTGTATTTTAAGGGTATATTTGACTTGATATATGTATGTATAGTTACTATATACCTTATTTTAGGTTATGTACATATTGTATACTTATGTACAAAGGTATTTATACATGTATTCTTCTAGCATATCCTTTTATACACCTACTCAAAGACATGTACACATGCATTTTCTTTCATTGCCTAAAGGATTCTACACTTCCATATGTAAAGATTGAAACTTTAAGCCTAAATCAATCATATATATAAACACAACACATAACCTAACCTTTTCTCCTTCTAACTAGTAAAGAGGATGAAATAAGACATAAATACATAATAGCATACCTTAAGTTGCCCTTGATTATGGATGAAATGGTTGAAAATGAAAGAAAAATGAAAGGGAAATGAAGCTCACGGCATGGAGGATGTTTTTGTTTTGTTTCCTTTGATTTGTTTTGCTTATGGAAGAAGGAAAATGGTGGGGCCTAGAGGATGAATGTAGTGGACGGCAAAGAAAAGAAGAAGAAGGGAAAAATAAAAAAAAAGGGAAGAAATCATGAGAAGGAAGATATTTTTTTCCTAATGAAAGAGACACTTTTGTTGACTTTTAAATTGTTGACTTGGTCAATATTTTGACCTTGGTCAACATGTGTTGACTTGGTCAACTTTCAAAAAAATAAAGCCCCTTTTGTGTACATAATGAACTAATTAGGAAAAATTTGAAGAAAGATTAAGGAAATGAAGGGAAATATGAAGTGATTAATAAAAATAGGTAATGAGATCTTCTATTAGGTATTTATATCCTATATACACCATTTGGTAAGCTACTTGGTATAATTGAGATGAAAAATATCATTTAGGGTATTAAGGTTTACTACATTTAACCTAATCTTCAACTATACCCTTAACTCTATGTAATACTATCTTAATCACATACTTAAGGAATAAATATAATCTACGACTTATTATCTTAGTTTCTAAGGGATCGCTTAAGTATTCTAAATGTTTATGCATGATTGAGGGTTATCTTTAGTCGTTTACCGATGACATGGCAAAATGTGGAGGATATATTATCATTTAGGGTTTTAGGGTAAATTATGGTGAATTAGTGCTTTGATATCCTTAAAGTTATGGTTTTAGGGTTCTTATTACTTTAGGACATAATCTCTAATGTTTTTACACATTTAGGGTTTCATATATTCTTACGCGATTAAATCTTCGATTGTCATCTTGGGGTTTTGATGAGGTTCGAGGTTTTAGGGTCTTCGTATGTAGTTAGGGATTCAATTGATGATTTAAGGTTCTTCGTATCCACTTTAGGTTTTGGATTGAGATTTTTATTGGTTTTAAATCTCACTGGCTCTTTTGAGTTCGGGAAATTATCTACAGTTTAGACGTTTGTTTCTATACTTAGAAAGCTAAATTCGCGGGGTTTACAGAACAGCTTACACCTTACTCTATTAGGTTTGTACTATTATGTAGAGTATACTTCATTCTACCTTGACTAGGCCCTCCTATAGACTTATCCATAAACTATGGCAATATTGGAAAACCTGACATGCTTTGTAAGTTCTGTCCTGGGCTACTATTTGTACACTGTTGTGCAAAGTCTTCTTTGCTATACTTAGTCCATTTTGCCTTACTAAGGTCGGCACTATTCCATTCTATCGGGTCTACTTTGATTTGCTATGCAAGACTGTCCCGTCCTGTCCTGTCCGTCTGCTTTACTTTATCGAGTTCGACTTGCTTAATAAAGGTTACTCGGCCAAGATATGCTCAGTCATGACATGGTTGCCTATCTATTCTATACCAGCACAGTTGTATCGGATCATATTACACAGATCAACCTCGTCCACTCCAGATTGGCTTAACCATGTAAGCTCGACTACTGCTACATCAGGTCGGCTACTATCATGTCAGGTTGGCTTTGGAGCAATCACTACCATACCAAGTCGGTTTGCCCATTCGGGGGTCAACCTCGGCAATATCAAGTCAGCTACAGACATATTAGATTGAAGTAGACAAGACAAGTTTTCTAGAACAGGTCTACCCAGATTACAGCTCTAAGTCTCCAACAGCTCCTTGGAATCAAGCATCAGCCCTCACCTGAAAATCTCACTTGGCTGTCTATTTTACTTACATTATTTAGATGTCCATGTTCTTGTATATTCCCTTAATTGTAATTACTAGAATGCCATTAGGGCATCCTTTTATTCATTCATTTTCAACTTTCCCCCTTTTATATAAATAGAATACTTGTATAGGGTTTTAAGGGACTTTTGACATTTTAATGAAAGACCTTTTGAGTCTTTTCTCTAGGAAAGCTCTCTTTCTCTCTACTAGTTCTTATCAATCCCTTTAGTAAAAATTATAGTGAGTAACCCTATCACTCGGACTAATACATCACATCTGACGAATCTTAGATCCGTGTGTGGTTCTACTGTATATCATATCCGTAGAGTTAGTATGCGACGATTTGCTAATCCATCAACTCTCATTTACTTTTTAAGCTATCTTGTGGCTTGGACCCACCCTTTTTTGGTTACACATAATATTGGGTTTGTATGTTTATCCACAAGTCCATATCAACTTGGTATCAAAGCTCTAGGGTTCCATCCTTTAGGGTTCTTGAAGGTTTTTGGAAGTTGTTGCATAGAATTATTCATGTTTGTTGATTAGTAGATTGTTATGTTCCATTCGTAGACATTGGAGTTGGTTCGACTAAAGTAAGTTTCAAAAAGTCTTGAGCTATAAGGTAGAGGTTTGTTTGCCAATAAGTCTGGTATCTAGTATGCTCTGTTGTACTCTATTCTTCGTTGCCAAAATAAAGGAGGTTCTTTTATGTGAATGCCCGTGTGTTTAAGTGTATTGGTTACCGAAGTTAAGTTAGAAGTGTGCCTGCAAGTTTGAGTCATATTGGTTGTGGGTTAGAGTGACATTGTACTATTGTAATGGTAGTGGCTAGAAAATTAGAGTTGTGCAAGTCTGTTACTGTATTAATGAGGAGCATGACTAGGTTACGTGTTTTTAAGATAGAGACTATGGAGGGTTTTGAGTTACATAACCATAACTATGGGAATTATAGGGGATTCAAATTAGGTACCTTAAATTAAGAAGTGGGTGTTCGATTTTCTAACAAACGTACCTAAATTCTATGGTTTAGGTCATTAAACTTGGATGGAGGGTTGTCTAATGTGATTCTTTCTTACTATCACAACAACAATTAATGGAACGTATTGTGGTTGCTTGTGTTGAAATAAAAGTTTTTGACATTAATTTGCAGTGTTTGGTGGTTGTTAACTACGGAAACTATTGTTGTTACATTAGTAATAGATGGTAGATTTTCTTAGTGTTGGCTAAGCTAATTTGTTTTTGAGTTGTGGTGTCCAGTCGTAGGACTAAGCTATTCTGTTCAACACTTGCCAACTCGAATAAGCAGGAAGTTTGAGCTATTGTTGTTGCAAGGATTCGAACCATTTGTACATGAGGTGTTGAGCTATCATACTCCTAAGGTTACCGAGTTGAGTTGTTTACCTATTCAACTTGTTGAGTTGGTTCATAGTGTCTAAGCTTAGGCACCAAGCTACTTCAACCTAATAGTTAAGTTGATTCTAGTATTTAAGCTGAATCAAAGTGCCGAAGTGAAGTAGAAGATCTGGGCTATGCAAGTGCTATGTTCTTGAATCACTAAGTGTTGGATAGTTTTAATCACTGTCGATGAGACCTCTTATAAGCCGAACTAGTCTGTTGAAGTAATACCTTCATTTAACATGGCCTATGACAATCAAGGATGATATGGTTATGACTATGACTACGAAGATAAGGTCGAGAATACCAATGTTTAATGGTTATGGATCCCCAGACGAATACTTAGATTGGGAGTTCTAAGCCAATAAAGTCTTTGAAAAGTATCCATGGCTTGAATGTAATAAAGAATATATCATAGAGGATCAACTTTAAGGTCTTGCTAGGACTTGGTGGAAGAATGAAGTAAGGTGAAGGATTTTCACAGGGGTGAGTTCTACATGGAGCTCAATGAGACCTACAATGAGAGAAAAATTTATACCCCCATCATATTAAGATGAGTTGTATGAAGAGCCATCTACCTTAAGGCAAGGACAAATGAGGGTCCAAGAATTTGCCCAAGAGTATAAAGTGCTCCTACATCAATGTAAATTATATGAATCTCTTTCGTGTACTATCTCGCGATTCATGAGAGGGCTAAGATCGAAGATTGCCTAACATATTGACCCCTCGAAAGTAAGAAGCTTAAATGAGGCTATCTGACTAGCCTTAAGAGTAGAGTCTAACCTTGATGCCGATCACTATGATGTGCAGGAATAGCAAGAGGTTATACTTGATTAGCTTGAGAAGCTCCGAGAGGAAATGAGGCAGTGGGACACTTGAATAGGGAAGATCGACGAGAGAAAAGCTCGAGGAAAGGAAGTAAGAGAAGAAGGAGTGAAGGTTGCTAGAGAGACGATCAGTAGAGCCATGGAAGACCGAGCTAAATTGCAATTAAACCCCTATGTTCCAAAAGTGGTTCCATTACCCTCTATGAATGCTATAAATGGTAGCTCCAGGAATTACTACATTTGCCTCCCTCATATCAAGGTCTTACATCCTAGTCATCTAATACGTTTATGTGGAACTGATATGAGTAGTTATAAAATCGCACCTATAAGCTATTATCAACTATCAATTGGAATTTATCAAGGCCGAGGTGATGGATATGAGAATTGGGGATATATCGTGTTAACTTTCAATACTCTTGAATTGGAAAGACATGAAGTATGTAGATGGAAGGAGGAAGAAGAATTGACTTACGAGGAAGCAGAGGAAATATTGATTATAACAAATGAGGAGGCTGTGGGATCTAAGTTAGGTGAGCTTGAAGAGGTAGAGGCACTTCCAAATGTTGAGTCATCTTACGTCCTATCGGCACAAGACCTATGAACCCACAATCTTTTGTATGACCTTGAGATCGTGTTACTTCCCATAATTGACAATTGCTGGGACTACCAAGGAGTTGTTGATTGGATCAATGATCTGTGGGAGGAAAATTCCTTAATAGAAGGTTTGATTGATAGAGTCTATGATGAATGGAGGGAGCATTGGTTGCTTATGATCATATTGCTGGAGCCGAAGCATTTTTCTATGCTTAAATTTTAGTTTTTTCGATTAGTGTTTAACCTCAAAGGGATTTGGAGTAGTCAACTGCCAAGTTTCGAGTCGAAACACTTCCAAGAAGGAGGGAATGATAGGATTCTAGGTGCCGATCCAATGTCATGTCCTGTTATAGACTACATGAGAGGCCTGTTCACGAGCTCCATATGAATGGTTGACTTATTTATATGCTCCATCAATACTGAACAACCTACCCTACTTTGTTAGGTCTGTACTGTTATGTTGAGTACGCTTCATTCTACCTTGACCAGGCCCTCCCACAGACCTATCCTTAAACTATGGCAATATTGGAAGACCCAATGTGCTCTACAAGTTCTGTCTTAGGCTACTATTTATGCACTGTTATGTTAGGTCTTCCTTGCTATACTTGGTCCATGTTGCCTTATTGAGGTTAGCTCTATTCCATTCTATCAGGTCTATTCTGATCTGCTATGCAAGACCGTCTTGTCTTGCTCATCTGCTTTGCTTTACCGAGTTCGACTTGCTCGATAAAGGCTGCTCGGCTAAGATATGCTCGATCATGACATGGCTGCTCGGCCATTCCATACCAGCGCGGCCGTACCGGATCATATTACACAAATTGGCCTTGTCCACTCTAGATTGGCTTGGCCATGCGAGCTTAGCCATTACCACATCAAGTCGGCTACTATCATGTCAAGTCGGGCTCGGGGCAATCACTGCCATACTAGGTCGGTTTGGCCATTTGAGGGTCGACCTTGGCAATATTAGGTCGGCCACAAACATATTAGATCAGCATCAAACAAGATAGGTTATCTAGAATCAAGTCTACCTAGATTATAGCTCCAAGTCTCCAATAGCTCCTGGAAATCAAGCATTAGCCCTCACCCGAAAATCTTACGTAGCTATCTATTTTGCTTACGTTATTTAGATGTCCTTTTTCTTGTATATTCCCTTAGTTGTAATTACTGGAATGCCACTAGGGCATCCTTTTATTCATTCATTTACAACCTTATCCCTTTTATATAAATAGAACACTTATATAGGGTTTTAGGGGACTTTTAACATTTTAACGAAAAATATTTTGAGTCTTTTCTATAAGAAAGCTCTCTTTCTCTTTACCAGCTCTTATCAATCTCTTTAACGAGGATTGTAGCGAGTAACCCTATCACTCGGATCGGTGCGTCACTTCCGGTGAGTCTTAGGTCCATGTGTAGTTCTACGGTACGTCATATTCATAGAGTTGGTGCATAGGATTTGCTAAACTATCGACTCTCATTTACTTTTTAAGCTATCTTACGGCTTGGACCCACCATCTTTTGGTTACGCGTGATATTAGGTTCGTATGTACATCTACGAGTTCGTATCACTACAGGTATATCCTCAAGCTTAATTTCTTTAGTCTATGTATCTACTACTAAGGCTAAGAAACCAATTCCACCACATCATGACAACTTCCATGCCTTACTTGTTGAAATCAGTTATGGAACTACCTTACTCAGACTTCCCTTAAAACAAAACTCCCCATCATCAAACATTTTGAATATTACTGTCTTTTCTTTACAATCCACGTTCACCTGATACTTATTCAAACAATCCATACTTAATATTACATCAAAACTTTTCATATCCAAAACAACTAATTTAGCAAGCATCACTTAACCTTCTATATATACATTCCTTCCTTTCAACTTCTACTACATAACCTACTCTCCACTTAAAGGAGTCATAATAACTTGCTCATATGCTATAGTTTCTATTGGAAGGCCATTTCTATCAATATACTCTTTTGATCATACAAATGTGTTACTCTAGTATTAGAAAACGTATAAGCATAATTATTACCTATGCATACCAATCTTAGAAAAATTATTTATGCCTATGTTATTTTTTTTTTTTTACTTTAAATGTTTACTATAGATAAATTAATATTAATGAGTTATGCAAAAATTAAGTTTATAATGATTCCAAGTTGCACCTACCTACAACAATACGATCATCCCGAGCTTCTTCTTGTTGAAGAGCATAGACCCTCCTTGAACCCTTAACCTTTGACCTGCCTTTCCTAGTTGATTATCATTCCTCTTAGCGAGTTCTTGGCTATTTGTGAGCCTAATCCTAACAACTTTTAGCCAAATGTTTAGCTTCACCACATCTAAAACACTTTCATCATAACTTAAGATAATCTAGAGGTCAATATTCGCCATTACAATTCCACCATGGTAACACTACTGTTCTTTCTCTTCAATTCCTATTAAAAGGCTGATTACTTCTCTTCCCTTTTGTTGCATTATTACTACCACTAAAAATTCTTCCAAACTTCCTTTTGTTATTGTCTATTTCTTCAGCTTTCTCTTAATAGAGTACGGGCTTGCTCATTCAATCTAGTTTCATTAACCAAATTAGCATATCTTGTTATTCTAGCCCTTTTTAACTCCACTTGAAAATATAAATCAAGTCCTATCTTCCAACTTTAGCTAACTCATTAATGTAAATTGCTTTTGGGGCAAACTTCCACAATCTATTAAATTTCATTTCATATTGCCCAATTGTCTTACCTCCTTACTTTAGCTTATAATATTCCTTGCACATTTATTCTCTTATGCATTCACGGAAGAACCATTCTTGATTGCATTCCACTCATTATGTTGTGCTAAGTCTTGCTTTTTACTCTTCCACCAATTATTTGCTTGCTTATCTAGTATAATAGTTGTGATTCCCACCTTCTTATTTTCCTTTACTCCATGAACCTCAAATGCTTTTTTCAAAGAATATCCATTCCTCAGCAACCAAAGGACCAGTACTCTTACCATCAAACAAGTGCACGATATGCTATATGTAGACCAACTTATCTCTGCTTCTGGCTTTAGCTTAATCATTTGAAACTTGCTATGTCTTATCTATTAATGGCTAAGGCTAAGCTAGAATAGGTTGTGGCTTAAGGCACTTGATTCACCAGAGGTCTTCCTCATCCTCTTCATATCATTTTTTGAGGAAACACTACATATAAAGGTACAACACCTCATGACTTATGTACCCCACACATCTCATACGTACATAAAAGCTTAAGGTCCTTAACTTATGCACTGATACTACCTAAAGAATGTCACATCCCGATTAACAAAGGATGCTTCATCATAGACAAAAACCTACTAAACACTTCCATAAAATTATGATATTTCATTTACCATAAAACACACTTCCACCTAAGTTTAGCCTTGATTTCAACTTTACAAAACTACATATAATATTTAAAAGCCAAGAGGCCAAAAGTACAAGTTTTTTTTTCCTTCATTTCATAACTATTCCATTTCAACAAACCAAACTTCATCAAACAAGAACTTTGTCAAAATGGCTAACTCTCTAACCTACTCTAAAATCTTCCCCCCAAAAGCTCAATGCTTACTACAGTCTTGCAACCTAAGGATAAAACAAATTTATCCCCTTAGCATATTGCTAAGTGAGAGTGGATACCAATAACAACACATTTCAACCATATAACAAGCCATTATATTAATTATAACATCCTCAAGCATTTTAATAAGTAATATATGTAATGAAAGGATTCCATGCTTATGCAAATGACATGAATTTGTACTAACATCTTAGCTTAGCCTTAGTCCTGGACTTCCAAATAGTCGACATAGCCGGGTATTTGAATTAATTATTTAGGAACCTAGGAAAAAGTTGTTAATTTAAGTACGCAAGTAAAGCTATGCAAGTTTATATGCCTGAAAATCTGGATATATAAACCAAGTTCTTTGCTTTGTAAACACTAAATTTTTGAAGTAAAATAAAACTAGTAGGTCGTTTCATATCACACCAAGAAACGCATCAGTCGAGCACCAAGCAAGAACAACAATCACTTGTAAGTTCCATACTGATTTCACTTTGTTTTATTTTACTTATATCTTTAACACTAAGCCTCGGCATTGAGTTCATTTAAGTGAACACCTTAAGAAGCATGGTTAGTACCTAATTCTTTTTTAAGTTAGTTCAACATATGTAACCAATCATTCGATGTGGCAGCAAGCACCAAGCTCAACATCACAACATAGTTCAATACATCATAAACATGTATAGGATAGTAACCACAATTTATCTTGCAATTCACCAAATCAACACATCAAACTAACATTCAAATACAACTAAGACAATCGGTTGAGCAAGTTAGTAGAACACCACAAAAAGAGTAGATATAATCTACTCCAAATCATAAGTATTCATTTATCAAAGCCACTTAGTAATTTCCTTAAAACACTTAACTGTTACACTGCAACTCCTCTTATCGTATCTCACCTAAACATCAAATACATGATACCTTAATTAATTACATGTTGAATGCAAATTAAAATAAGAACTTACTTGAGTATACAGTTCAGGTTTTAAGATCCTTCTTTAATATAAACACCCTTTCAAGGTAATTTCTAACCAAGGTTCAGACTAAGTTTTTAATTCACTTCAAGTACGTGGGGGTTTTCTCTAGTATATTTTCTGACCAACATTCTAATTGCCTTTCTACTTCATGGTTTAATCCCAAAGATACTAAAAGTCACCTCACATACACCACATAGTCTTTGGCCTACCTCCTAACTATCCCCAGTTTATATACTTTATTATAGCCAACTTTTTTACTCACTTTCTATCCATCTTAGGTCAACTTGTCTACCTTTCTGGTTTACCTTCTAACTCCCCTATTTTACTTTTATAACTTACGAAATTACTTCAACACAACTCCAATCCACTACCTACAAACTTGGAGAGAATACAATACCCAAAAGCATTTTCAACACTCATGCAAATTCTTTAAGTTACTAAAACACTTGATTTAAATAAAATTACATATGGTTTTTGTGAAAAACATGTAAATTTGGCCTTATAACTTCCATATCTAACTTGATAGCCCATTTTCTTCAAAATTTATAGTTAACCTCTTATGTATATCATTAAGAACCATCATCCTTTCAATTCATAACAAAAATTATGCTAAGTTCATGCAAGAAAACTAAAGAAAATATTCTTCTAGCCACTATTTTAACAAAAATCAAAATTTCTCAAAAATCGAGCTTTAAGATTCTGAAAAAAAAAAAATTATATAGCATGAAAATATAACCTTTAAGGAACTCACTCAAAAGTATTTAGGTCAAAACTACAATAGTAAAGCTCTTTAAAATGCAACACAAAACTGGTCAATAGGATGTTTTTCTTAAGGAGCTTATATTAGCACTCAAAATTTTGAAAATCTAATTTTAGATTTGAATTTTACATGGAAAAATACTTAGAAAAATCAAGTTTCATAATTTTTAGACAATGAGTTATATTTTTAACAAATTTTTGAAGAATAAAGCAGTTTTTTACACTCACCGTCGTAAGAAGCTCCGGCCATTGCTGGGGTTAGAGAGTATGTTAGCCCACTTTAGTACTGTCTCATCTTTTGAACTATGGTGGTGGTTTGCTTCCAGATTATACTTAAACCAAGAAACTCAAAAAACCCCTATTTTAACCTTTCTTCTTCTAGTTTTTGTCTAAATTTCCCTTAGGCTTTTCTTGCCTTATTAAATTCAAGTGTCTCAAAATGACTAAACTTATGAATGGAGATAGCTTCCTAAATTGACAATAACACTAGGTCATTTTGGAATTTTCGCTGCGTGCCAAATATCCCTTTTCTACCATTTTCCTTGATTATTAGGTGTCTAAACCTTAAGATATGTGTTATATTATTTGAATGCAGGTTGCCATGCCCCTTCTAAATCAAGAGCAACTCCTTAGGCTACTTTTGATAATTTTTTATTCATTTTATATAACTATAGTATTAATTTATGAGTATTTGTAGGCTAAATATTAATATTTCCTTATTTCGGTTTCCATACGCATATATATACACTTACACATGACACTTATATTAGTTATTTCACTCCCATTAACTCTAAGTTATTATTTTTATAAGATAAATAATTTATCATTAACATCTTGCTACATTCTAAGGCTCATGAAATTTCCAATACCAGGTAAACTTATACATTTAATAAATTTAATATTTTATACACTTTATTTTACTATTTATACCTTACATATAAACCCTATAAAATTAGAAGTCTGAAACCTAATTTAAGTCCGAGTGTTCTAAATTATGTCATGAGTTGATAAGGTTAGTAACAATAAAATTTTATGAAATTTAATAAATTAAATATAGTATTGATAATAAAAACCCTAGAAATTGATCGAAATCTAAATTGCATACAAAAAAACCCTAAATTCGATCTACGCACAATAAATTGAAATCAAACCCGAACTTGATCGAAGCCCTAAAACTATAACTTTAAGCTTATAAAATAATTAAATATCACTCAATAATGATATTATTAACTAAACCATATAATCGCGTAAAAATTTTAATGAAAACGTCAAAATAACTTATAAAAATTATAATTGTAACGGGTACTAATTAAATTGATAAATTTTTATAAAATTCCAAAATTAATTTATAATTATTATTTTTATGATTTTTATGTTTAGAAAAATTATATATAATTATTTCTATTTTCCTTTTTCTTCTATTTTCTTTCCTTTCTTTTTCTTCTTTTCTTTTCCTCTTCTATTTTTTCCCTTTCCCCACGTGAATTGCAATTGTAAATTTCAGCAACCCATATGCACAAATATAAATTACAAGTGTCATACAATTAAAGGGACAAAGGATAAAAATAATAAAGCAAATGTCTTATCCTAATTAATGCCTAATCTAAGTGGATGAGCTTCCCTTTTTTTTTTTTAATTTATTTGCTGCATGTTCTGCTGAGGATTCATGCTAATCTGGAAAAAAAAAAAAAAATAGAAAACCAAACTGAAAACATAAAGAGAAAGAGGAAAAGAAGAAGAAAAAGTAAGCAAAACAAAAAGAACTAAGAAGAAGAAGAGGAGGAGGAGGAAAAATATCATTTCAATTAACAAAAAAATTACGTAAGTATATATTTAATTTATATGTATATTATATAGTATGTGCATGTATATACTAAGTATTTTGTTATATATTACATGTACATATATGTATGCATGAGTAGACAAATATATATGTGTATCTCTTTTATGTGTGTATAAACACATGTATATATACATTATTATGTAGAACATACGGTATATGTATATATATCTATGTATAAATAAGAATACATATATTAGGTATTTAGAATTTTCACTATTTTGATATATATATATACATGTATACGTAAATATATGTGTATGTATGTATTATATATGTATGGATGATTAGTATTTGGTATATTAAATATATACATGTATTAGGTATTCTAGTATTTATGTATTCATGTAAGTATTTTTTTATGTATATATAGGTAGCATGATGGTATGTATGTGTATATAAACCTAATATTTTATATTATATATATGTATATGCGTACATGTATAAAAGTAGGTATGTATATATAAAATATAAATACATCCATATTATACTTATATGAATAGTATATAATATATAATTAAATTCAAAATAATTTAGTACATAAAGTATAGTGTACGTTAAATAGTATATATATGTATATGATAATATTAATTTACTAAATAAAATAAGTTAATAAATATATATATAAGACTACCGTAAATTAGAAAAAAAAAAGGAGTTAATAATTAAGTAAATTAGAAAAAATAAATCAAATATAATAATAAGTATTATATATATGTATATCGTAAAATATAAGAAAAAAAATAAAAAAAAATTTGAAAATTGAATTAATAATTCTAAAATCTCAAAAATAGATAAAAATAAGTAATTAGAGTAAAATAAGTTTAAAATAATAAAATTATCACTTATACGATTTAAATAATTATTAAATCGTAAATATACTAAGAAAAAGCTTAAATTAACATTTTATAACTTTTTAAATTAAAATAATAAATTTTTTTGGTATTTTTATATCATTGTTCAAACTGTGAGTCACAACGTCCAAAACAGACCTCGCTACGAGAAAATATGCTCGAAAACAATCAAAACGTACTATAAGCTCATAACAATCCGAGCTAGAACAAAAAAGTTATATGTGATTCAATAAAAAACTAGAATCGACAATTTTATGTAACTAAGTAAAGTAAATAGTATAAATTACGATATTAATTTAGCTTTAATTTTCCAAATTTATAATTTTCTATATTCCTTATTCTTAAGTGATATTGATATTGACCTTGACCTTGAGCTGCCATCGGATTATTACGATTCTTGACTCGATTATGGCTGAGTGAGTTTTTCCTAATGATTCCATACTTACTTATGTTTGTAATTAGTGAATATAAATTATGATTAATAATTGAATGTTGTATGGGGCTGGGTTATGCTTGTATATGATACTTGTTTTATTGATAATGAATTTACTTTAAAGTATAATAACATATTGATTGTTGCATAGTAGATAGCAACTAATTGATTGTGACCTTGTTGATCACTAAGTAATAAGATCTAATTCTACTCGACTTGAAAGAACTAACTCAGAATACACATAATCATACACCGCATAACTAATTTCGGTCATGACATCACACGAAGATAGGGAGAAGCCATATTTAGGTTGATTATTTACTGTTATAAATTTCGTATGGTGCACACATATAATATGACCTTACCTTGACCAGCGGGATCACTAGGCATTGGAGGCGCCAATCGTCTGGCTAAGGGTCGAGTTCAGAGACCTCCGTTTAGGGGTGAGTGAGGGCTACATGAACCTACTCACAATCATACGTAGAGCTCGATTTTGAGTAAAATTGAGAATGGATATACTCTTACCTTTTAAATACTAAACACAAAGTTTTGTTACGAGATAAGTTCTAGTATGATACCCGGATCCAACTATGCCGATGTATCTCCAACCTTGACTTTGGAGGGCGTTAAATTTGAGTTGCATGCAGTATTTGGTCAACTGTATGTATTTGTTTGGCATACTGATTGACATGTATTCATTTGATTGAATTTAATTGATGTAAAACTTGATTATTGTATGATTGAGGGGATTACCTCACTAAGCTAGTTAACTTATACCCTTATAATTTACTTTCATAGGCCGAGTTGTTCATAGAGTCGAGTCGCCGCATGGCTGAGGCTAGTTGTATATCAAGGGGTTGATATGGGAGTAACTTATGATAGTAGATTTAGGTTATGAATCCTATTATGTAATGAAATTATATCAGTTTGAGATTATAGACTTCTAATCTGTAAATTTTTATATAAATAGATTGTGTTTTATATTTCTTTAGCTTGTTATTATTATCATGGAATGATATTGCTTACACTTGCATAACTCTTGTATAACTCTTAGTTATTAGTTGTAGTTGTAGCCTTGTGTATCATAAAAAGGGTTGTTGATTGTAAGAGAAATCAATTTACAGTCCTTTGTATGGTATACAGCAATTGCCACAACAAGCCCTCTTGGGTCATGACATTACAAAAGCTCTTCTTGCAACTTTTAGGATCTCATATTTATGTTTTATTAAATTCTAAGAACTTTTTCCAAAAGTCTTAAATTGCACCGATTTTCAAACAGTTAGGGTTTCATATTTTCAAAGGAAATTATTTGTTTTGATTTATTTTTAGATAAATCACAAAGCAATAACTCATTTGTGCTACAAAATTCTTTCCTCATAGTTGATATTATATTCGTGAACATTTAATTTTGAATCGATTGGTAAGATTTGTCACTTTTTTACTTACATCTTATGGTTTTACTCTTACCATGGTTTGCTTTGTTTAAGTTGAATTTGTGATCAACATGTGTCATAAGTTCTGATTCATTCATTGAAGAATATTAGTCTTTGTACAATCCTTATGATTGGAACCCACACCTTAGACCCTTGACCAGAAGCCAAGCTAAGGGACTCTAAAGCCTAACTCAACATGTCCTAGCCTAAAAGCCTCCTAAAGATGAAGACTCTCCCATAACTAAGGTTTACTACACTTTGTTTGACCTAAACACCAAATGTCGGTCATAGCTACGATCGTTGCCAACCTCTTTCAAGATGGGATGGCAAACCTCAAGAAGCTAAGTGACCTAACCTCAAAACAACTTACCTAGATGCCGAGCAAGCCTAGCACCGAGCTATCCTGCCCATCCTACCGACCTAATCTAAGTTAGGTTGGCTAATCTAATCTATACATTCTCACCTTCTATCAAGTTGATCTAACCAGTTATCGAGCTTATATGAGGACTCAAGCATCCTTATCACTAGACCAATCGAGCATGTTGGCTATTATTTTCTCAAAGCTTCTAATAGGGAAGTGACACATATCCATGGTGCATGATCTAATGATGATGACCTCTTAACAGATTCTTTATTCCTTTTTTCCGTTTTATCCTTTCAGCTATATGCTAGGAATCTTTATGTAACTAACATTACAATTTACCCTTTTTAGTCATTTTCTCTTTCTTATAAACCTGAGTGGTCCAATATAAAATGTCACTCTTGTAGTTACCTACAATAAGTTAAATGAATTTTCACACATATTAGTTCTTCTCTTTTTAAAAAGACTTAGCTCTCATCTAACTCCTTTAGTAAGAGTTAGTGACAAGTGATCTTGGTGAGTATCTTATGGGTCATATCAAGAGCTCATTAGGCTATGTGGATTGATCAGTGTGTCATATCCTTGGTGTGTGGATTGATTGGCATGTTGTATCCACTCAATCACTCAGGTACTGCTAGCTTTTCTTCATTTAAGTTCCTATGCGGCGTGCTCTCATGTGTTTGACCCTAAGACGCATTAGCTTGCTTCTAGAATTTCATCATTTTTATCAATTTCACATGGTAGGTTATGCATCAAAAGCACTAAGAGACATATCTATAAGATTACATTACGCATGTCATTAATACAAATGTAATTGAACAAAATTGCCTATGCTAAGTCTTGATCCCTACTCCAACATGTGAGCATTCTAATATTGAATCCAAAAGGAAATCCAAATGCTCATTTCATTTATTTATTTTTAATTAAGAAATATATTAAACAATAATTTATCATATTGATTGCTAAATATTCACATTATTACAAATAACCTTTTCATTATCATAATATTTTTGAAGACAATTTTTCAATTACTTGCATAATATATTAGTAAAGTGTCATAAAATTAATATAGTTTTTGAAATGTGACATAATTGTTAAATTTTATGAACATCAACATATAGTTATGAGCGAAATAACATTGCATATAAAGTAAGCTCCGACTTTCAAGGCTACTTTTTATGGGATAATGTTGCAAATGCTACTCAAATTTTGGTCAAAAGTTCAATTTATTACTTGACATTCAATCATCAGATTTGGTATCTATTTGAAATTTTTCCTACCATCATTACTACCTCTTTAGTCCAATCATCAATAAAAGTGAGTCACATGTCCCACGTATATATAACTGGCAGTAATAATGTTACAAAAGTTTTTTATAAGGTACTAAAATTGACAAGTTGAAAGTTTATGTAGTAGAATGAAATTTCCACTACAATTTAGTTAGCATTTGTAACATTATTCCTTTATAAGGATATTTATCCTATGAAAGCACAAAATAGCTCGACTTTTGGTCAAAAGTTAAATTTATTAGTTGAAATTCAATCGTTAAATTTGGTATCTATTTGAAAATTTTCCTACCATCATTACTACCTCTTTAGCCTAGTCACCAATAAAAGTTAGTCACATGTCCCATGTATATATAGTTAGTAGTAAAAATGATACAAAAGCTTTTTTATAAGGTACCAAAATTGATAAGTTGAAAGTTCACATGGTAAAATGAAATTTCCACCACAATTTAGTTAGCATTTTCAACATTATTCCTTTTAAAGGATATTGATCCAATTAAATCATAAAAGGGGGAAAAAAGGTACTTAACTTATTTTTTTTTATTAAAATAAGCTAATGGTTAATTTTTGTAGTTAAGATTTGTTATTCTATTTTTTGTTAGTGTTATTTCAAAAATTTACTCTAAAACCAATAAATAGCAATATTAATTCTAAAATTACCTTAGTTTAATTTTCTTATTTGGATTATTCTTCTCCTAATTTCTTTATATTAGTAGCTACTTAAACAATTTTATTTGATTTATTATTGAACATGTGTTGTGAGGAGGTAATTTTGTTATACAGAATACCCACCAATGCTCTATTTAATTAGATATATTTCGAATGAGTATTTAAGGCTGCAGGATAGGTTTTGGGTAGTAATTTCTCAAAACTTACTTCCATATGATAGAATACCAGTATTATGCCTTTATATACTTTGTACTCGTATTAAATTCTAAGCCCTAAGATATATAGGACACAAGTTTCAAGGCACCAAGTATATAACTTATAAAAATTATAAAATTTGAAAAAAAAAATAATACTATATTTTTTTTCAGCCAAAGAAATAGTTTACTCAAAAGAAAAAGAAAGGGCCTAGGCCCATATAGATATAGTCTAAACCTAGAGTTGTCTCTCTCTCATATGTCTTAAGTCTCAATAGTACCTCTCTCTTCTTCTATACATTATATTTTCTTTCTAACTCTTTTCTCCATATGCTAAGTGATAACCTTAGTCTAGTAGTATTATAGGAAAAAAGAAATCATACTCACAAATATGCATTTAAAACTATTAATCAAGTCTAAAACAATACCCTTATGATAGAAAAAAAAAATGTAACATGAATTTTCTATTAAAAAAAGAAGTTAAAATTTATTGAAAAATTAAAAAAAAAATTATAAGTTTCACATTGTACTCTCATACTTTATAAGTTTTCTAAGGTACAAGTTCTAAGTTCCAAAATCCTAAGAACCGATACCTATAAGGTATAGTACAGGCAAAACCTCGTACCTACTTGATACGAGGCAAGTGCACCTATCAATTTTAATATAGCGGATGTGAGTCCGAGTCGATCTCTTAGAGATTTTGAGTACTAATATTAACTTTAGTTTTATTATCTAACCGAAAAATTGTGATGAGTTGAATGAATTAAAAATATTGAAATTAACAAACTAAACTAATTATGAGACTTGATTAAACAAATTAGAAAGCAATAAAACTACGAACGACTTCAAGAAATTAATAACGTATTTAGGAATTATTTCCCCTAGTGTTTAACATGTGACCACTTAAAATATATTCAATTCAGTTTCTATTATTCTTGACCGAAGGGATTCACAATTAAAGCTAATATCTTTCTCAAGCATATTAACCCTAATCCTAAATTATTTACCGGAATCTCTTCACTTAGTAATATAACTTAGAATTGCATTAATGTATAATGAATTCCCACACAAACAATCAACTTTCCGGAAGAAACATGTATCTTATCTCTAAGTATACATGTAATTCTCTTCAATTATGCTAAGATCTAATTACACATGCAATTTCTCAATCAACATGCATAATATAATATATTGATACTCTAGAATTATCAATCAACAATTAAACAATATAATTGAATTAAGAAAAGATAGAAACTTTATTGAAATTATAATTCAATCCAAGGGTTACATGAAACCCTAGGTTCCATAATCCTAAATACACGAATTCTAAGCTATCATAACGAATCTAAAAACAAGTTCCATCAAAAATATAAAATAAAACATGGAAAACCCCTTTAATTGATAAACAATCTCTCTAATCTTGAAGTTGATGTTGTTCTCGCCTCTTTCTTGATGTTCTCCTTAAGTCTTCTCTCGTCTCTTGTGTCTCTCCGTCCTCTTTAGTGTCTCCTCCTCTTTTTTAACCCTAAGATATCCTTTTATATATGTATTATAAGGATTCTATTTTCGTCACCAAACATGGCTTGGGACATGGCCGTGTCCCAAGGTCATGTAACTTTCTGTACTAAGGCAAAATTTTCTACATAACTTCAAAACTTCTTCATTTGAACTCGGAATTGAGTGAAACTTGATTCCTTTTCTTCGTTTTCGATCCTAGAATGCGTTCAAACCTTGAAATCAACATTTTACTCAATTAAGTATCAATTTCTTTAAAGAAAACCAAAAAATGTGAGGAAAATACTATAAAATCACCATATGAAATATGTTTAAAATCATAGTTATCAAATTTTCCTACACTTGAGCATTTGCTTGTCCTCAAGCAAATAAATCAAAACCAAACTTTCGGGACAAGAAACGCTAATCAAAATTTATCACTGTTTAGAAAACCGGTGAACGAATACACTTGACTTGAAGAAAGGTAAGAAAATCATTCTCAACTAACTTGCAATAATAAAGTCAACCAATTTCATTTGATCATATTCGAATGCTCCATCAATACTTAATACTAGAATTCACTAGTTAATTTATGAAAATCAAAGTTTACCCAAGCCATTTAACCAAAGATTCTTAAACTAAAAATTAGATTTAACATCTCGCCAACCGAGAAAGTGTCATAAAGATTTTGTCCATTTGACTAAAGTGTATACAATTCTCTCTTCCATCTCACCAAGCACCATAATCTAAAACAAACACATTTTACATCCACTCTTCATCTGATCATCCCCCTAGTTCATGATTTTGTTGAGAGGTCTTTTGAATTTACCTTATTTAAGCACAATTGTGTTGGTAGAGGGAAAGAATCTCGCACTTCTGACGGACCAAGACCGATCCATACCAACTTATTTCTTATATTGATAGTAGGAAAGAACCTTACTCTTTTGACGAACCAAGGCCGATCCATATCAATTTTTTCATTAGAATTGGCATTGGGACTCAATCTCGCTCTTCTAACGGACCAAGACGAATCCTTACCAATTTTTCTATTCATACACTTGTTATTACTTTTGACCTCTAATCATTGTGATTTTTCAGGGGTTTCTCAAAAGAAGAATTTCATTTGTTTGTTTGTTAAAAATTATAGGGCTCTTAAAAATTTCTAAGAGAAAAGTATACATAAAAGTAAATTTAAAAATAACCATGACTAACTCTCAACTAGTGATGTTGCTCCAATCTCAAGTCTTAAAATTCTAAGCTAAATAACTCGTAACTTTGCCTTCCAAAAATTTGACTAATCAATTCTAGTAAAGTATAATAAGATCAATAATGATCAAGATGACGTAATTGATTTGGCTCAATACCAGTTAATCACCTATTGCAAGTTAACTTAAAACATAATTGGGTCAAATATGAATAATTGGTTTCCTAAACAGTAACAAAATCATATATATCCCTTCCCCACACTTAATAATGTACATTGTCCCCAATGTACCACGAAAAATCAAAGCAACACGAAAAAGAGCACAGGAAAAAGGAAACATATGTAATGAAAAGAAACTAATACTTCCCTGCTATTCGAAAAGAAGCGCAAAATGAAGAAGCATCATCATTATATATATCGGAGTTCACAAGTCTTGATCAACAAAAGACAACACAAAAAATTTGGAACTAAGAAGAGGGATCAGAATCCGTCTCTTCAGCTTCCTCATCAGATGGTACCTCAGCCATTGTAGCATCATCATCCTCATCACTTTCTCCAGCCTCCTCGTCGTCACCACCCTCATCAGCCTCTTCCTCACTACTCTCATCATCCTCTTCCTTTTCCTCACTCTCCTCTTCATTGGTAGCCGACTCTTTCATTTTAAGAAATTCTTCCATTTTGTCCTGTCGGATATGAAGTTTATCCACACTCTCTCTTATATAACGAACCTCAGACAGCAACAAATCAAATTTATCTTCAAAGCTGGTTGAAGATGTTTGGCCCCGAGATGTACTTCTGCGAGAGCGTCGACCTTGACGTCTTGATGGTAGGAGGTTCATGAGGCGGAAGGAATTTAGGCGCATAGGAGTAACTTGGCTAATGAAAGTAAGTGAGGGCCAAGCAACAACCTTAGTCCTCATAGCCTGCACCAGTAAGGTAATGTAAGGGCCACAGCAAATATGCCCTTTTTTCTGAGTAGTGGTGGCTTGGTGGCTGAAGAGTTTGGCGATTTCGATGGCTAGATTGATGGGGTATTTATGGATGACATTATAAAGATAGAGGCAATCCTTATTGGACACCACCCCAGTGCTAAGGCCTCGGCCAGTCAATGTATGGGAGAAGAGCCAGTGAAGAACCCGATATTCAGGCCTAACTAATTGAGAGGCCTTACTTCTGGCTGGATCATAGGCATCGCTAACCGTAATCTCATTCCAAAATGACCCTGTTGTGACGCCATGAGGAAAACGATACGAGAGCCTTTGGAATTCTTCCGTCTGTATATATCTTTCTGCATATAAACCAAGATATCTGCCCAGTTGAGCGATGGACATGTGGAATGGATGGCCACTCAAGGTGAAGTGTAATTTACGTTTTGGGCCCATGCTAGTAGCACTGTCTTTATCCAGTTTATAAGTGCACAAAAATTCTAGGGTCAGCTCTTTATAAATTGGAGCTTCAATAGATAACAAGCGCTCCCAAACAGTACCATCCAAAAGCTCCTTCATTTCGGTAGTGAGCTCTAATTGAGCGAGAACATCCCAATCCAGCCGAAGGGTCTCGCTAAAGGGCTTAAACTGAAGCAATTGATAGCGTTGTACTTGGTAGTCCTCCTTAAATTGGAGCATTGGGTGCTCCATAGGGGGAAGAGTAGCCAGTGGTTCAACTATTTCTCTGGATTGTGATGAAGAGGATGCCGCAAATTTGGATTTCCGGCGAACGGAAAGCTTAGCTCGATTAGCCATTTGAATACCTGAAAAGAGTCAACAATCCAAATCAAATACGTACATCCATATCGCACATAGTTGAAGAAAGCAGAAAACAAGAAGAATAATGGGGAAGAATGTGAAAAGAATGCTCATTGGGGCATTTCAACAAACATATGGAGTGCAGCGAGAAAACGAGGTGGTGGAAAAGAAATGAGTGGCAAACACTTCCAACGAATTCCACTACACCACAGTTAACGATGAAAAACAGGCGTCTCAACATGTAAAAGACGCTAAATGACCCAGAATTGGTTTCTCCTATTGCTAACCCTAACTAGCATGAATGAATAAAGATGAGCAAATTAACCAATAACAGTCGGAATTGAGAGAACACAATGAAATCTAACTAGATGAGGTAGTATTATGGCATAGAAAATCAACAAACTCAAAGCAATGATGCATGGCATTGATAAATAATCAAAAGAAATTGGTAGGCCAAATGGAAAAAAAAAAAAAATGCACAAGAGCAAGAATGCACATATCCCAACTGTTGAAGCATAAGGAAAATGAAGGAGGAAAACTTACTTGGATCAAAATGCGGAATGCAAGAATTGTGGAGAGAAGAGGGAGAATAAGAGAGAATATAAGAGAGATATGTTTGATTGTGAGTGTGTGAGAGGGTGTGTTTAATTTAAATTAACCGGTTGTGTGCAAAATCGTGTTATTTTGGGTCAACACGAGCTGGGACACGACCGTGTCCCTTGCCCATGTAACATTCTGTTCCATCGTGTCTAACTTGGACGCACACGGGTTGGGATATAACCGTGTCCCCTGCCTGTGTGACTTTTGCTTCCCGTGTATGAAAACTGGATGGACACGGGCTGGGACACGACCGTGTCCCATGCTTATGTAACTTTCTGTTCGCGGGTGGAAAATTCTGGGCGCACACGGGTTGGGACACGACCGTATCCCTCGCCCGTGTAACTTTCTGTACTTACGGAGTAGGATCAAAGTCTGGGCAGACACGGGCTGGGACACGACCGTGTCCCACGCCCGTGTAACTTTCTGTGGGTGGACAGTTTTGAAGGTTTAGATGGACACGAGCTGGGATACGACCGTATCCCTTGCCCGTGTAACTTTTTTTTTTTTTTGTGTGTTAAATTTAAAGATAAAGGAAACTTAGAAATAATAAAACTAAAGAGAAAAGGCAAAAATAAAGCTAAAAGAGGAAAGGCTATGATGATAAATTGAAAGAAAATAAAAGAAGCAAAGTAAAGTTAGATAAAATGGAAAATAAAATGAAGAAAACTTAAAGAACTAAAGCATAAGCAGAGTTAGACATGGGTTGCCTCCCAAGAAGCGCTTTAGTTAACGTCGATAGCTCGACTGGATACGTCTTTAGCTCGACTGGATACGTCTTCTCATGTTAGTTCTATCGGATGGAGATAAAACTCCTCCCGTCCAACATGCTCCAAGTTTCCACTCAAGTATAACTTCAACCGTTGCCCATTTACCTTAAATGTGCCCTTCTCCGGGTGTGTAACTTCAATAGTCCCATACGGGAAAACTCGTGTAATTGTAAATGGTCCAGACCACCTGGATTTCAACTTACCTGGGAATAAATGAAGGCGAGAATTATACAAAAGAACATGATCACCTTCTTTAAATTGTCGACCTTGTTTGATTCGCTGATCATGATACTTTTTTGCCCTTTTTTTGTATAATTTGGAGTTCTCATATGCATTCGCTCGCCATTCCTCTAGCTCGTTCAGTTGAAGTTTCCAATGAGAACTTGCATGCTCAAAATCAACATTAGCACTCTTAATTGCCCAATAAGCCTTATGCTCTATCTCTACCGGTAAATGACAAGCCTTGCCATATACAAGTAGGTAGGGTGTGGTCCTGAGTGGTGTTTTGTAGGCGGTTCTATATGCCCATAGAGCATCATCCAACTTTTCTGACTAATCTTTCCTATGATACTCTACGGTTTTTTTAAGAATTCGCTTGAGGTCGCGATTGGCAACTTCCACTTGGCCACTACTTTAAGGGTGGTACGAGGTGGCTATCCTGTGTGTAACGCCATAATGTTTCAATACTTAATCAAGTTGAGCATTGCAAAAGTGTGTTCCCCTATCACTTATAATTGTCCTAGGGGTGCCAAATCGAGAAAATAGGCCTTTTAAGAATTTTTTTACTACCCTAGCATCATTAGTAGGTAGGGCTTTAGCTTCCACCCACTTAGAGACATAGTCAATAGCTACTAGGATATATTTGTTTCCATTAGAGTTCGGAAAAGGACCCATGAAATCGATCCCCCACACATCAAATACCTCAACCTTGATGATGGGGTTTTGTGGCATTTCATCCCTACGGGATATATTTCCCACTCGTTGGCAACGATCACAACTCTCAACATATCTCTGAGCATCTTTAAATAGGGTAGGCTAATAAAATCCTGCCTTTAGGACCTTATGAGCTGTCCTATTGGCACTATGATGCCCACCCGTAGGCCCCGAATGACAGTGGCTCAAAATTCACCAACCTTTGAGGTGTGGTACACACCTTCGAATGACATGATCTGCACATACTTTAAACAGGTAAGGATTATCCCAAAAATAATGTTTCACATCAGAAAAGAATTTCTTCTTTTGCTGGTGTTGAAGTCCCTTCGGTATGATCCTAGCAGCTAAAAAATTAGCAATATCTGCAAACTAAGGAATTTCCATGTCACTTACCTGGGCGATGGCATAGAGTCGCTCCTCAAGGAATTCATCTTTGATCTTGTTCTCTTCGAGCATTTCCATGTTTGGATTCTCCAATCGAGATAGGTGATCTGCTGCTAAATTCTCAGCGCCTTTTTTATCTTTAATCTCCACATCAAACTCTTGTAGCAACAAGATCCACCTAATCAATCTTGGTTTTGCATCCGGTTTTGCTAACAAGTACCTAAGGGTAGAATGATCAGTATAAACAATCACCTTAGATAGAAGCAAATAAGAGCGAAACTTATCAAAGGCAAAAACAACTACTAGCAACTCTTTTTCTATAGTAGTGTAGTTCTCTTGAGCATTCGTAAGAGTTTTACTAGCATAGTGAATTGGTTGAAGGTGCTTGTCTCGCCTTTGTCCCAGCATTGCCCCAACTGTGTGATCACTTGCATCACACATAAGCTCAAACAGGAGTGCCCAATTAGGTACTACCATGATTGGAGCATTGGTAAGTTTCTCTTTAAGGATATTGAAAGCTTTCAAACACTCTTGAGAGAAAACATAAGGCACATCCTTCTCTAATAGCTTAGTTAAAGGGCGAGCAATTTTCAAGAAATCTTTGATAAATCGCCTGTAAAAACCTGCATGTCCTAAAAAGCTTCTTATGGCCTTAACCGAAGTTGGAGGTGGGAGTCTTGCAATCGCATCCACCTTAGCAGTATCCACCTCAATTCCTCGATAAGAGATCTTATGGCCCAGCACAATACCTTCTTATACCATGAAGTGGCACTTCTCCCAGTTGAGGACAAGATTGGTCTCTTCACACCTGGTTAGTACCCTATCCAAATTATTCAAACAAAGGTCAAATGAGTTGCCAAAAAATGAAAAATCATCCATAAATACCTCCATTATGTCCTTAATCAAATCATCAAAAATAGCTAACATGCATAGCTGGAATGTAGCCGGTGCATTGCAAAGACCAAAAGGCATTCTGCGATAAGCAAAAGTGCCATAAGGACAAGTGAAAGTGGTCTTCTCTTGATCTTCCGGTGCAATAGGTATCTGAAAATAACCAGATAAGCCATCTAGAAAACAATAAAACATATGTCCAGCTAGTCATTCTATCATTTGATCAATAAAAGGTAGGGGGAAATGGTCCTTACGTGTAGCATCGTTTAACTTCCGATAATCGATACATACACGCCAACCTGTTACTGTTCTCATTGGGATCAATTCATTTTTTTCATTAGGGACTACTGTCATCCCACTTTTTTTTGGAACAACTTGCACTGGACTTACCCATGAACTATCAGAGATAGGATATATCATACCTGCATTAAAGAGTTTGATAACTTCCTTTTTTATTACCTCTTTCATGTTTGGATTCAAGCGTCTCTAGGGCTGCACAACTGGCTTATAGTTTTCTTCCATTAAAATCTTATGAGTATAAAAGGAGGGATTGATACCTCGAATATCGGATATTTTCTAAGAAATAGCCCTCTTATGCTCCTTAAGTACTTTCAGCAACCTTTCTCTCTATTCTTGTTCCAAATTGGATGCTATAATTACCAGTAATTTGGAGTCCTTCTCTAAGAAGGCATATTCCAAGTAGTTAGGTAATTGTTTTAGCTCCAATACTGGTGGCTCCTCAATCGAAGGTTTTAACTGTGCTTCCTTCCTCTTTTCAATCTCTTCAAACCCTTTCTCGATAGAGATAGGTTTATTTGCCTCTAGTTGGGCTACTACCTCGGATTTGACAGGATCTTTCGAAGCTTCCTCCATGCCTAATTGCAAGCAACTCTCCAACGGATCTTTAAGAAGAACTTCCTGCATATAACTTGAAACAAAAGTGTCAGTAACATCTAGAAGGTAGCAAGTATCATCCTAATCAACAGATTTTTTCATAGCCTACGAAATTTTAAACGTGATCTCTTCATCTCCTACTCGAAGAATGAGCTTGCCACCACTAACATCAATGATAGCCCTAGCGGTAGCTAAGAATGGTCTTCCTAGGATAAGGGGTAACTCAAAATCCTCATCCATATCCAGTATCACAAAATCAATTAGAAAAATGAATTTACCCACTCAAACTAAAACATCCTCAAATATACCTCTAGGATACGTCACAGATCTATCAGCTAATTGCAAACTCATGCGTGTGGGCTTAGGTTCCCCTAATCCTAGTTTCTTAAAAAATTTATAAGGCATTAAATTGATGCTAGCACCCAAATCAGCTAAAGCTTTGTCAATTAACAGATTACCAATATGACAAGGAATTGTAAAACTTCCTGGGTCTTTTAGCTTCTTGGGCAACTTGTTTTGCACAATCGATGAACACTTTTCATCCAAGATGACTGTAGAAAGCTCCTCAAGCTTCTTCTTGTTGGATAACAAATCTTTCAAGAACTTAGCGTACTTCGGCATCTGTGACAAGGCATCAACAAGAGGTAAGTTAATATGCAGTTGTTTAAAGAGGTCAAGGAACTTACTGAATTGTTAGTCATTGCAATCTTTCTTGAGTCTTTGGGGATATGGGATAGGTGGTTGATATTCATTCACCTTTGATGACTCTACATCTTCCATTGCTTTCGTCCCCTCCTTGCTCTTGCTAGTCTCCTCGCTAACCTTCCTCTCAGCATGCAACTCCTTCCCATTTCGAAGTGTTACTGCCTTAACATGTTCCTTTGGATTAGGTTCTGTATTTCCCGGTAGCGATTCCTGCGATCTTTCAGAGATTAGCTTCGCAAGGTGACCAATTTGATTCTCAAGGTTGCGATTTGAAGCCTCTTGATTCCTCAGCGAGGATTCAATGTTGGATAAGCGAGCCTCATTGCCTTGAATGTATTTTGTGAGAAGTTCTTCCACACTGGACTTCTTTTCTTGAGGGAGAGGAGGTGGGAATGGTCATTGAAACCCAGGTGGGCCAAAGTTGGTCTTCTGCTGGCCTTAGTTTTGGTTTCCCCATGAGAAATTAGGGTGATTCCTCCATCCTGGATTGTAAGTGTTGCTGTAAGGGTTATTTTGTTGCTTAGGTGAATTTCCTAGATAATCTACCTGTTCCAGTTGTTCTTGTGCTCCATACCCCTGCATACCAAAATCACTTACATCCAATTGCACTTGTTGAGGGCCAATTGAGAGTGCATCAATCTTTTTACTCAATAAGTCCACCTTGGCTGCCAGAGCAGTGGTCAAGTCCACATCATAAATTCCTATGGCCTTTTGCTTGGCTCTAGTGCTTTCCCACTGATAGTTGTTCATCGCTATTCCTTCAATCAAATTTTGGGCTTGCTCAGGTGTCTTAGTGTTCAAAGTACCTCCTGTGGATGCATCAATCATCTGTCTAGTGGATAAATTAAGACCATTGTAGAAGGTCTGAATCTACATTCATAGTGGGAGGCCATGATGTGGGCACCTCCTGAGCAAGTCCTTGAACCGCTCCCAAGTGTCATAAAGCGTCTCCGCTTCCAATTGAGCAAAATACGAAATATCATTCCGAAGTTTAGCGGTCTTTACAGGTGGGAAATACTTCTCCAAAAATTTCTCTACCAATTCATTCTAAGTTGTGATTGAATTTCTTGGTAAGGAGTTCAACCACTGTTTTGCTCTTCCTCTCAAGGAGAAAGGAAATAGCCGTAGTCGGATGGCATCATCCGTGGCTCCATTGATTTTAAACGTATCACAAATCTCTAGAAAACTAGAGATGTGGGCATTAGGATCTTCATCTTGGAGACCGTCAAGCTGAACATGTTGTTGCACCATTTGTATGATGTTAGTTGCAATTTGGAAGTTGTTAGCCGCGACGGTTGGCCTTGCAATACTAGAGTCAGCTCCAATAAGTGTAGGCCTTGAATAATCGGACATGGTCCGATTTGCTTCATTCCCGTTGTTAGCCATGTGTGGTGGATCTTCCTGCTCGATGAATTAAGTGTTGGCCCCTTGACCTTCTTCCTTGATTTCAACGATTGACTCGTCGTCTATGGTCGCCACAACTTGTCTAGGTCGCGATCTCAAATTTTGAAGGGCAGTTCTCTCAATTTCAGGATCAAGTTCTACCAAATCTTTTGGGTTGCTTCGGGTCATACACTACAAGGGCAATAAATATAAAATCAATTGCAACTCTAGATAATAAAAATAAACAATAAAAACAAAAGAAAATAAAGAAAAAAAATGGTCAAAGTAATAAAGCAACTAGTGTTCTTAATATCGAAAATCCCCGGCAACGGCGCCAAAAACTTGATACGAGGCAAGTGCACCTATCAATTTTAATATAGCGGATGTGAGTCCGAGTCGATCCCTCAGAGATTTTGAGTACTAATATTAACTTTAGCTTTATTATCTAACCGAAAAATTGTGATGAGTTGAATGAATTAAAAATACTGAAATTAATAAACTAAACTAATTATGAGACTTGATTAAACAAATTAGAAAGCAATAAAACTACGAACGACTTCAAGAAATTAATAACGTATTTAGGAATTATTTCCCCTAGTGTTTAACATGTGACCACTTAAAATATATTCAATTCAGTTTCTATTATTCTTGACCGAAGGGATTCACAATTAAAGCTAATATCTTTCTCAAGCATATTAATCCTAATCCTAAATTATTTACCGGAATCTCTTCACTTAGTAATATAACTTAGAATTGCATTAATGTATAATGAATTCCCACACAAACAATCAACTTTCCGGAAGAAACATGTATCTTATCTCTAAGTATACATATAATTCTCTTCAATTATGCTAAGATCTAATTACATATGCAATTTCTCAATCAACATGCATAATATAATATATTGATACTCTAGAATTATCAATCAACAATTAAACAACATAATTGAATCAAGAAAAGATAGAAACTTTATTGAAATTATAATTCAATCCAAGGGTTACATGAAACCCTAGGTTCCATAATCCTAAATACTCGAATTCTAAGTTATCATAACGAATCTAAAAACAAGTTCCATCAAAAATATAAAATAAAACATGAAAAACCCCTTTAATTGATGAACAATCTCTCTAATCTTGAAGTTGATGTTGTTCTCGCCTCTTTCTTGATGTTCTCCTCAAGTCTTCTCTCGTCTCTTGTGTCTCTCCGTCCTCTCTAATGTCTCCTCTTCTTTTTTAACCTTAAGATATCCTTTTATATATGTATTATAAGGATTCTATTTTCGTCACTAGACACGGCCTGAGATATGGCCGTGTCCCCAGGTCTTGTAACTTTCTATACTAAGGCAAAATTTTCTACATAACTTTAAGACTTCATAACTTCTTCATTTGAACTCGGAATTGAGTAAAACTTGATTCCTTTTCTTCGTTTTCGATCCTAGAACACGTTCAAACCTTGAAATCAACATTTTACTCAATTGAGTATCAATTTCTTTAAAGAAAACCAAAAATGTGAGGAAAATACTATAAAATCACTATATGAAATATGTTTAAAATCAGAGTTATCACTACTCACCATAAGTTATATGAATAAATATTATAGTTTCAAAATAAAAATTAAAATGTAAGCATTGGGCACATATAGACTATAATCTACTAATACATTGATATAGTTCAAAATGAATAGTAATATTATTTGATAATGCATAATTCTTTGTTTGAGCTTTGTGTGTTTCTTTAATCTTACAACAAAAATTTGAAACTTCTATTTGTTTACCAAAAAAAAGTTTTACATATCAAATTTTATGCTTAAAGTTTAAAATAGATACATATTGATGGGACTCCAACCTCTTCCATTGTTGTTGCAAGCTCTGATCCCATTACAAGAGCTTGATTGTAAGGACTCCAAAGCTTAGTCAAATAAATTCTCAATGTTAAACCTAATGAGTTGATCTTGTTGCGTGACACCCTTTTATACTGACTGCTAACTAGCTCAAGTGGCTTAACTCTCATCTAAGCTATTCCGTCCTCTAAGGAGTTGACTTCAAGCTGCATGGAGATCGGTATCGATCTTAAGCTTAGCACTACATTGGATAGCTCGACCATCCTTTCTATAATAGTTGCTGACTCTCTCGACCTATCTTATGACTTAACTGAGTTACATACAAGTCCCTTATCTCCCAATAAGTTGACCTACACCCCCTTTTAATGCCCCTTTCCTACCAATATATGACCTAACAACAACCTACCACATGTCCCACTGATAAAAGTAAATTACTCTATACTTTCAAGATATATTTAGGCAAAATTGTTCATAATTGTGTTCATTTCTAAAGTTCTTGGTATTTAATTATGTAATATATCAATTTTAGATGATTCAAGAGTGAGGAGACGAAGTTTACACAAAAAAACAATGCAATTTAAGGTAATTACGACCGTAAAGAGAAGAAAACCTTGAAGTAAAACCAAGATATACTCCATCATGAGCATAATAATGAAAGATTGGAATGGCCAGCATTGATTATGCCATCCATCACGGATATGATTAAGGAAGTTCTTTTGATTCCCTTATCAGTTACACCGTGATTGTAAATTAGGAGGGTGATCACTCACTTGATCACGAGTGTGATGAGATGATATGTTTGCGATGAAGAGTTCACATCCATGGTCACGGCCATGATTAGAGTAGATTTTTGTTTTTCCAAAAAGATCACACCCTATGTTACATACGTGATGGGAGTGGATATGATTTTTTTTTTTTAACTTTTTCATACGAACGAGTGCATGGAATAGGTCTTAACACTAGGGGGTGTCTTAAAGTGGTGTATGTAAATCCCTTTGATGAGAATAGTATAAATATATCGCAACTTTTAGACAAAAAGAGAGTTTTACATCATATCATCATAATCAACATCATTAAGAACATCTTATCACATCACCAACCCACAACACACCTATTCATCCATCTTGTATCATTTTGTATTTTGTTCCATTTTTCTTTTGTACAATTATTAGTGTAAATTGTATTCTTCCTGGAATTACTTAAGAGAGTTGATGGGACTTCGTTGTTCGCATATTTGTGAGACTTCTATAGTAGAATAAATAGGAGGTTTTACTTTTACTTATTCCATGTTTTAGTTTTGTTTAATTATGATTCATGTAAGTTTATGTTATTGTTTTATCATGTATAAGTAGTACATTAGGACTTGCTACATCCACTTAGTATGATTGAGTGCATGGAATAGTAGTTTCGAATAATGAGTTGAACTTAATTAATCTAAGTATAGTGTAATGCACGACATTAACTTAGGTCAGATTTTAATAGAATATATCGAGAGACAATTCTATTAAATACATCTAATTCATTAGAACACTTTACTCTTGATAGTAGAGATGTTATTAAGAAAGTTGTTGCATTCTTAAGGAAATTGATAAATTAATATGATATTAATGCGATCCAAGTTAGCTGTTAATTTAAAAGAGATTCTAATAAACACAATTAGGATTAGAAGTAAGCAATTCTAAGAAAAATACTTACATACATGTAAATAACAAGTATTAGGACAAATATATATATATATATTGGTAGTATCATACTAAGTGATGAAGTAAGTTTGTATGTTAATCATTGTAATGTTAATAGTTTATGTAACATTTGCATTAGATAAAAGTTGTTGTAGATTAGTATAGTTTAGCTAGTAAATTAGATATTTTAATCTTTTCATCACTAGATAAATTTGATTGTTTGATTATAGGAAGATTTATTAATACTAGTGTTATATCCATTCCAATTGGAGACGACCTTATACTCATTTGTGCTATAAAACAATAGGTACACTTACCTGTTGAATTAAGTTAAGGATAGACTATAGGTTTAGAAATTTTTAAACTCGGAAGCTCTATTTAGAGGCAATTGCCCACTGACATGACACCACCAAAAAATATTCTTTTTGATTCTCTATATTTGTCATTTTTACCCTTTTTGTATAAACTTAGGAAACTATCTAGAAAGTAGCCTTAATGCAATTTTCCTTCTTTCCTTATTAATTAGTGGGCATACTATAAATAGTCCATGATGTATGTAGCTAAAATCTTCTTCTTTGTGATTTACTGAATGTTCTCTTCCTTGTGAGTAACCCTCTCTAAGTGCTCATGAGTTACATTGATTCATGGGTTAAGTTGTGTTGGATTTGCCAATGAGTCATTTCCATATATGTAGCATCACAGTAGCTACATGTTCCCCTTATCATTTCCATTTCCTTCGATATTTGAAGGGCCCATAAGCTCCACGGTAAGCCTTAGTGAAGGATTCTTCTCCAAAGCTTATCAAGTAAACCTACTATCAAAGATGAGGTTACTACTAAGAGAACTTGAAGAGCTCTACCATATCATTATGTTTTGAGTTACTAAAGTGGTGCTTAAAGTTATGTTCTAGTATGTTTTATTGTATTTAGAGTTGAGCTATACACTGGTGCATTTGGGGTTATGTTTTGAAGTTTACGTAGTGGTAGTGTTGTTGTATTATTAAATTGAGTCCTCAGTCCAGTGTTTGTGGAGTTCATCTAACAGTCATACTATATGAGTAGTGATTTTTCCTAGGTTGTAATGTGAAAGCTTTACAGTTGAAGAAATATTGCATCTCAATGTAGTGTTGGTGATGTTGAGAGTAACGCCTTTAGCCATGGACAACACAGTTAGTAGACCTTATGGACAACAAATGAATAAATTTAGGATTTGATAGTTGTCATAACTGATTTGGTTGTCACTGTATTAAGATTAGTGGATACCTAACTTGTTAAGGCCATCCCTATAGATAACCGAGTTACTTAAAATTGATAAGGAGTGCAAGGAGCTAAATTTCAAGCCACTTGTAATGAACATGTAAATGCAATAAGGCATGACTGAGTTAGAGGAAAGGAATGAAGAGCTTAAAGAAGGATAGATTTGGATGATGTACTCAAGGATGTTGAAGAGAAGGAAGATAATAGTTTTTATGAATTCAAATAGCAAGGAGCCCGAGTGATATGGTATAAGGGACTAGGTTAATCATATTCTAAGTTTCGGGTTATGTGAACGACCTACTCATGCATATTCTATGTACCGAAGACCTATTTGAAAGCTCTACGTATGTAGAAGACCTATGTATGGGCTCTTCTTGGATAAAATCATCAAGGATAAATAGGCCTAATCGTCTAGGTCGACTACTCTATTCGATCGGCCTTCCAAGTTGGCTCGATTAGATATGCTTAGCTCGGCATGGCCTACTTAACTCAATTAGTTTTGCTTGACTCGACTAGACTTGTTCAGCTCAGCATGGCCTACTTAACTCAGCTAGTTCCGCTTAGCTTGGCTAGTTAGCTATAATCAGGTTAGCTAGAATTTCAGGTCTACCTAAATTAGGTCTTCAGGGGTCCTCAATAGCTCATCGTCCCAGTTCATCAGCTCCTTACCCTAGATATCTCCTTTGATTACTAATTTTTATTCATGTTATTTAGACTTCCTATTTCTTTTATTATTCCTAAATTACCGTCATGTTTATTTTGTATTTATGGGAATGCCACTAAGGCATCCTTTAGTCAATTTATTTACAATTTTGCCACTATGTATAAATAAGACATTTGTATAAGGTTTTAGATAGATTTGCAACATTAATAATAAACCCTTGAGTCTTTTCTCTTGGAAAGCTCTTCTCTATTCACTCGCCCTTTAGTAAGGATTATGGCGAGCAACCCTAAGCTTAGTATTCATATGTCATATCGAGTACTAGCTTAAGTCCGTATGTGGCTCAAGGATACTAGGTTCATGTACTTATCTACGAATCCACACCATCTTGGTATTAGAGCTCTAGGGTTTAATCCTTTAGGGTTTCTTGAGTTTTGGTGAGGTGTTGCTTGAATGTGAAGGAAAGAACTACGAGGATGAAAAGATTTAATTTATGGGCCTCTTGTTATTTATATTCGATGGACTAACTTCTCTATGTTTGATATTTAGTATATAGAGTTGTTTACACCTAGAACTTCTGTGTATGTTAAATTAGTTAAAGACACTTGTTAAGTCTTGTTTGGGGAAAATGTTCGACAATTAGCGTATGAAGTCACTTAAGTGTAGCTATGGAAGTTACAACGAATTCAAACTAGTTGCCTAAATTAAGAAGTAGGTGTTTGAGTTTTTGCCAAAAGATGCTCCTATTTCCTAGTATGGTTAATTGAATTCGAATGGGGAGGCACTCAATGGGGCTCATCCGTATTGTCACAATAGTAGCTACTGGCACATGTTGTAGCTACTTGTTTTGAGACTAGAGAGTGTTCGATATTATTCTGTAGTGTTTGGTAGCTATCGAAGTTGTGTTTGGGGAATTGCATAAAGCTATGTTTAAGTTGTGACTACATAAAGTGAAGTCACAACGGTGTGCCTCATGTGAGTGTTTAGGAATTGTAGCTATAGTGCATGCGTGTACTATAACTTTGTGTCGTAAGTGAATTGTAGTAGCCTTCCTTAGTGTAGTTGAGGTCTTTTTTTTTTTTTTTGTGGTGGTGAACATAGTCATAGGTAATGTGTTGAGGTTTATGAAGTGTGTAAGGGTTTGTCTTTTGAGCCATGTACGTAGAATTGCAATAGTGTGACAAGAAGCAGAGATTAGCTTAGCTCTAATCTTTGTTAAGCGTATAAGTAACTCAAGTAGTGTAGGTTATGGTTGGATTGCAATGTGTAGTTAATAGAAGTTCTAGGTTGTGTACAAAATTGCAACAATTGTATTAGATTTGGAGTTGCAATATTATTGTGTGAGGATTTGGAAATTTCAATTATGTAGTATTGAATTATAGCTATAAATTGTGCGTTTTGAAGTTGAGTGGTTGTGTAGTGATCTATGACCATTGTTTTAACAATGGCTGGTGGTTGTTACTTCATGCAGTGGCCCTATGTTCCTGTTAAGCATAACGAGATGCGAGGAAGCTCTTCATTCCATTCCTTTAGCTCAGTCATGCCTTGATTATTGAATTAGTGTGACTGTTGCTAAACTAAGATAGTGCATCTCTTCAATTATTGAACTAATGTGATTGTTGCTGTGACTAGCTATGTAATCACTTCTAGTCTGAGCTGTAAAATTCAAAGTTCCGAACTCAATTTTTATTAAGTGTTATTTTGTTCAAGTTGTAGTTAAACTAAGATAGAATCCAAGCCAAGTTAGCTGTTGTGTTGAAGTACGTATGTAAGCTGCAGATTTGTGAACATGCATAAAGTGCAGTGCTGAAGTGTTTGCGCTTGTATCTAAACATTGTCCTATGTTGACTTACTACTCTTCTTAGAAAGTTGCTAAGCTATTGTAATTCAAAATTGCACTAAGCTATTGTTGCGTTCCAATTGGATTGTTTGTGCATGTCTAAGCTATCGCAATTGTTTGACTGAGCTGCATTGAGTAGTGATTTGAAGTGTTGAGTTATGAAGGATACTAGTGTCGAACTTGAAAGTGTACATGTGTGTTTGGAATCAAGGTGAAGCATCATGTATGCTAGAGAAACTCTTGCTAAGCTCATTTACTTCACTAAGCTATTGTATTGTTGTATAGGCCATAATGCTGCCTTGAAAATTAAAGTAGAATATCGAGCTGACAAGTGTTAACTTAGGTGCTAAGCATTTGAGATGCTTATGTATGTGTCTAAGCCAAAGTGTTTATTTTACTAAGCTTCTAATGCTTGCTTAATCTAAGCTATTGTCTTATATTACTGAGCTAATTCTTGTGACCGAGCTATTAGTTAAAGTGCCGAAGTGAAGTAGAGTACTAAGCTAACGTGTATATGTTGTGTGTTTGCCGAATAGAAATTCTAAGAGTAACTAATAGTGAAGAGAATTGCTAAACTATAGTATTAGTCCAAAATTGAGCTCCTCGTTTCCAAGAAGCTAATCTACAATGGTGTCTAGCTATTGCCTAACTACTGCAACCGAAAAGGATATCGAGCTATTGTGCATTAGACTAACTGCCTTGTGACTTCTTGTATGACTAAACTGAACCATCTTAATTTTCAAGCCGAACGTATGTACGCTAATGAATAGAAGTGTAAAGGTGTAGAAGGGACTAGTTGCTATACATGTTCATGCTATTGCACCTTACAAAGGACTTGTTGTAAATATCAGCATCATACTGTCATGTCTAAGAATTTCACCAAACTAATTGCCTCGCGTGTGAGTTTTGTTGTTCATCCAAGCTTGTCGACATGTGTACCTTATATGTCGTGCTATTGTTGTTGGTCGGACCAACAAGTAACATGCTACTGAATAATTAAAGTATCCAGTTCTTGATTTTATTTAAGCATTGTCGAATCAAAATTTATCCGATATGGCAACTAAAGCTCAACAAAGGTATCATTATGCACAAGATTTGAGAAAGAAATCTTCTTACCAAGGTACAAATCCTATTTCCCTTATGTGTTGGAACAATTAGAGAATATACTTGCTAAACTCAAGGAGACAAGGGAAAAAATAAGGCAACAAAGGATTACTCAATCAAAGTACATTAAGGAGGAGGAAACGGAAAGAAAAGGAGTAGGAGTTGAGGATGAAAAGGAGATTGATAAGGAAGGACAAGATGAGTTGCAACTTAATACCCATATTCCTAAAGTGATCCCATTGCCATTAACACTTAATACTATTAATGACCATAGGTATTACTATACTAGTCTTCCACGTATTAAATTCTTTTTTCTTGATCCACTAGTGAGGTTGTCTACAGGTGATATGTGTTGTAGTAGCATTATACCTATGAGATGCTATAAATTTTATATTAGTTTTTTCCAAGATCATAGTGATGGATATTCTTATTTGGGTTATGTTGTTCTTGTCCTTAGTGCTTTCACATTGGAAAAATTTGAAGTATATAGATGGGAGGAGAAAGAATTGAGTTATGAGAAAGTAGAAGAGGTGAAAGCTACTGAGCATGATGTTGTGAGACCAACAATAAGAGAGCGTGAAGCTTTAAAGATTCTTAAGGTAGAAGAAGAGTTTGAGATCTTACATGTTCAAATTCCGTAAGCTCATGACATAATGTTTGACCTAAAAGTTGTGTTATTCCCCTGGATTAATAGTTACTGGTGCTACTTGAGTGAAGTTAATCGGATACATGATGAATGAAAGGAAGGATCCTTAAAGAAGAGTTTGGTTAATTGAGCTTATGATGAATGGAATGAGCATTGGCTGATGATAACATTGGTGGAGGAGCTAAAGTGCTTTTCTGTGCTCATATTTTATTTTTCCAAGTTGGTATTTGATCCTGGTGGGATTTGGAGATGTCAATTGCTAAGTTTCGAGCTGAAACTTCTCTAAGAGAGAGGGGATGATATGTTACAAGGGACTGGGCTAATCAAATTCTAAATTTCGAGTTATGTTAGCGACCTACTCATGTATCCTCTATGTGTCGAACACCTATTTGGAAGCTCTACATGTGTAGAAGACCTATTTATGAGCTCTTCTCGGATAAAATCATTAAGGTTAGATAGGCCTACTCGACCAGGTTAGCTGCTCTACCCAATTGGCCCTTTTAGGTCGGCTTAGCTAAATATACTTAGTTCGGCATGGCCTACTCAGCTCGACTAGTTCTACTTGGTTTGGCTGGTTAACTCAATCAAGTTGGCCGAAATTTCAAGTCCACCTAAATCAAGTCTTTAGGGTCTCCAATAGCTCATCAAACCAACTCATCAGCTCCTTAACCTAGATATCTCCTTTGATTACTAATTTTTGCTCTTGTTATTTAAATTTCCTATTTCTTATATTATTCCTAAATTGCTCTCATGTTTATTTTGTATTTATTGGAATGCCATTAGGGAATCCTTTAGTCATTTTATTTACAATTTTACCACTATGTACAAATAGGACACTTGTATGAGGTTTTAGATAGATTGGCAACATTAATGATAAACCCTTAAGTCTTTTCTCTTAGAAAGCTCTTCTCTACTTGCTCTTATCAATCTCTTTAGCAAGGATTGTGGCGAGCAACCCTAGGCCTAATGTTCATGCATCATATAGGGTATTAGCTTAGGTCCATGTATAGTTTTACAGTATGTCATATCCATAGACTTAGTGTACAAGATTGCTAAACCATCGACTTCCATTTACTTTTTGAGTTATCTTGTGGTTTGGACCTATCCCTTGGTTACACCTAATACTAAGTTCGTGTGCTCATCCACAGATCCGTATCACCAAGCTTAAGGGGCATAAACAATGTGAAGGTCTAAATTCTTAGTTTTACCAGCAGTGGCAATGCTGATGACTATTTTGATTGGGAAGAGAAGGTCAAAAAGGTTTTTGATTACTATGATTATGAAGTGCATGTGAAGTTTAGCTCTAATCGAGTTAACTAGGAAGAATACTAAACTCTAATAGACTGGAGGAGCATAACAAAGCTTTAAGAAGATCAAAGAAAAGTTACCAATGACACTTGTATTAACTCTATTCCACTTCAATAAGGTGTTTGATTTAAAATGTGATGCATCAAGAGTAAGGATCCATGCCTCTTTAATGTAAGAGAGACAACCTATCTCTTGTTTCAATGAAAAGCTTAGAGGAGCCATGTCAAATTACTCAACATATGATAAGTAATTCTATGTCTTGGTCTGAGCTATCAGAGTTTGGTAGCATTACCTCATGCTTCGATAATTTGTGACCTATATGGAACATGAATCTTTGAAGTATTTAAGAGGCAAAGGCTAACAAAAGCCAACATGATGATAAGCCCAATTGGTGGAATTCCTAAAGACCTTGCATGTAATCAAATACAAGAAGGGAAGCACTAGCAAGGCCTTAGACACCCTATCTAAAAGTCATGCCTTGATCATTACCATGCAAGCAAAGGTTCTTGAATTTAGAATAATACTACGATAATACGAGCATAACGACTACTTCAAGTTCATTGTGACCAATCATAGATAGGGAGTTATAGTTGATGGCTTCTGTGAAGACCAAGGATTCTTTTTAAGAAATGCTAGTTGTGTAAATATCATATAACTCTATATGAGAGCTATTGGTCTAAGAAGCACTTGCATATAGATTAGCTAGTCACTTTCGGGGAGAAAAGATCCTATGAATTGTTAAAGAAGCACTTCATTTAGATGGGAATCTAAAGGATGTACATCAAGTGATCTAAAGGTGCAAAGCATGCAAGAGAGCCAAAGTAAGAAAGGAGTCTTATGGGAAATATACACCACTTCCCTAACCTAAACAACCTTAGAAAAAGCTGAGCATAGACTTTATACTTAGACTACTAAGAACAACCTGAGAGCATGACTCCATCATGGTGGTCATAGATTAGTTCAGCAAAATGGCTTATTTTATTTCCTGCCATAAGATTGATTATGCTATATTTATTACTGACCATTTTGTGTAGGAAGTCATATGGCTTCATGGAGTACTCCATAACATAGTCTCAGATTGGGATAAAAAATTTATGAGCTTCTTTTAGAAGACAATATGAAGGAAACTTGGAACAAAGTTGATGTTTAGCATGTCCTACCATCCTTAGACCAACAGCTAAACCAAGGTTGTGAACCAAACCTTAAGAATCCTCCTTTAGGCCATTGTTGGGAAAATCTTTGTTGATTAGGATGTGCTTACCAGTTGCCAAGTTTGCCTACAATATGTCCATGTACAACTCCATTGAAAAGCAACCATTTGAGTTAGTTTATGGAACTAACCCAATGCTTCCTATAGGGATGATCTTGCAATAAACCTTGAAGGATGAAAGTAGAGAAACCACAAGTAAGTGAAAAAACTATAAAAGCTACATCATTCGTGATGTGAATCAATACTACGAATAAATAAGGCTAGTCATTGGGATGGGTCCAAGCTTGCCGAAAGCCTGAAGAGGGTAATGGAATTATGTGGAAATAGTAAAGGTAAAGTAAGTAAATCCACAAATAGCTTGAAGGATATGATGTACCAAGGAACTTCTGAAGATTCACAACACAACTTGATATGACATACGAGATGGTTACGTGAGGTTGTTCGTTGCTATCCTTGTTTAAAGGTTAAGATAAGAGTGAAAAAAGTAAACAAGTTAACGAAAGCAATATTTATAAAAAGAAGAATATTTAGTATATTGATGATAAGATGATGCGGCTATATGTATAGTGGACATTTATACAAGAAAAATTAGGACAACATGCCTAAAATGAAAAAGACTAAAAGGGTAATGTCTAAAAGAAGTAATGTACAAAGAGTAATAAAGGGTACAAATGATAATTCAAGTAAATTAATGATTGGCACTACAAATTCCGTCATATAGGTATAGGACACATGGCAACAGCATATTAGAGATGCTTCTTATAAGAACAAACAAAATAGTTTGGTCATCATGGAGGGCTAAGTAAGGGTACCGAACAAAGGTGTCAAGCAAGCTTAGGCTTGTCTAAGAAGGAGTGCCTATGGATATGTGCTAGAGCTCTCGGCTTCTTGGCACCAATGTTGCTAATTTAGAGGTCGACTTGGTTAGAGCCAAGCAGGTGAGTGTGAAGGGGTGACTAGTTAGCAAGGCATTTGACAAGTCGATACATGACTTCCAAGAGATTTATAGTTATTCAGCTTGACATAAGAAGCTGGTTGACAACAAGAATCAACTCGGCCTCGATAGGAGTCGGTTGAAATAGAAGGATTCGCCTCATTAGTCCTTCTAAGCCTCAAGCTTGGCTGTAGGTTAGAGGCCTAATAGCTTGATTCCTATCATTCTCTCCTGGTTGATTTAGATTTGGGATCAAATTCGACTAGTCCTCATTCGATGCTCTTTTAGGGTGATAGGGACTGAGGTTGATAATGTTAAAAGAATTGATTTAATTAATAGATATAGGTGTTGATAATTGGAATTGGTGAATATAAGACAAAGGTGATCAATAATGGAGCAACATAATTTACTCTCAAACTTTAATTGATAATATAACCTTAGTATTATACTAAATCATTGGTAAAAGATTAAAGATAACTTTCAATCATTCATAAATACATATAATACTAAAGTAATCCTTTAGAAACTAAGATATTGCATCGTAGATCACATTTATCTTCTAAGTATATAAATAGGTTAGTATTATATAGAGTTAAGAGTTTAGTTAATACTTGTGTCACATATAGTAAGTATTAATACCCTAAATGAAACTTTTCATGATGATTAAATTAAGTGGCCTATCAAATAATGTATATAGGATATAAATACCTAAATGAAGATCTCATTACCTATTTTTACTAATCAATTTACTAAACTTCTTATTTCCTTTCATTTCCTTAATTTTCTTCCTAATTTTTCTTAATCACTTCATTATGTACACTTAGATTACATGTAATTATGAAATGTTGACCAAGTCAACATAATAAAAAATTAACATATGTGTTGTTATCACTAGAATCTTCTCTTCCTTTCTATTGATTTCTTTCCTTTTCTTTTAGATTTTTTTCCCCTTTTCTCTTCCTTGTTGCCGTCCACTACTTTCCTCACTTAGGACCTTACTTGTTTTCATTTTCAAAGCACAAAACAATACAAAACAAAGTCCTTTTCTTCCTCTTCCAAACACTTTCTTACTTCACTTTCACACTTTCTACTAACATAAATCAAGGAGAAAGAGATATGTTATCATATGATTTTCTATTTTATGTAGTAGTTAGTTGTGTAAGTTAGGTTAGTGTAGAAAGTTGGTATAATATGTGCATATGTGTTGTTGGAAGTGTAAGCTCTATATCCATGTATAGAAAAGTAGGAATCCTTAGATAATTAGAAGAAGAACACATGTACATATACCTAAGTATGTATATATAAGAGTATACTTGACAAATACATGTATAAAGACCTTTATACATAAGTATCCATTATGTACATAACCTAAAATGAGTCATTTGCTAATTATACATACATATACCATGCTAAATACACCCTTAAAGTACAAAAATATGAAAATTGTGAAGTTTTCTTAAGAGGGAATTTTAGGCATACGAAAATACGTATAAAAATATGTATGTCACCGTATGTGTATATGGTATATGTATAAGTACATAAGTATACATACTAGTATGTTAGAACTATAAGTATATCTATAATATATGTATAAAGTGTATGAATACATAAGGATAATAATGGATGATGATGTAAACAATGACATAATTGAATAATGATGTAAGCAATGATGTTATTAAATAATGATATAAGCCACGACATAAGCGAATGATGACGTAAGCGATAGTATAAATAATTGATGACATAAGTGATTGCATAACCCTCTAAAATAATAAACCATAAGTTCATTAAAGTGTAAGAATTAATGGCTAATGAAACTACTAACTATTAAAATAGAACATAAAAATAGCCAATAAGAATAATTAAGCTTCAATAGTTAGAATTTCAATAAATTTAGTCTATATTGTAAAACACGAGTTTTAACGTCCAAAACAAACATCACCATGTGAATGTACGTCTAAAAATGATGGAAAACGACTATAAATTCATAAATATCAGAAATAGAATGAAAAAGTTACATACGATTAGTGATAAAGTCTAATCGGATTAAAATTGATAGTAATCTAAATAGAATTAGGTAAATAAATATCTAGAATTACTAGTTAATTCAATTACTTACGATTGTTATTACATCGTAATGATCAGGTGATCTTGACGTGGGCGAGGATCCCTCGATTGATTACTACGACTAGAGTAAGTTATCATGGCCGAGTGAGTACTTACCCTATGATTCCATGCTTGTATGTGATTGCAGATAGCAGACTTAAACGATATTGTTAATTGATTGTTGTATGGGGTCGGGAAATGCTTGTGCATGTTATAATGTGTTGAGTTGTGAATTTATCTTAAGTACGAATAATACTTTGTTTGTTGCATGATAGCATAGACAATGATTGTATGTACTTTTTGATGATCACATCATAATTGGACTTAACTATACTTGGCTTATAAGAAGAAACTGGTACATGCATCAACATTTATTATATAGATATAATTTTGGCCGTCATATCACACAGAGGTAGAGAGAGGCCATTCAGGGGTTGTTATTATAAATTTATTGGTTTTGTATGGTGTACTCGTACAAAATGACCTTACCCTAGCCCACGGGAATACTAGGAGTTGGAGGTGCCAACCGCCTAGCTAAGGGTCGAGTCTAGAGGCCTCCGTTTAGGGGTGAGTGTAGATTGCGGTGCCCACTCACGATTATACTAGAACTTGGTTTTTATGAAAATAAAAGACTTGTTTGATTTAAGTACAGAATGTGGAGTTCCGTAGTAAAGTAAGTTCTAGTATAATACCTAGATCTAATTGGTGTCATGTATACTCTAACCTTGACTTCGGAGAGCATTAAATCTAAGTTGTGTATACTGACTAGTTAACTATATGTATTGTTTGGCATTCTATTTGTCCATTCATTCATATACATGAATATAATGTATTTATAACTTGCTTATGGTGTAACCGAGGGTTTTGCTCACTAAGTTTAGGCTTATACCCCCTTAGACTTTTACTGCAAGATGGCTTATTCGTTGAAGCTGGTCAAGAGATGCCACAGGTTGGCTTAGCGACTTAGGCAAGAGCGAGCCATCCAGTATGTTGGGAGAACTGATTATGTAGACTTTTACTTATGTACTTTTGTTTTATTAGTAATACAGACTTAGATGTACTAAATTACTACTTACTGTAAACTTTGTCGTTCAAATTTTATATAAATATGCTTATGGGATGATATCATGTGGATTTGTATGTTCTGGGGAAGCTAATGGTTGTAAAGTCTTGTATATTGTGTAAAGAGTTCATTATTAGAAGGATAACTAATCGGGGGTTCTTCATATAGTATATGATGTTTACCATGATTAGACCATTCTTAGTTCGTAACAAAATGCTTTGTTGATTGGCTACCCTCTCACATACTCAATTGCTCGACTATGATCGAGTTGACTTCTAAATCAACAACGTTGGTGTCAAGAAGCTAAGAGCTAAATATCTGCAACCACTCCTTCTCAGATGAGCTCAAGCTTGCTTGGTATCTTTATTTGGCACCTCTACTTAGCCCTCTATCATGACCGTACTATTTTGTCTATTCCTACTAGAAGCATCCCCAATATGCTATTGCCACGTATCCCAAACCTACGTTAAGGAATCTACGGTGCAATCATTAATTTACTTGAATTATCATTTATGCCCTTTATTACTCTTTATACACTACTTCTTTTAGATATTACCCTTTTAATCTTTTCCATTTTAGGTAGGTTGCCCTAGTTTTTCATGTATAAATACCTATTATGCATATAGCTGCATCATCTCATCCTCAATATACTGAATATTTTTCCTTTTGTGAACATTGCTTTCATTAGCTTATTTGCTCTTTTCACTCTTATCTTAATCCTTAAGCAAGGCTAAGTGGTAAGTAACCTCATCGGACCATTTTATGCATCATATCAAGTTGTATCATGAGTCCTTAGAAGTTCCTTGGTGCATCATATCCTCAGAGTTGTTCATGGGTTTACTTACTTTACCTTTATTGTTTTTGCACAATTTCATTACCTTCTTCAAGCTTTCGACAAGCTTAGACCTATCTTAGTGACTAGCCTTGTCTGTTCTTGGTATCGGTCTGTATCATCTTGGTATCATAGTGGAGGTTTCGTTGGGGTAAGTTGTGTTTGTTTTTTGTGAAGTAGTACTTGTTATAGTAGTATATCAAAGTTGTGAAGAGATTCACTAAAGTGTTTGAGTAAGTAATAAAGTGTATTAGTTGTTTTCAAGTATACTCTATCTTGCCCTGCTTTGGACATTTGAAAATAGAGTAAGTTTCAGTGTAGTGATTTGTCCATTGATATAGTTGAAAGTGCTTATGGGTTAATTGGAAATTTATGTGGAAAGTGTGTATGTTATTTAGTTTAGAGAAATAGTGTTAATTGTATATTAGAATTCAAAGTTTGAAACTAAATTTTTGGAAGAAATAAGAGACCCAAGTATTAATGTTGGCATTGGAGATGGTAACAATGGTGCTGTCCACCGTGGACGATAGCCCCAAGGTACCCTTAGAAGCACAGATGAGAAATTAGATGAGGTAGCTAACCTCTTAGCTAACTTGACTAGAGTTGTTCATGTAATGACCTATCGACCTACTGAAGTTGTGTAGCATACTCCATAAGCTACTCAACATGTTAAGGGTCAAAACACAACTTAACAAGTTCAAGGTAGAGGAGTAAGAGGATGAGTAAGAAGAAGAATTGATTTAGGTGACATAGATGATGATGAAGAAGAAGAGTACGAAGGAGAAGAAGAGCGAGTTAGAGTACCTTGAGCTATCGACCAAGTGAAAATTCAAATTTCGAGCTTCATTGGTTTTGGGAGTGTAGATGATTATTTGGATTAAGAGGAGAAGGTTGAGCGTATTTTTTATTATTACTAGTATGGGGATTGGGAGAAGGTGAGGACTACAGTTGTAAAGTTCTCAAGATATGCTACCATGTAGTAGAAGAACTTCTAAATCATGAGAAGACGAAAAGGATATAGAGAAGTTAGTACTTGGCTTAAGATGAGAAGGATACTTAAAAATAGATTTGTGCTAGATACATATTTGTAAAACACTCTTGCTCGACTTTAAGAATCAAGACAAGGAGGCCGAACTATCAATGAATACATTTAAGAATTCTAATTGCTCATGATTTGTTGTAAAGTAAAGGAGCCATCAATACGAATGGTGTCCAGGTTCCTTACTAAATTAAGGAGTGATATTCAAGACATTGTAGAACTTGAGCAATACACCACATTGGATGAGGTTATAAGAATAACCAAAACGAATGGAGAGACAGAGAAGAAGCTAAGTACCAACCCAACCGCCAACAAGCTGACCTAGTTATTTAAGCCAACCTACTTAAGGAAGCTACCGAGCTCATCTAAGTATTGAGTCAACTAAACGAATAGATGTCAAGATTGAACAGAAGGGATAATTTGATGGTGATGTGCTAACTTGAACATATGAGAAAAGGCAAGGATTTAGAAGGATGACTAGCCAAATCAAGTGTTTTAAGTGCCAAGGGTTTAGGCACATGGCTACTTTGTGTCTAAACCAAAGGACTATGATTATCAAGGGGGAACGCCTCAAAGATTGAAGTAGATAGCATAGATAAGGAACCAGAGGAAGGGAGAAGTGGGAAATGAGGTTGATGTTAATGTTAACCTCATTAAAGAAGATGTGTTCGTTAAGGACCTAGATAAGCTAACTCTGGTTGTCTGACGTACAATGAGTTTAGAACCCTCACCTAAGAAGGAGTTGAAGGGGACCTATTCTACATCACTTGTAAGGTAAATGATCAAGTGTATGCACTCATAGTGGATAGTAGGAGCTGCACCAATATGGCATCTATTGACTTGATTAAGAAGCTAAAGTTGCTGACTATCACACATTCGAAGCCATAAAAGTTATATTAAATGAATGAGAAAGTAGCACTACATGTCACTCAGTAAGTATTGCTGCCAATCTCTATAGAGAGTTATACCAACAAGATTCTTTATGACGTACTATGTATGTGTGCTGCTCGACCGACCTTAGCTTTTTTACTAAAGAGTTATTCATGATAGGTTCAAGAACACCTATGTGTTTGAGAAGGATGGTAGGTAAATCACTTTAAACCCGTTGACCTTAAGTTAAGTGAGCAAACTACAAGCTAAGTTGGCTTAAGGATTGAAGAAGACCTTAGTGTTGAGTAAAGTTGAACTTCAAGAAGCCATCAAGGCTAATGTACCAACTTTTCTATTAATTAAATGATTGTTAGAATTGAAGGAGTACGGATTGAACTACACCTAAAGGTTAGGGAACTATTGAATGAATATGCCGACCTATTTCCAAAACAATCACTTAAGGGATTACCTTTATTTCGAGGCATTGAGTGCTACATTGACTTAATACTTGACGTTGCCTTATTAAACAAGCCAGTGTATTGAACGAATCCTAGGTAAGCTTTTAAGATCCAAAGATAAGTCAATAAACTACTAGAGAAAAGGTATTTAAGGGAAAGCCTCAGCCCTTGTGTTGTGCTGTGCTGTGTTGGCACTTCTTGTATCGAAAAAGGATGGAACTTGGTGAATGTGTATCAATAGCCGAGTCAAGAACAAGATCACCATTAAGTACCAGTACCCTATCCTTAGGTTAGATGAAATGTTGGATGAACTAAGTAGAACTAAGGTCTTCAACAAGATTGATTTGAAATCTAGCTACCATTAAATTTGGATGAGGCTAGGAGATGAGTAGAAAACTGCATTTAAAACTCGATATAGACTCTATAAGTGGATGGTAATGCCTTTTGGCTTATCTAATGCCCTAAGCATCTCCATGTGACTAATGAACCATGTATTGAGGAATCTAATCAGGAAGAGTGTATTGGTATACTTTGATGACATCCTTGTGTATAGTGCCAACCTTATGAGCTATTGTAAACATCTCTGTACTATGCTTAATGTACTCTAAGCTAAGAGATTATTTGGAAATTTAAATAAGAGTTGGTTCTGCTAGGAGGAAGTGGTATTTCTAAGCTATGTAGTAGGTAGAGGAGGCTTGAGAGTGGATAACGAAAAGATTTGAGCTATTGTTGAGTAGCCAACTCTAATCACTTGTGCTAAAGTGAGAAGTCTTTATGGATTGGCATCCTTTTATCGAAGGTTCATTAGAAATTTCAGTACCATTGTTGTACCCCTTACCAAGTTGATAAAGAAGAACATTGAATTTAAGCTTGAGAAAGAGAGGGGAGGAATTTTGTTGAAGTAAAGGCAAGGTTAACTTTCACTCTTATATTAGCCTTACTTGACTTCGAGAAGATTTTTAAGTTAAAATGTGATGCATTAAGTATTGGTATAGGTGCTGTCTTAATGCAAGAAGGCCAACCAATTACTTACCATAGCGAGAAGCTTAGAAGGCCTTAATTAAACTACTCTGTATATGACAAAGAACTCTTAGCCCCAATTTGAGCACTTCGAGTATGGCAGCATTACCTATTGCTGAGAAAGTTTCTCATCTATACTGATCATGAGTCTTTGAGGTACCTTAGAAGTCAGACTAAGTTGTCGAAGTGACAAGTGTGGCGAATTGAATTCCGTAAAGGATTCAACTTTATGATAAAGTACAAACAAGGCAAGAGCAACATCATTGCCGATGCTCTATCTAGAAGACGTATTCTCTTGATCGAGCTGTAAACCAGATTGTTTGGGTTTGCAAGCATCAAAGAACAGTATCTAAAGGACCCACATTTTGGACTTATACTTAGGCATTGTGCTAATGGAAGGATTATAGATGAGTACTATATGGAGGATAGTTACTTGTTTCGAGTAGAAAGTTATGTGTACCAACCTATTCGTTAAGAGAGTTGCTTGTTAAGGAAGTCTACATTTGAGGACTCTCCAGACATTTTGGATAGAAAAAAATGTATGAGCTATTGAGTGGACAGTTTTTTTGGCCAAGAATGAGGTGAGACATGCACTGAATTGCTGAAGGGTATGCTACTTGTAAGAGGGTCAAATGTCGATCTAAGTAAGGGAAATCAATGCCTTTGTTAACCCTGACCAAACCCTAGACTGAGTTGAGCATGGAATTTGTCCTTGGATTATCGAAAACTACTTGAGGGAAAGATTCTATAATGGTCATTACTAATAGATTTAGTAAGATGGCACACTTTGTGCCCTGCTCTAAGATTAACAATGCTTTAGTTATTGTTTCTCTCTTTTTATAGGAAATTGTTTGGTTACAAGGTGTGCTAAGAAGTATAGTCTCAAATAGAGAATGCATATAGTTTTTAAAATCTCTTAATGAACTACTCTCCAGTTTACATATAGTTAGGCCATACATACCTTAATACTTACTTACATATAGGATAAACACCCTTATTGTCATTTAATTATATGTATTAATGATGTTAGATTTTTACATTAGTTAGACTTATTTGAAGCAAATATATGAATCATAAAGTATACTTGTTCTTGCCTATAAATACTATATGTATTTTCCTACTCTAGTAGTTTGTATAAAGAGCCTTGTACATTATGGTGAAACTGGTGAGATAACATGAATGTCGATCACAAGTTTCTAAGTAGTGTATAACATTCTGTTGCGCTTTACTACTTTGTTTGGGACATAACACCCATGACCTAACCGATTTGCATAAATGAGTCCTTTGTCTTCCAACCACTTAACTTGCATCATTTTCATTCCCTCTTTCTTACCAACATACAACCAATGATGGCCTGCCTCTTGTCACACCACTATGATGCCACTAGAAGATATTCCTTTTCATTTCTTTGTATTTGTCATTTTTTCCCCGTTTATGTAAACTTAGGAAACTATCTACAATCTATTAGGAGTTTAATCCACTTGCTTAGAAGTTTAATCCACTTATTTAAAATATATAACATTTTACAATATGCTTACAAGTATAATATGTAATGAAAAATATAACAGTAAATATAAGGTTAATAGGAAGAAAGAAATGGGATGAGAGACACAAAAAAGTTACACATAAAGGCTTAGAAATGAGATAAAAAGTAAGGTAGAATAAATAAAATAAGAAATTTATTTGGACTTGTTATGGATGATGGACATGCTTCATAGTCCATATGTTTATTTCTATTTTTACTCTTCTCTGAAGAACTTATAAGGGAAAAATATAGTACTATTCTACATTTATTATTATTATTTATTAATTATTAAAGGGTAGGAACATTGTACCTTGGAACTAGTATAATACATGCCTTAAAGTACAGCTTACAAGATGGATATAATGTTAATGTCTTGCATTCGTACCCTTCATGCAGGAGCACATTACAAAAAGTTATACTTATAACCTATCATGTGACTTTCAATGCTAACTCAAAGCTTATCCAATTAAGTATAAGGTAGAGCAAGATATAACATACAATGTAAATTGATTAAAGGCATATTAATATCACTAAATTGATAATCGCAGTATGTCCTAAAACACTAATGATAACTTTAAAAAATTTTCTACTACCAATGTGATATGCCAAAATATTATTGGGACTTGTCACCTTCATTCTATACCTGATTTATTAGTTGAATGAATCTTCTTCCCATTGATATGAGAACAGTTTTGTTAGTTTCATTTTCACAGTCTAAATACTATAACCATAAGACAAATTATGTTCATCCTGTTGCATTCTGTCTCTTATTAAACCTAAATCCTCAAAGGGAATGTCATTTTTAAGTTTATGGATAGAACTTAAAAGTGACATTCTCTTTGAGGATAGATATACGAACCGATGAAAGTTGCGAATTACCACCACGAAGGATGTGGCATTGCTACTTTAATAAATCATTCCCTTTCATCTTTCAGTAAAAAGAAACCAAGGGTAGTTTTGTCTTCCTAGAATAGAACCCATCTACTCCACTTCTCACCTGCACGTTTGAAAATGTAAACTGAATCAACTTGATTATGTTTGTGTTATTTATTATTCTGAGCTCATTCTTTTTTTTTTTCCCTGTTTATGTTACTACTATTTGGTTATTTATTTATTTTTTTGTAATGATTCGATAATATGAGCAGGATCAAAATTTTGTATCAAATGTCTTTTTCTACTTAAATAATGAAAAAGAGGCCAACCTTCATTTTAATTAAGATACATGCTTTTATTTGTATTCTTATTGATGACTTCATATTTTATATAAATTAAGTATACAATAGATTTACCCAATTTTAGTACATTGATATATTTTTTTATTTGAGGTACATATTTGCCATTTATATGCAGGAAATCCTTAAAGAAGCGAGGTAATGGTGGATTTAAATTGGCAATTGCTTGTTTCTTAATTAACAAATAGAAAAGACCTGAAGAGACTTTTAATAACTAGTTCTTGAATTTATGTCAAGTCTACCGGTTAAAACTTATCCAAGCAAATTCTTGTATAGTCAAAGCAGTTTTATTTTTCAATAGGTTTATATAGAATGTTTTGACCTAATTACTCGTATGTTTTTTATTGGTTTGAATATATTATAAAGCGTTTTGTCTCTATAATATCTAAGAAACAATCTCTTTAAAAATGTTGGAAATATTACAATATTTTATTTGATTGTCAACATGTTTATTCTATTAGGTTGTGATGGTACTTCTCTTCACCTCAAGGAGGAATCTCAATATTATGTTGGACTTTTTTGATATTGACAAACATCCATAAGTTTCTATTCATAAAATGTGGCTTTTAGGATCATAATACGGACCCTGTACATAGTCGTTTGGATTTTATATACCATAAAATCTTAATAAGCTTTCTCCATTTTCTATCAAACTAAAATTATAGTATATGAAATATCACTTAAGATATAAGTATATTAGTAATGAAACCATATGTCCTCTCTTTTATCACAAGTAGTCAACTTCGATGGTAGTACAACATCTGTAATGACAAATGCAACTAATGAAGAAGTTATGGTTTATGAATTTTAAATAAAAATCAAGTATGTTGTACATGAGTTTTAAAGGTATATATCAATATATTGATATTTTTATATTCATATTTTTGGTCCTTTAATGAGACGCTAATGTTCTATATTTTAGTTGTGTCATGATCCGAGAAGACTAGTCGTAATATCCATATATCGTATAAAAGATTATAAATTGATTTCTCTTTTCAATTGATAATCCTTCATGTGATATACAAAGTTACTACTACAATTAACAACCTAGAGTTAAGCAAATGCAAGTAATATCATTGCATAGTTATGATAACAAGATTATTGAATTGTAAATAACAAATATATAAATATTTACAGTAAGTTTATAATATACTGAATTGGTAATAAATAAACTGGTAATACCTGATATTACATAATAAGATTCAAGATATTATACTCTCATCACTACTCTCACACTCACATTAACCCATGAATGAACTACTACGAACAAATCGACCTGCATAAGCAAACTATGGGAGTATAAGTTAACTAGCTTAATAAGATATCCCCCCAACCATACAACAAATAAGTTATACAATAATTTAATTCAATCAAATGAATTAATGAACAATCAGTATACCACACAAATATATGCAAGTGACCAGGTACTGCATGCAACTCATATTTAACACCCTCCGAAATTAAGGTTAAAGATACATCGACACTAATCAAATTCGGATATTATACTAGAACTTACGTAATAATGAAACTTCGTGTTTCGTATTAAAAAATATAATAATATATCCATTTTTAGTTTTAATCAAAACTCAATTTTACGTATGATTGTGAGTAGGTTCATATGGGCCTCACTTACCTCTAAACGGAGGACTTTGGACTCAACCCTTAGCCAGACAATTGGTGCCTCTGATGCATAAAGTTCCCATGGGTTAGAGTAAGGTCATATTATACATATGCAATATAGGAAAATACTACAATCACAAATAATCAATCTACGTATTACCTATCACTACCTCCATGTGATGTGATAGCCAGAATTAATTATACAGTGTATGATTATGCATGTTTCGATTTAGTTAATTCTAGTCTAATAATATTAAGTTCTTTATTAAGTTATCAACAAAATCACAGACAAATTAATCCTTATAGAATTTACTATGAAGCAAACATTACATTATCATATTTTAAAGTAAATTCACTATTATCAAGTAGTTTCATACATAAGTATAACCTAGGCCCATATAATATTCAATTATTAATAACAATTAATATTCACTATCTACATACACAAGCAGGTATAGAATTATTAAGAATACTCATTTAGCCATCCTCAAAGTCAAAGGTTGTAATAATCAATTGATAAGTCAGTATCAATATCGTGATCACCTAACATTAAAAGAATATGAAAAATAATAAGTATTAGAGTTAAATAGCTAAACTATTATTATACTTAGTATCACTTATCTAAATTAATTATTCGTTTGTGTGAAATTAACGATTTAAGCTTTTTAACTAATCGTACATGACTTTTTTGATTTCCCTCAGATTTTTATGGACTTATAGTTTATTTTGATCGTTTTTTAACGTACTTTCTTGTAATAAGGTCTGTTTTGAATGTTGTAACCTACAATTTCGAATATTATATAATAATATTACGAAGTTTGTTATTTTGACTTAAATAATTATAAAATATTATTTCTAAGCTTTTCTTAGTATAATTATGACTTAATAATTATTTGAATCGTATATTTTGTAATTTTCTTATTTTAAGTTTATTTTACCATAATTATTCATTTTTGCTAATTTTTGAGGTTTAAGACTTATTAATTCAAATTTTTCTATTTTATTACTTTTCTAATTAATTAATTATTTTATTATTATTTTAACTACAAAAATTAATTAATTTATGCTAAGTGGTGATGTGGCAACATATAAGAGTGTCATGTGTCACATTTGTACTTTTCCCTATATTTTCTTATTTTTTTATTTTACGTTATATATATATTAATATTTATTATTATATTTTACTAAATTTTTTAACTTAATTATTTATTATAATTTCCCTAAAGTTATGGTACATACATATATATATATACTTTCATATTTATTAAATTGATATTATAATATATTATATATGTATTATTCAAATATACTCGTATTTCTACATATACGATACTATTCATATACGTATGTTCATATGTATAATATACTTATGTATTAAAATATTCTAATCTTAAATATATATTATATACTATACGTACGAATATAAATATACATGTAATTGTACTTTATATACCTATGTACATATACGGTTATATTACATGTGTATATATATATATACTAAAATACTTAATATAGATAATATTATACATAAATACATATATATATATATATTCAGCACGTCTATCATACATTTATATACATACAGAATTTTATAAAATGAAAATACCAAGTATATATATATATATATATATATATCTACTATACATGCATATATATATATGTATGTATGCATGTATAGTAGATATATATATATATCTACTATACATGCATACATACATATATCATATAATCAAAATACTAAGTGTATATATATATATATATATATATGTACATATTTATGCAAACATTTGTATATAGATATATGAGTAAGAAAAATACTACTATATGTATATTATTATTTGTGCATACATATATATACCGTATAATAAAGTATTAGGTATAATATACATACATACATATATATATATACATATATATATATATACCTACGCATACATACATATATATAAGTACATAAATAAAGAAAATACATAATACATACATATGTATATAAGTAAAGAAACATATAGTTATATATATGTCTTATATATGTATACATACATGTACATATACCTAAGTTTTTATACAAATTCTTTGTATAAATTACTATAACATATATACTACACATATAAATATACTCTAATATTTATATGGACATAAATACTCCAAAACATATATGTACAAGTATATATATAAATAATTATTACAAAATACATACACAAATTAACAAAATACATACTTTAAAGAGACTATCAAATTGCTCCTTCGTCCTCTTTTTGATCTTTTTGTCAAATGTTAAAGTCAAAGGAAAAAGAAGGAGAGATAATCTACTGTTGGAAAATAGAAAGAAACATATGTGATTTTGTTTGTGTTTGAAAATGAAAGTGTGTGTGTTTTAATACTTCCTGCAAATGTTATTGACAAGAGGAGGAGAAGAAAAATAAAGTAAAAGAAAACAAAAGTAAGATGGGTCATTAATGAGATAAGGCATGATTTTATCTCCTCTTGTTTTTTTCCACATCAATAACACATGTAGAAAACAATGGAGCTCCACATGTCTATGGAAATTCTTTAGAAGGTATGGGATGTGGAGGATTAAGGAAAACAGGAGAAAGAAAAAGAAAAAAGAAAAAGAAAGAAATAAAGGAGGAAAAAGAAAATAAAAATAAAACTATGTAATTTTTCTAAACATAAAAATTCTATAATTAGTATTTATAAATTAATTTTGAAATTTTATAAAAATTTATTAATTTAATTAATACCGATTACATTTATAATATTTATGAGTTATTTCAACGTGTTCACTAAAATTTATACGTGATTACGCGTATTAGTCGATAATTACAATCGAATATGGTTTTATTACTATTAAATTATATTTATTCATTTCATAAGCTTAAAATTATAGTTTTAAGGTTTTAGTTAAGTTCGAGTTCGATTTCAAGTATTTACTCATACATCGGATTTATAGTTTTTGCACACAATTTATATTTCGATTAAGTTTTTAGAGTTTTTATTACCGATATTATATTCAGTTTTACAATTTAATTAAAATTTTAATTTACCTAATTTTATCGACCAGTGATATCATCTAGAATACTCAGACCTAGATTAGGGTTTATACTACTGATTATGTAGGGTTTACAAGTTGTATAAATAATCAATTTTTGTGGTAATATTTAACTTGCATATTGCCGATATCTACAATGATAAAAGCAACCATGTTATGATTTATGAATTTATAATAAAAATTAAATACATTGCACATGAGTTTATCAAAGTCAAATACTCTTATTTTTAGACCATTTTATAAGAGAGAAGAATAGGAAAAAGTGGAAGGAAAAAAAAAAAAAAAACACACACAGGCAAGTTTGATTCAATTACATTTTTTAACGTGGAGGGGAGGAGTAGAGTAGATAGGTTCCGTCCTATGAAGACGAAATTACCCCTAATTTGTTTTTATTGAAAAGAAGAGAGTGCTTTATTAAAGCCACAATGCCACATCCTTCGTGCTATAATTCGCAACATTAGTCGGTCCAGATATCATTTCTCGGGTACAAGAAAACGCATTCGTGGAGCTTAATGCTCTCACGGATCTTTTCTTACTAGCGTAAAAGCAGCAAGAATTCGTAATTTTTATTTCTACTCTGCACTCGATATATTTATGTTCCATTCTACTTTATAAGATTCCATCTTACTAAAAATACCTAATTACTTCTAATATTTGCTTGCATCAATAATTAATCAAACATCCTAAAATCTATTCTATTGGAGATTCAATGATCCGTATATTGTGTTTCTCTTTTTTCTAGTTTGTATGATTCGTAAGGATTAATTTAGTTTCCATCACCTGCATATTGATATCGTATCTAAACCATTGAATGCATCAAACAACTCGACCTTACATTGACGAAAAGATTATGAGGCAGTGCATTGTCCATGAACATAATTAGAATCAAGGTAAAATTGCACTTCGTGCATACATTGACATCGGACTAAACCAAAATAGGGAACAAAAAGCTGATATGTTCTAATCTTTTTTTTTTTTTACAACGACCAATTGAGCTCATGAAAGAAACCTGAATTTCTTATTAACCAAGTCCTGGGAATAGTAATAATAATAACAAAGAAGGAAATGGTTTATATTATTTTCTAAAAAACAAAACTGAGAGAACAAAAAATGTTCCTGGCAAAGAGATGAAAATAAAAACTCAAAACCTAGGATTGTGAAATTGATTACCCTTGGGAAGATTTGGGTACGGTGGAAAAGAACGTGGAACAATACTGGGTGGTGCCAAAACAAGGGGATCAATGTAATTGTAAAAGGGCTGGTTTGAGCACAAATCAGTTGAATTAGGGGGACACGTAGGGACACTAGGCATCAAAAATGGTCTTGGAGGTTCTAAAATTGGTGGCACAAAGCAAGAATTCAGTGGAGCATTTTCTATGCCATTGCATTTTTCATTCATTATAATTGATGATGACTCACATTCATCATTACCAGCAACCTTGGTGGATTTTTCCTCTTGCGAGTCTTCCTTTTCCGGCTTGAACTTAGATTCGTCGTTGCTCGGCCCCGACCAACCCGTGAGCTTCTGCACCAATGCCATGAAATCTTCCGGATTTGTGTGGATGATTTTTGGTGAATGCGTGTAGATGATCACAGGGCGACGCTGTGGAGGCTTAGATGCATCTTTTGCGCCATTAATTGGTGGGGGAGATGGCAATGGTGGTGATGACCACGACGACGATGGCGATGATTTCTTGATGGAAAATGATCTCTTGTTGATCTTCAATGAGGCTGATGAACAGATGCCGTTCATGATGTCAATGTTTGAACATTGTTGATGATTTTCATTGGAACCGGCGGGACTCATTTTTGTATGTTAATAAGCCCTAGTAATAGTTGCTAATGGGGATATGAAAAATTAATTAAAGTCCGAATTTTATTTTGTAGATGAAATTTTGGGCCTTTGAATTACTTTGTTGTGGCTGGGGTAATGGTTTAAGATAGTGCAACTACAGCGATTTGTTATGTATAATAATGGAAACGTAGCTCATACAGGTACATGAAGATAAGTTGTTGCTACAATTTCGGGAACTTGAAATTGTAAATGGAAGATAAAATATGTGTTGGCATCATCTAGAGAATCAGAGAGAAAAAATAGATCCACCACTACCAGTACAATCATTTATAAGATTAATTAATTTATAATTGACAATATAATTATGCTTTTCTTTCAATAAAGTGAAAATTGGAAGTATGGCCATCTATAATGAAAATGCAACATAATTGTGTAAAAACATAAATATTGTGTTAACAAGAGATTATTATCCTAAAATAATCATAATAACAGATTAATTTCACGTAATATATCATTTGGAATTTATCTAGTTTTACAATAATTAATATTGTATAAACACTAATAATGCATACAAATAGAAAAAGGAGGAAAAAGAAGAAGAAGAAGAAGAAGAAGAAAATAGGGTTCAAAAAGGCATTTAGGAGAGGACATTTGTGCAAATAGTTTCTTTGACTAATTATATTCTTCTTTATTTAGATATAAATAAGCTATTTAAACAAATCTGAGAGAGTTTTTCTTTGATAAAACAAAATAAATTTTCCAATTATAAACTTCATTCCTTAATTTGAAACCAATAATCTTCTCTTTATAGGTTAAGCACATGTATATAAACAGGGACAATGTGCTATTATAAACGAATTCAAGCATCGGATGAGGCGGGATTTTGGGGGTAAAGCAAAAAAAAGGCATGAGGATGCTCTTAAACCCTAGATTTTGGGGACTAATTATATCAACAAGAGTCATTATTGATGCCATATGTCGAAATTAGCTCTATTCCAAGACGTGTTGACGAGAAGCAAGGCTGTGGTCACATGTAGGCCGGGTTTCTTCTCATCGTGTGAAGATGAACTGACCCAATTTCGCAATGTTAAAATAAATTTTACCTCATATATTAACCAAGTTAAGTATGATTTATCACAACACTAATAAAATCTTAATTTAAATAATTATGCAATTTTAATAAATACAGTCTTCAAAGTGAAAAACTAAACTTCAAAAAGTAAACCGATGTATAAGCTCTACCAAGAGGTTTTTTCTTTTTACTTTGTTTATTTGGCATTTCCTGTAATCAGGGATTTCATATCATATTATTTCGTTAAACAATTCAGAGCAATTGTTTCATGGAAGTAAATAGAGTCATCCAATATTATCTAAGTGAATCATTTGAGCGTTCCACCTTTACTTGAATTTTTTTTTTTTTTTTAACATAACTCTCTTTTATTGTATATCATGCCCCAAATAGACAGAGTCGCAATAATCCTATCATATGAACCATCCTAAAATAAGAGCCGACCTTACAAAAGCTATTATAAGCTTAATTCATCCGAGGCGAACTTGACTAAACTGCTTTCAATCTTCTAGCTTGGAAATTATGAGATATAAATCTTAAGATATAATCTTTTCAAATTAAATTTTCACCAAAGACTTGTAAGTAAAATCTCAATTTCATCATCTTAGTTACAAGTAATACATTTATATGAAAAAGTTATAAATAGCAAAGACGGTGCCACTAAATTAAGAGAAGTGTGATACAAACCAAAGTGTGGAAACTATTGGGCCACCCAAAGATACGTAATTAGTTTCTCCAAAAAAGTTATAAAAATTGATAATAGGAAATCAAAGTACAGCCATTTCTTCTTAATCATAATCCCGATCATTGTTTTTCTAGATTTAGGGTGGAGTACCACATTCTACATTAGACTTGCAAAAAAATCCATTAGCGAATGAGTAACATCTTTTCAGTAAGTAGAACAAAGATAAAAGTACATATTTAGTACAATGCAATCAGGGTTTTCAATCAAATTAGTTACATACAATATATGTATAAGTTGGTACTATTGCATGACGTTATCCGATTCGTTGTAAGATTATAGAAATTGCATCCACTTTGATTTGCTTTGAAGAGTTTGATGCTATGCACTCGCAAATTGAAGCCAAACCAAGATTTATGCAATGAAGAATACCCTCCACCTGAAACTACCATCGAACTACTATCCCTAATCTTACCACAACCTTTTGTCTATCACTTAGTTCAACTAAGGGTAAAGAAATTACCATTTCAGCTATTCTCATCGAAAAATTTTAGCTTGATAATCATAATCGTTTCCTCTAGTGAGTTGCAATACATGTCAAGTTAAAAGTTTGGCTAAGTTTAAGTTAGGCTAAGTTTAAGTTAGTTCATTTTTGAAGTGATCAACCAATTCCAAGCATTCTAAACTAAAACAATATACATAAAATAAACATAACATATAGCTCATCTCCTATAATAGTAAGGCATTATTCAAGCACATGCGTGATACATGCACAAACAACTATTATAACCATAAGACAAAAACATACTAAAGTCTCCCAATATTTTTACATAATATTCCAAAATGCCACAAAGCATTGATCCCACTTACCTTAATGTTGATGCTCGTTATTTTCGCATGTAGCTTTGGTCTTCACATCTTCAGTTTCCATTCAATATATGAAATAAGAGTTCATTTTAAGAATTAGGTGTTCCTTTATTTATGTTAAGGAAGGTTCTTAAGCCATTTACTAAATATTAATTATGTAATTTAACATCTGACTAAGATTTTGACCTCATATTTAGTATAGATTTTGGTCCAGGAAAGTCTTTAACCTAAGTTCTAACTTTATTCTAGTATAGGTTTTTAACTAGGAAAGTCTCTAGCCTAGGTTCTTTCTAGATACTTCATATAAAATTTTGATAAAGAAACTTCTAACTTAAGTTCTAACTTAGAAAATTCTTAAAGTTTATAATATGAGTAACTTCTGAGTAACCTTCTGACTTCAATTAGGATTAAGTGTACTATATCAGACTACCTTCTAACTTCTAACTACTATAACCTTAGTTATACATCAAGCTACCTTTGTAAGATTACTTTCTAACTAAGTTTCCCACCAAGTTTCTAACTCTACTATCACTCTTATATTTCACTACTTTACACATAAGTCTAACTTATCTAGACCCATAAAACTACGTTCATTTCCCTCCTTACAGCATTGTAGCGCCCTAAATCCACTGTTACCTATCACACTCCTTCTTTAAACTTTATTTATTCAAGTTCTTAAGAAAAAAATCTAGAATTAAGTTTTGTAAATCATTAAGCTTAGGCATAAACTCCAACTTCAGTACAAAATGCTCAATTTAAGACTTGAAATTCTATATGTCTAGTTGTTGTAACTGTTTAGTAACAGTTTAGTGTACTAACCTCCATTTATAAAGTGTGGCTAGTAACCATTTCCTCTAGAATCTCCACAAGGGGAATTTGAACTACGGACCATTCCTTAAATTTCGGACCATAAGTTAGTTATTGGTAGGTTATGGATGGTTATTTGCGTAATAATTCATAACTACTTGTGCCTATGCTTGAATTTGAACTCTCAATGGTTAGATTGAGTCTTCCCTAGTTCCTTACATCTTTTCCAACCAATTTAAAGCTACCTCGATCTCTTTTCACGTATATAACACTGATCTAAGCTTAGTCAGTACCTAAACCATCAATCCCTTAAAGAGGTTTTAAAGCTAACAAGGTAAGTTAGATACTTAGCTCGAGAGGTCAGACATTAACTCCCTTAGGTTGCCTATAGGTCTCCACCACCTTAGGATCAAAATCCCCATCAAAATTGCCCCCCAACTCTCTTTAGTGACAACATCGAGGAGAGTAACATGGTACATCATAACTCTTTAAGTGTTAGGATTCTTGGAGTTCACATAGTATGAAATGGTGGGGTCCGACCTTCACTTATTCCAAGCTTAACATTTTAGCTTTACACTTATACCTATAGGATTATGGTTTATCCTTATTAGCATACGATTTGACCTTAATTAGCATGCAAAGGAAGGGAAATGTCTAATCAGTAGCACTCTCCATTCCGCACATTAAGATTTATGCTAACATAACAATTGCTACACTCCTCATATATAGTGAACTATAATCTTAACCGTTCAAATTTTAAGGAAGGTTATTGATGGGAATCAACCTACGAAGCCCCTAACCCGCAGTCGAGCTCTAAGACTAGAGGGGCTAGCAAAATGAATCCTTATGTTCCAATCAACCCCTTCCGAAGCCGAGTACTTCCTTATTGAGCCATCTCTAATGCCGTGCCGTATAACCACCCATTATTCTATGGTATGCCGAGTTGACGATTACTCTCTATTACTGAATCAACCAATTACTTAATATCTTCCTTGTTGAGAAACCAAGAGAGAGAAACTAGACTGACTAGGCCATCCTTGCTCGGACAAACCCATCTATCCATACTTTTTATCCACATCTCTTAATGACCTCACCAATGCAGTATTGCTACATGTACAATATCGTATGTAGAATCTATAGCATTAATGATTGTTTTCTTTGTACATTCATTTTTACCCTTTTGTCTCGTGTACATTGTTTCTTTAGGAAATGTCCTTATTATCTTTTCTCTTTCAATCAAGTTGCCCTAACTTACGGGTATAAATACCCTTATATTTATAGCTGTAGGAGATCAAATTATCTTCAATACACTTAAGTATTTTATTCCTTGTGTGAACACTACTTATTTACTCTTAACATCACTCTTATCCTTTTCCTTAAGTAAGGTTAGGTGGCAAGTAACCTTATTAGACTAATTTATGTATTATATCAAATTATGCCGTGAGCCCTCGAAAGTTTCTTTGGTGCGTCATATCCTCTGGAGTTGCTCGTGGGTTTTTGCTTACTATCTCATTCGTCATTTTACCCTCCCCTTTTCGTACTTGTCCTTATTAACCCTTTTTGAGCTTTCTGCAAACTTGGACCCATCCAGTAACTAGCCTTATCTGCTCTTGATCATAGTTTCTCATCATCTTGGTATCAAAGAGGAGGTTTTGTGTGAACTGTAGTTAATTTTTCCTAAATTCTATTATACTTATACCATGTTTTATGTGTAAAGAACAAAGCAAGTTACTGTGTTCATTTGACTGCTGTGTTATTAGCTATTCACTTTTTGAAGTGTTTGTTTGAATTTGAATATGTGAGGAGAAATGACAAATCCAAGTATGAATGTTAATGCTGGTGATGATAGTGAAGTTGTTCACCATGGACAACAATCTTAGGGAACTCCTAGAAGTACTAACAAGAGAATTGATGAGATAGCTAACCTCTTGGTCAATCTAACTCGAGCTGTTCATATCCTATCTTGCCAACCCACTGAGGTCGCGCAAAATACTTTACAAGTTGTTCAACCCGTTAGAGGTCAGAACTCAGCTCGACTAGTTCGAGGTAGAGGAGCTGGCAGATGAGTAAGGTAAAGGATAGACTTGAGAGAGCTAGATAAGGAAGATGAAGAGTATTTTGAAGAGGAGCGTGTACGAGTCCCTAGAGCATTCGACCATGTGAAGCTTTAGATTTTGAGTTTCAATGGATTTGGGAACATTGGTGAGTGTTTGGATTGGGAAGAAAAGGTGGAGCGTGTATTTGATTATTATCAATATAAGGATTATGAGAAAGTAAAGACTACTGCTGTTGAATTCTCCGGATATGCTGCCATGTGGTGGAAGAATTTTCAAGCCATGAGAAGAAGAGAAGGGTACCGAGAGATTAACACTTGGCCCGAGATGAAGAGAGTGCTCAGAAATTGATTCATGCTGGAAACTTATCTCCAAGATGCTTTCACTCGGCTTTAGGAGTTGAGACAAGGAGGCTGGACTGTTGATGAATATATTCAAGAATTCCAAATGCTTATGATAAGATGTGAAGTGGAGGAACCACCTGCCCAAATAGTCTCAAGGTTTGTCATTGAGTTGAGAGGAGACATCTGAGACATTGTAGAGCTCCAACGATTTGACACAATAGATGATGCTGTTAGGATTACCCAATAAGTAAAAAGGCAGAGAAGAAACCGAGTAACGACCAGAATATTGACTAGTCGACTAGAATAGGCAAGTTACTGGACTCCGCCAAGTATCGAGCCAAACAAAAGGGTTGATGTTCAAGCTAAGCAGAAAAGCTAACCTAAAGATATAGCGTTGACCTGAACTTATGAGAAGGGGCAAGGGTCTGATAGGAAGACTAGCCAAATTAAGTACTTCAAGTGTCAAGGGTTCAGACATATGGCTACTTAGTGCTCGAACTGAAGGATGATGGTCATTAAGGGAAACATCCCAAAGTTAGACGTAGAGAGTAGAAATGAGGAACCCGAGGAAGAGGTTCCTACTAAGGATGGCAATGCCGAGAAAGAGTTGATTGAGGAAGATGTGTATGCTAAGGACTTGGAATAGCTACTTATGGTTATCCAACGTACTATGAGTGTAGAACCCTTATAAGAGGAGGAGCAAAGAGAGAACTTATTTCATATCACCTACAAGGTTAATGATCAGACATACACCTTCATCATGGATAGTGAGAGCTACACCAATGTAACATCAACTGACCTCAATTCAAAACTGAGATTGTCGACTGTTATACACCAAAGCCATACAAGTTACATTAGTTAAGTGAAAAGGGAGCATTACAGGTTACTCGGCAAATATTGCTACTAACCATTATCAACAATTACTTCAACCAGATTCTTTGCTATGTACTGCCCATGTGTACATCCTACGTATTGCTAAGAAGACCGTGGCTGTTTAATAGGAGAGTCATCCACAACAGTTACAGGAATACCTATATGTTTTTAATAGGAGAGTCATCTACAACAGTTACAGGAATACATATATGTTTGAGAAGAATGATCAAAAGATCACGCTAAATCCAATGCCGTCGAGAGAAGTTCACAAGTTATAGATGAAACTTGCTTACTAATTGAAGCAGGCTCTAGTAATGAGTAGAGCCGAGCTCCGAGAGGCCCTTAATACCAATGAGCCAACCCTCCTGTTGGTTAGGCGACTATTGGAAATGAAGAAGCGGAGTGATTTACCCTATGAGGTAAAGGAATTGTTGGATGAATATGCCAACCTGTTCCTAGAACAATTGCCAAAAGAGTTGCTCTTAACCCGAGGAATAGAGCACTACATTGACTTAATACCCAACGCTGCATTGCCTAACAAGCTAGCTTGTCAGATGAACCCCGAGTAGGCTTCTAAGCTTCAATGTCAAGTCAATGAGTTGCTAGAAAGAGGATATGTAAGAGAGAGTCTCAACCCTTATGATGTACCTACACTTCTAATGTCAAAGAAGGATGGAACTTGGCGAACGTGTATTAACAGTTGAGCCATGAACAAAATCACAGTCAAATATAGGTATCCAATCTCGAGGCTAGAAGACATGTTGGATGAATTGTATGGAGCCAAAATTTTCAGCAAGATTAATCTTAAGTCTAATGACTATCATATCCGAATGAGGTCAAGAGACAAGTGGAAGACTGCATTCAAGACTTAACATGGACTTTACGAGTGGATAGTCATACCCTTTAATTTGTCAAATGCCCCAAGCACCTTCATGAGACTTATGAACCATGTATTGAGACATCTCATCAGGAAGTGTATCATAATATACTTTGATAACATCTTGATCTACAATACTAACATGCTGAGTTGCTGTGAACACATCAGAACAGTCTTGGATATCCTTCGTACTGAGAGACTATTCGGCAATCTGAAGAAATGTTGCTTCTGCTAGGAAGAAGTGGTATTCTTAGACTATATAGTCACTATAAGAGGCTTGTGAGTCAATGATGAGAAGATCCAAGCAATTGTTGAGTAGTCGACCCTTACTACTTGTGCCGACGTGAGAAGTTTCCATGGACTAGCTTAGTTTTATCGAAGGTTCATCAAGAACTTCAGTACCCTCGCTGCGCCACTTGCTCAATTAATGAAGAAAAACACCGACTTCCGATAGGGAGAAAAAGAGGAGAGGAGTTTTGCTAAGATTAAGAAGAGGTTGACCTTCGCCCCGGTGTTAGTACTACCTAACTTTGACAAAAAAATTTAGCTAGAGTGTGACACGTTAAGCGTTAGAATAGGTGTTGTCTTAATGTAGGAAGGCCAATCAATTACCTTCTACAATGAGAAGCTCTGAAGACCCTAGTTAAATTACTCTATATTTGACAAAGAGCTCTTTGCACTAATCCACACATTGCGAGTATAGCAGCATTATCTACTATCGAGAGAATTTGTCATACATATTGACCATGAGTCACTGCGGTACCTCCGAAGTTAGACCAAGCTATCCAAGTGGCAGGTGAGATGGGTTGAATTCCTTGAAGGATTCAATTTTGTGATCAAGTATAAGAAAGGAAAGAGCAACATAGTTACAAATGCTCTTTTAAGGAGGTATGTGCTCCTATCAGAACTGTAGACCAGGCTGTTTGGTTTTGTAAGTATCAAAGAATAGTACTCCGAAGATCCACATTTTGGACTAATAATTTTGCGATGCATAGATGGAAGAACAGTAGACAAGTATTATGTAGATGATGGCTATCTGTTCTAAGGAAGGAAACTATGCATGATAACTTATTCCCTATAGGAATTATTAATTAGGGAAGCTCACAACAAAGGAGTCTCTGGGCACTTTGGAGAGAGAAGGACCTATGAACTATTGAATGGCCGATTCTTTTGGCCAAGAATGCGAAGAGATGTGTATCAAGTGGTCGAAAGCTGTTTTATGTGCAAAAAGGCCAAGTGCTGAGCTGAACAAAGGAAGGCAATGCCCCTACTTGTTCTAATAAGAACGTAGACTGAATTAAGTATGGATGATATCAGGCAAGTGCACCTATCAGTTTTAATATAGCGGATGTGAGTCCGAATCGATCCCTTAGAGACTTCGAGTACTAATATTAACCTTAGCTTTATTATCTAACCGAAAATTGCGATGGGTTGAATGAATTAAGAATACTAAAATTAACAAACTAACCTAATTAGGAGACTTGATTAAGCAATTTAGAAAGCGATAAAACTAAGAACAACTTCAAGAAAGCAAATAACGTATTTAGGAATTATTTCCCCTAATGTTTAACATGTGACCGCTTAAAATGCATCCAATTCAATCTCTATTATTCTTGATCGGAGGGATTCACAATTAAAGTTAATACCTTTCTCAAGCATATTAACCCTAATCCTAAATTATTTACCGGAATCTCTTCTCTTAGTAATATAATTCAGAATCGCATTAATGTATAATGAATTCCCACACAAAAGAATAACTTTCCGGAAAAAACATGTATCTTATCTCTAAGTACACATGTAATTCTCTCCAATTATGTCAAGATCTTATTATACATGTAATTTCTCAATCATCATGCATAATATCATAGATTGATACCTTAGGAATATCAATTAACAATTAAATAATATAATTGAATCAAGAAAAGATAGAAACTTTATTGAAAATTATCAATCAATCTAATAGTCACATTAAACCCTAGGTTCCATAATCTTAAATACAAGAATCTTAAGCTATCATAATGAAACTAAAAACGAATTGCAACAAAATCAATAAATAAAACATGAAAAACTCCTTTTGTTGATGATAAATCTCTTCAATCTTGAAGTGGGTGTTGCTTTCGCCTTTTTCTTCTCCTTTTCTTCAAATCTCTTCTCTTTTTGGATGTCCAATCTTATGTGCGAAACCCTAGTATATCCTTTTACAATATATTGTAAGGTTTCCATTTTTGTCACCAGACATAGCTTGGGACACAGTCGTGTCCCCAGGTCGTGTAACTTTCTGACCTTAGCAAATCTTTCTGGATGAACACAGCCTGGGGACACAATTGTTTTCCAGACTATGTAACTTCAAAACTTCATAACTCATTCATTTAAACTCCAAATTGAGTGAAACTTGATTCCTTTTCTTCGTTTTTTAATCCAAGAACGTGCTCAAACCTTGAAATCAAAATTTTACTCAATTAAGTATTAATTTCTTTAAAGAAAACCAAAGATGTAAGAGAAATACTATAAAATCACCATGTGAAATATGTTTAAAATAATAGTTATTAATGGACTTTGTTCTTAGACTACCAAGAACTACTTGAGGAAAAGATTCTGTAATGGTCATCGTGGATTGGTTCAGTAAGATGGTACACTTCATGCCTTGCACCAAAACTAATGACGCTTCAGCTATTGTCTCTCTTTTCTTATAGGAGATTATGTGGATACACAGTATGCTGAGAAGTGTAGTCTCTAATAAAGACCCAAAGTTCTTAAACCATTTTTGGAGAACCCTGTGGTGTTGGCTGGGAACCAAATTACTCTTCAGTACATCCTATCTCCCCTAAACTGATGGCCAAATAGAGGTGGTTAATCATACTTTGGGTTCACTGCTCCAAGCTACAATCGATAAGAACTTAGTTGATTGAGCCGTCTACCTGCTAGTAGTTAAGTTTGCTTATAACCAAACCATACATGACACCACTAAGCAGACCCCCTTCAAAGTGGTCTATGGATTTAATCTTGAGTTACCCCTCGACCACGCCCCTGTACCCACACCCGTACAAGAGGACTTCGACGCCTCAGCTAGAGCATGATCTCTTCAACACATCTATGATAAGGTTACTCGGCACATCAACCAAGCTGCTAGAAGAATGCGAGAAAAAACCAAGGGTAGGTTGGCTAAACAATTTTAGCCGGGGGACTTGATATGGTTACACCTTAGCAAAGAACGGTTCCCAAATAAAAGGAAGAACAAATTATCTACAAGAGCGAAATGACCTTTCAGAATCCAACAGAAAATCAGTGACAATTCCTACAGGTTGGAACTGCCGAAGGACTATGGGGTTTCTAACGCCTTCAACATTGCCGACTTTAGTCCATATCGCTTTGATGGAGAACTGAGTGAACACCATTCAGATTTGACCCTAAATCCAAAATAACTCGAAGGGAATGATAGAAATCAAGCTACCGGACCCCTAACCTGCAGTCGAGCTTGAAGACCAAAGGGGCTAGCACAATGAATCCCTATGTTCCAACAAACCGCTTCTAAGGTTGAGTACTTCCTTACTGAACCACCTCTAATGCCATACCGTATAACCACCCATTATTCTATGGTATGCCGAGTTGACGATTACCCTTTATTGCCGAATCGACCAATTACTCGACATCTTCCCTACCAAGAAGCCAAGAGAGAGAGACTAGACTAACTAGGACATCCCTGCTCAAACAAACCTATCTGTCTATACTTTTTGTCTGCATCTCCTAACAACCTTGCCAATGCAAATCGCTACGTGTACAGTATCATATGTAGAATCGCTAGAACCAATGATTGTTTTCCTTGTACATCCATTTTCACCCTTTTGTCTCATGTACATTGCTTCTTTAAGAAATGTCCTTATTGTCTTTTCTTTTTTAGGCAAGTTTCCCTAACTTACGAGTATAAATACCCTTATACTTGTAGCTGTAGGAGATCAAATTACCTTTAATACACTTGAGTACTTTCTTCCTTGCATGAACACTGCTTGTTTACTCTCAGCATCACTCTTATCCTTTCCCTTAAGCAAGATTAGGTGGTGAGTAACCACATTGGACCAATTCCTGCATCATATCGAATTGTGTCGTGAGTCCTCGGAAGTTTCTTTGGTGCGTCATATCCTCTAAAGCTATTCATAGGTTTTTGCTTACTGTCTCATTCGTCATTTTACCCCCCTTTTCATACCTTTCCCCATTAACTCTTTTCGAGCTTTCTGTAAGTTTGGACCCATCCAGCAACTGGCCTTGTTTGTTCTTGGTCACAGTTCACATTAGTTACTCTCGAATGGCTTCTAGCTATCTATAACTAATAGAAATACCGATGCTTGTACTAACTTCATGCCTCAATTTTTTTTCTTTTCTTTCTTCTTCCTCCAACACTTTCCTTTATTGACTTGTTAAACTTCGATATCACCCTCAAAATTTTGGTTTTTCATTCACACTTTCACCCAAAACATTTCCCTCCTTTCCTCTTACCCTTTATTCACATTATTCATCTCTCAAGGTAACCATGTCCAACACTGCTTCAAACAACACTCAGTCTAATAATTCACTAGATGCTCAGAACTAATGTCAAGACTCACTTGCAACCCTTAAAGTAATTGGTGCCTAATCCTTAGAGTAGACCAATGGTATAGTGAACATAGAGAATGATTACCCTTAGGATTTATTCGACTATATTGGATTGGCAAAGGTACATGCCCTTAAAGCTTAGAAAATCCAATGAATTGCATTTGATGACTACCCCTTTGATAATGAAGGTAACTGATACGAGGCAAGTGCACCTATCAATTTTAATATAGCGAATGTGAGTCCGAGTCGATCCCTCAGAGATTTTGAGTACTAATATTAACTTTAGCTTTATTATCTAATCGGAAAATTGTGATAAATTGAATGAATTAAAAATACTGAAATTAACAACTAAACTAATTATGAGACTTAATTACGCAAAGTAGAAAGCAATAAACTACTAACGACTTCAAGTATGCAATGATGTATTTAGGAATTATTTCCCCTAGTGTTTAACATGTAACCTTTTTAAAATATATTCAATTTAGTTTCTATTATTCTTGACCGGAGGGATTCACAATTAAAGTTAATATCTTTCTCAAGCATATTAACCCTAATCCTAAATTATTTACCGGAATCTCTTCACTTAGTAATATAACTTAGAATTGCATTAATGTATAATGAATTCCCACACAAACAATCAACTTTCCAGAAGAAACATGTATCTTATCTCTAAGTATACATGTAATTCTCTCCAATTATGCTAAGATCTAACTACACATGCAATTTCTCAATCAACATGCATAATATCATATATTGACACTCTAGAATTATCAATCAATAATTAAACAACATAATTGAATCAAGAAAAGATAGAAACTTTATTGAAATTATAATTCAATCCAAGGGTTACATGAAACCTTAGGTTCTATAATCCTAAATACTTGAATTCTAAGCTATCATAACGAATCTAAAACCGAGTTTCATAAAAAACGTAAAATAAAGCATGAAAACCCCTCTTGATTTGATGAACAATCTCTCTAATCTTCAAATCGATGTTGTTCTTGCTTCTTGATTGATGTTCTCCTCAAGTCTCCTCTCGTCTCTTGTGTATTTCCGTTTCTGTAATGTCTCTCCTCCTTTTAAACCCTAAGATATCCTTTTATATGTGTATTACACAGATTTTATTTTCGTCACCAGACACGGCCTGGGATATGGCCGTGTCCCTAGGTCGTGTAACTTTCTGCACTAAGGCAAAATTTCTGCACAACTTCAAAACTTCATAACTTCTTCGTTTGAACTCGGAATTGAGTGAAACTTGATTCCTTTTCTTCGTTTTCGAGCCTAGAATGTGTTTAAATCCTGAAATCAACATTTTACTCAATTAAGTATCAATTTCTTTAAAGAAAACAAAAAATGTAAGGGAAATGCTATAAAATCACCATATGAAATATGTTTAAAATCAGAGTTATTAGTAACCTTCCATGCGTCCCCTTGTACATAGGCATTAGGTACAACTTGAGCCCTAACAAAGTCTTAAGCATGTTGACGAAGAAAGAATTTACTAACATACTGCTTTATTTCTATTATGCTCCCCATTACTTGAAAATTGAGCAACCTCATGTTTACAAGCGCATAACTTCCTTAGATATTGTAGGTTTACACTTTTTAGGAAATACTTCAAAGTTGATCTTCGGTTTCCTTTTTCTCTCTTTAAAAGGTCCTTTTTCACTTACTACATTATATGCCTAAGCATGTTGACCCCTAATTCCTATAGGCTGATGATAACCTTTGAATGTGTCTATGAAGACGTAGAGTTAAGGCTACCTTGACCTTATTTCATTATCTTTTACAATTAAATGGGGTAATGGGTAGTTCTACATTTGTGCCCAACCTAAAAGAAAATTTTTGATTGGGCATAAGTCTTCAATTCATGATTGGAATAAGAAATGGGTTATGGTTATGTCAAAGATTGACCTCCATTTTCCTACACTCTAGTCCCAACCTATCATGTAGAGCAATATAAGGAAACTGCTTCTAAATGACCAAACACCATATGATACGATCATGAAAGCATGTAATAAACATTGGTTTCTTTGGATGTTGACACAATTATTGACAAATACTATTACAGAGCTTTAATCTTCCCTAAAGAAGAAGTCAAGGTCCCAAAATGTGAGAGCTTGGTTCATAGGGATGACAATACCTTAGAAGGCATGAATGAAGGCACAATTATGGGCCAAAATGGTGTATATTGTTTGTGATTCACTGTATTGAGTGGGGCTTGCTAGTGGAGGGACCTCAACTTACTACTTCAAAGGCTAAGTGGCCTTCCTTGCCTGTGCATGGCACGGTGTTTGTAAGTTGTTTCCCCACCTCCCCCCACCCACCCCTTTTTTACCTTTTTCCAACTTGACTTGCCTTTAGGTTTCTTATAGACATGTAGCTTAAGAATCTTAAGTTGAGGAGTTTGTTTGCCAACCTTAAGGCTAGAACTACTCCAAGAAAAGATGGAGGGACAAAAAATACTATTCCACCTAAGGTAGCAACTGTAAAGAAAACTTAAGAGGAGATGTAAGTTTCCAACGAGGGATATACTCAAAAAAGAAAAGCCATACAGGCTTATCAGCTAACAAAATGACCTAATGTCGAACCAAAGGAGCCTGTTGTTTTGGACCTTATCATAGGGAAATCTACCTTAGAGGTCCAAAAGAAGGTTGAAAAGGACACTAGTCAACCTGATAGGGGTTTATAAATCTTCAAACAAAACAACCCCTTATGGTAACTCCTATCCCTATGGCTCTATCTATGAAATAAAACAAAGCATTATACAATTTTTTTTCCATCTAGTAAGTTAACATGGTTGATTATGCCCTTGGGAGTGAGAATTTCTCCCTAAATGATGGAGGAGATTCATCTCCTTAAAGATGTCAGTCCATTACATCCAGCATTATCAATTTGGGGGCTTTGACAACCTTTAATAGTTAGCCACTACCAAACTATACTATGTAAGGGCTTAATAGATCATTATGAAAATCGGTGGTTTCATACGTCCTTTTGTAACTTTATTATTCTCTTTTTAATTCTCACAACATCTACTTATGATCATCAGTGCTCTTATGGAAGAAAAGAAAGTGTTAAGAGCTTTTACCTGCTTAAAATCTTGCCTCCATTATATACATTTCATTTTATCCATTCTCATTATTTTCTTCCTTCAGATTGCATAGGAAGCTAAAGAATAGGTAGCTAAAGTAGAAGTAGAGTAGATGAAACTCAGGCAGAAGTAAGGTGAGGAGAAGACCAAATTGGAAGAAGAGGTAAAAAATTTGAAGGATAAACTAGATAAGGAGGCCAAATTATAACAAGAGAAGGTAGCTACCTTAGTAGAGGAATAGAAGAAGAGTCCCTAGCTCATCACCAACCTGTAAGGGACCTAAAATGAAATTAACAATCTTAAGAGCAAGCATACAGAGCTTATGTGATGAACTAAAGGCTAAAGTCTTTGATCTTGAAGAAAAAGTCAATTAAGGGGCTAGTTATGATGATCTCTTTGATCTTGTGATTTGGAGTTCAAATGATAGAACTGCTTCTAACCTAAAAGCTAATTTATGAGGAATATAGCTGGTTGAGGTCCTTTAGATAGTTTGATAACCCTATAGAACATTTGGTAGCTCATCTGCCCACATACTTCTAGCTTGGTTCACCCACTTTCACAAGCTATGAAGGATAACCTTATTTACTACCTCTATCTATCAATTGCTTTGAGGATGCACAATTGACATATAACATAACCTAACATGGTGTGTTTTAGAAAATTCCTTGAATTGGTCATTATTGAATTGAGGTCAATTATTTATAATTATGGCATAAGGGATCCCAAATCTAGTCACGATATCGTTGATGACAAAGGCCTTTATTCTTTTATTTATGTTGCTTGCCATTGCCTTAGCCTTAACCCACTTTGTAAAATAGTCTACCGCTATAATGATATATTACCTCTACTTAGTAATCTTAGGAAATAGGGCCAAAACATCTAATCCCTACTAGGGAAGGGCTAAGGACTAGTGAGTGGAATAAGGTATGTACTCAATACTTCCTCTACAAGAGCATTCCTTTGACAATGATCACAAATTTGAACTAACTTGAAGGCTCCTTCTTCATGGTAGGCCCACCTATAGCCGAAGCTTTCACATATAGAGCACCAGCTTTAATGTGATTGTTGCATATCCCTGCATATAGGTCGAACAACACCTACTCAGCCTCACTTAGTTGCAGACACTCTAAATACAACATACTTAGACCTCTCTTATAGAGCTCTCCATCAATAATAGTAAAATTTAGGGCTTTATAATTAAGTCTTCGAGTTTCTTTAGTATCTACAAGCAGAAGTCCTTCCTTTAAGTAATCAAGGATGGGATCCATCCAACAAAGACTTTAATTCCCTTGGCCATACTTCTAAACATTCCAAAAATTTATTGTTTGTACTCTTTTAAGGATAAAGCCTTCTCTTCCTAATTCCGAGGTCTTGTGAATGCCAATTTAGACAACTTATCAACAACATAATTTCGTATCCGAGGGATCTTGACTAGCTACCAATGCTCAAAATATGTTCTGAGCTCCTTGACCAACTGTAGGTACTTCCCCATGTCTCATCCTTCATCACACTTTCCCCTTTTACTTGGTTAACAAGTAGTTGAGAATTTGAATATATGCCGAATCACTTAGCTCTGATCTCCTTCGTAAACTCTCCTTGCTATGAAAGCCTTGTACTCAGATTCATTATTACTAGTTGGAAATTTAAACTTCAATGCATATGAAATATGTGCTTCCATCGGACCCTTCAATACTAGACCAACACTACTACCTTCACATGTCAATGACCTATCAATACAAAGAATCTAAGTCAATTCTTACCTCTAAACAATGGACTCTTCACTTCCCATAAATTCCACCATAAAGTTGGCTAAAATATGAGCTTTATATGCTTCCCTTAGTCAATACTGAATGCTGAAGGCACTCAACTCGAAAGAGTATTTCACCATTAGACTTGAAGCATCCAATTTTTGCAATGCTTGCTTTAACGGATGGTTAGTTAGGACAACAACCTAATGGGCTTCAAAGTAAAATTGGAGCTTTCTTGTTGCTACAACTATTGCCAAGACATACCTCTCTAACTTTGTATAATGAATCTCTAGACCTTACAAAACATAATTGACATAGTATAAGGGATGGTATATCCTTCCGTATGCTCAAACCAGTACGATCAGAAGGTCAATCACTTATCAATAAATACAAGTACAAAATTTCACTAACAATAGGCTTTGAGAGCATCCAAGTCATTATAAGGAACTCCTTCAATTCCTAAAATGCCTTCTCACATTATTCTATCCATCTAAATTTAAAAAGATTCCTTAAAACTTGAAAAAACTAAATACATTTTTTGGTACTCTTTGTCACGAAGCGATTCAAAGCTACAACTCTTCTTGTCAACCTTTGAACCTCCTTAATGGACTTTGGGGATTCTAATAAGTGTAATTTTACACTCATCTCATATGTTATTTTCCTGGTTCTTTTGAGTTATTTCAATATGATTTCGACGAATTTGCTATTGATTTAAGTCATTTATTGATTTCAAGGCTTAGAAGAAGCAATAAAGTGAAAAGAAGAGAATTTAGGTAATTTTTTAAGGGATCTTCATTTGTTTTTAAAGAATAACTCAAGGATAGTAAGTGTCTAAGATAATTTATCTAGGAATTAAGCAAAGAGGAAGACCACGGTTGATCTTTGTGGCCATGTTTCTAGGCCATGAATCTTATGTCTACAATTTCTAAGTGAAGCTTAAAGAATTTTGATGAAGTACAAGACCACAGTCCATGATCTGTACTCATGATCCTCTCATTATTAATTTCAAGTCAATTTCTTGAAGAATTATTGCAATGAGGAGTCTACTCTAGACTCTACAACCATGTACTTACATGTGGACTTGCTATGATTTTAAAACACTTGGCATTTGAAGATTATTTTGTTTAGGCAATATAAATATGTCAGACATATGTCTAAGAGAAGGGAAGAGAGACATCATAGATAGAATGGAAGTTTTTTCTTACGGTTTTAGTCATGTTTATCATGAAAATTCTTATTTTTATCATATCTGTAGCGTAGTGCATCGATATCTAAACCTATAACCTTGAGATAACATGTAATGTACTTTATTTGTTATTATTCTAATGAAATTCTCTTATTCTTATTAAATTAATTATGTGTTTCGTATTGATTAAATTGTTATTTCTCGGGCTTCAATTTAATTATTAGATTTTATGTATGCAAGGCCAATACATAAATAAATCTATCGTAACTAAAGAGATTTGCTATAAGCTTAGAAATAAGATATAGACTTCTTCCTAAATTAAATTAATATCTTGTTGTTTATTATGGAATTCTTGTTCTTAATACTATTCTAAGGAGTTTTATCCTATAAGTGATTTAGGTAAAATGTAATTAGAATTTAAGAAAGAAACAATTTCTATTAAATTAGCGATTGAATTCCTTCATTTGATAAGAATAAGGAATACATTAGAAACCATAGGCTATCAAATGTTAATCTCTTGGTGATCAAGGTTGAGATATCACTTTTTATGGTCAATTAGGTTTTTATTTGTTGATTGCATTATAAGTATTATTTTTAATTAGTTGTTATTTCTTAAGTCACTTTTATTGTTTAATCCATCATTATTATTATTATTCAATTTTAATTAGAATAATTTAGTACGAGTGAGTAAGTGTTCAATCCTCATAGGATTAATAACTCTAGATTCTAAAAGTCCTCTATACTATTACTTGATAGATGCACTTGCCTAATCAGCGTAGTATATGCTCCATTAGATTCCCTATCTAAAACAACTCAAATTTTCTCAAGATTACTTTCTATTCCTTGTTGTGTTACCAAAACCCAAAAAGTTCCCAAATGAAGCTCCAAATACTCATTTCTAAGGATTTAACTTCATATTATGACGCCTTAAAGTATCAAAGGTCTCTTCCAAATCAAAATGATGATCATCGTAGGACTTTCTCTTTATGATCATATCATCCACATACACTTCAATATTCTTGTATATTTGAGGTTTGTACATCTTTGTCAATAGCCTTTAATACATGGCTCTTGCATTCTTCAGACCAAATGACATGACGTTATAATAGTATGTTTCGAAATTGTTAATGAAGAAGGTGTGTACCTAGTTAGAAGGATGCATCTTGATCTAATTGTATCATGAAAAGGAGTCCATAAAACTAACACATGCCTTGAAGTAAAGTCAATTGAATGATCTATTATGGGTAAATGAAAACAATCCTTTAAGTAAGCCTTGTTAAGGTTAGTAAAATCTATGCTTATCCACCATTTCCTTTTTGCCTTTTTTACTAACACACAATTAGCCAACTAGGTCAAGTATGGCTCTTCTCTTATAAAATCGACCTTCAACAATTTCTATACCTCCTCCTCAATAACAACTTATCTTTCTAGAGTGAAATGCCACTTTTTCTATTATACCACTTTAGCATTCGGGTCAATAGTAAGATGATGAGTTATCACTTCCTTAGGGATACTTGGCATGTCTGACAAGGACTACGCAAATACATTCCTATTAGCTCCAAGGAAGTCTACTATAAATTCTCAAAGGTTAGGAGCCATGCTTGCTCTTACTTTAGTGGTGTGTTCAAGGTCGTTACTTAGTTGGATGGTTAAAGTTTCTTCTATTGACTTGCCTCTAACTTGCAATGATGGTCTAACCCTTACTCAATGCAATACACTTAAGCTCTTTTCAAGGCATTTAAGTATAAAGCCCTAGCTAACTATTGGTATTTGTTGCATGTACTAAGTCCAGTTGAGGTAGGGAACTTTGCATTCTAATGTGCCATAGAGATAACCATCTTAAAAATGTTGATGGATGTTCGACCCATAACTCAATTGTAGGGTAAGGCATAGTCCACCACTACAAAATCTACTTCCTTTTCTATGACATTCTCATCATCATCAATCTACAAAGTTAAATACTACTCCCTAGACTTTTACTAGTTAGTTGTTAAATCCATACAAATAATATTTATAGGGTTGCATCCTATAATTTTCCAACTTTGAGCACATCTGGTCAAATGCATGCTTAAAAATAATATCCATTGAACTTCTCCTATCCATCATAACCTTCCTTACCTCAAACTCAGCCACTGTGGTCATAATTACCGGCGCAGCATAGTGGGGAAACTAGATTTTCTACATATCATTTCAAAAAAAAAAAAAAATCATGTCATCCACTTTGTATCTTTTACCTTAAATGTGGGGTACTTAATCTCTTAGGGCATTCGTCGAACTTGAAGTAGCTAATGTACTTCCTCCTCTCAATCCTCTAAAAATCACATTTATTACTCCTTTAAGAGCTCGGTTATCAACCCCATCACTATCCCAAGCTACCAAATCACGATTATCATTCCTACCTTTGCTATTATAGGGTTATTGATCAATCCTTCTTCTTTGAGTAGGGTACTCTATCCTTTCATCCTTATCAGTAATAAACTTCTTAAGATACTACCCTACCCCCCCACCCATGAACAACATCTTCAAGCACATTCTTCAATTGAATACATTCATTGGGAATTGTGTCCACAGTTGCCATGAAAATCATAATACTTATTTGAATTTTTCCTAGAAGAGTTGCTTCTCATCCTTTTCGGTCGAGCAAGGAATCCCTGATTCCAGATTTCCATCAAAATATTTGACATAGGTCGATTCAAAGGTATGTGAACTACATAGGTTGAAATATGTCGTTTCCAACCTTCTTGAAGCTTACTTAGCCAATCTTGTATATCAAATTTCTTACCTAAGCGATCTTTCATAAGTCACCTCTCCTTCTCTAGTCTCTTTTCAAATTTCTCCTTCTCAAGCTTCCTACAAGCTTGCATCTGATCCTCTTGTCATATAAACTTCTCTAATCTAGTGGTAAATTCATCTAATGAGGTCAGAGGATGCTTAACCAAGGAATTGAAGAAGTCTGAATCTTCCCCAATCCCCCGACATATCGCATGAAGAGCAATATTCTTATCATAGTTCATAATTTCAATCATGAACTAATGCACATAATCCCTTATGTTCTCTTTAAGCTTTTGTTTAATAGAAGTCAAGAGCAAAGAATCCTTCATAGGGGTATACCAGCCAAAAAATACTACTGAAACTCATTAGAAGTTGATTAAAGGAAGAGATGGAGGTTGCTTTCAATGAGTTGAACCAATTGCTTACTGACTTCCATATTGTAGACGGAAACACCTTGCAAGCTATAGCATCCAAAAGCCCGTACAATTCCTTCAACATTTGAAAAGTGTTAAGATGATCATCTTGGTCCTTTTTCTGTCATAAGTATCAAACTGAGCTAGTCGAATACTTAAAGGTAATACTTCCTCTAAAATTTCATAGATAAAAGGACTCAACTTTCTTCTTTTTGGCTTAATTTCCTTCTTAGAACTTCCTCTAATTGCTAACTTCCTAATGTACTCTTATAGATCTTGCCATCTCATGTCTACAATAGCCGTTCATGATAAACGAGAATCACATGCTTAATCCTTCCCTCCATTTGAGTAAGAACATGACCATAAGATGGAGCCTAAAATGGTGCTTGTTGATAGTCCTTCTCAACAGAAGCATCATGTCGTACTTGTTGACCATTTGCATTCATTAGAGGAGCCTTACCACATATTTGACGTTAGTAATCTTCCTAAGTAATTGGAGTTACTTAGTCATCTATGGCCTCCAAGGAAGGGGTTGAAAAAGGCATTGTATCATGCTCTTGTAACCTCCTTAACTCTACATTATATGCTCTAACTTCTTCTAACTCTTTGGCAAATCGTATATAGAGAGCTTCTAATTGTGAGATGTATAGTGTATCACATTGCACTTGCATTAGAGTATTATTGAACTCGACCAATTGCACTTCTAGTATGGGTTGCCATGGTGGTGTCCCTTCCTAAGCCATGCGAGGGGCATTACCCCCTCTAAAGTGGTGTCATCTTTATTTTTGCTTTTAGTAACCATGTTAGGTAAGAATAGGTGGCACCAAATTGTTAATAGTTCAATTTAGATGAAAGAAAAGTTAGGTCACTTAACCAATTTTAAACCTGCAAAAGAGAAGAGATTAGGTGTGCTGAGGCAACTTAGGCACAACTACTCCAATGTCTAAGTAAGATTTGGGTCAAACAAAATATAAAGGTAAAAAGTGAAATGAAGTATTTAGAGTCCAAGTAATTAAGAAAGAGACTTACTGTAGTGTATTGACCTCTATGTATAAAGGGTGACTAGTAATCATTTTGTAAATGTTGCCTTTAGAATCTCTACGTGAGAAATTTGAATTATGGATCATTCCCTAAATTCTTGGAATGTAGGTTAATTATTGGCAGGTTATGGAAGGTTATTTGTGTAATAATTCCTAACCACCCATTTATACAAAATCCCTATCAATAATCATATCTATGTTTATACATGTCTCCTACATATTATTTTATATTATTTAATAATTTTATTACTCATATAATTTATTTCTAAGGTTTCATTAGTTATCAATGCCTATTCACTTTGTTTTTTATATGTATATAATAATATAATATAATAAAGTTCACTATTTTGTTTATATTTTTATTATTTTATTATATTTACAAGATCCAAGCCTATGAGGTTTCCATGACTACTATTCCTAATCCATTTGTAAATTTCTAGCTTAATCAAGTTACATTCGCAAACACCCTAAATCAACTGCTCGAAACCTAGTTGCAAAATTATGAAACTTACAATTGCTAAAATTACAGGATATCACATTCCCCTACCCCCCAGCCCCTTAGAAAAGTTTTATCCTCGAAACTGCTGTATCTTAAGTTACTATCATAGTATTTAGATCAATTAAAGACATCTTGTCTTCATCATTACCCTTGATGTTGCAACTTACTTCCTTCCTTACCTTTTGAGCTAACTTTTACTCAAGCTTCTAAGTCAACATTTGCAAATCACCCTTATTTTATACCCTTTTAAATTCTCTTTTTTTTTTTTCTAATTCACCAATTCTCTTAATTAATGTTGATATTATGCTAAAGTCATCCCTAAAGTTTACCATTATTCTTTGTATCTCTTCATGCATCTTATTTTTCCTTATTTCTTATATTCTAACCCCAATTATCCTGTATTGATGTGTCACTCCCTATTTTTCTCTTTTCATTAGCTCTAACACATCCTTTTCTAGAAATTTTTTTTTTTTTTTTTATACAATGTTCCTCCAATTTTATGAACTTAAAGGTAATAGAGTTCATTTGACTAAGTTCATTAGGTTGATGAGATTTCCTACACTTCATGTTTAAGGTTCAAAAGTTAGTTGAATAGGTCTTATGAAAGGTTATTTTCTAGAATATGTTTCTAAATTGACTTTTGAGTTTAGAGAATCCTAAGGCTCTAATGAGGGAAACTTTCTTATTTAGTTTCTAAGTAAGTTTATAGTATAAATATTCTTGTGCTGAAGTTTCGCTCACCTTGAGTATTATCCAAATCTAATTAGTTACTTAGATTATACTTAATCTTGGTGTTAAATATTAGTACTAGGTTTATTATCTTAGCATCAAGATTTAACATCAAACTGATTCATTCTTCATCATAAATCTTTCTTACTTTACAATCGTCTATTATTTCCAACTACTAACCATTGTATTTGTATGGCCACTCAAATTGCTAAAGTATATATCTTTTTTGTAATGTAGGTAATCATCTATTGTTTTGGGAACCATCATTATTCTCATCTTTTCATCCTCTAGCTTTATATGGCAACATAAGTACTTAATTAGTAGTTACATCTATTTTCCAATCAATTATATCTTTATAATACTAATTTGTTATTTCTTAAGCTTCTATGAGAAATATCCAGGTCATCCTTTTATACTCATTATATTTCCTCAGTATACATAATCATACTATTATCTACATTAATAGGTTCAAATTCTTTTATTCTTTTTATTATGTCTAATACATTCCAAACCATTTGGTAAAGGAACCCTTTTTATTATCTCTTACGTTTAAGATCCCTAGCTCATTGGGTCATAAGGTTTTCTACTCTAGCTACTATATCCTTAGAACAATATCTACTAAACAATCCATTATGTATCTTATCTTCCATCTTATAGTTTTAGCATAACAAATTCAATGCATTTAGGATTTTGCCTTCTACCACAACTTCTACCTTAACCAAATTTCTAAGTTCTCCCTAATGTTAGTTACATCTATATTATTTCTTTTATAATTAATACAAGTTCAATTCGTATTCATCTTGTTTGCATTATTCCTTTTATGGCCACTATGCTATTGTTATAGTTATAGATTTGATATTTGATATCACTAGCACAAATGTCAACAATAATTGAGTTTAGCAAATCTTGAATTTTCTCTATCTTGAGTTCAAGTGAGATAGTTGATGGCTCGAATGCGCTGGACTTGACTCCACTTGATGAAAACTGATATAACCCTTAGCCAACCAAACTCGCACAACACCAACAACTGATTTTACTTAACTTGATAGAACATAACATGGCATGAGTATATTAAAGATAAAAGAATCAATCAAAGAGACCTTAAGGTCATCGATTTGTCATTTTCCTTACGTTTACCAAATGTACCAATATATGTATGAAGAATATTATCTCATAACATTTTATTTATATCTGTTATTACAATTATGGGTTACCTCTTCTAGTAGATATTATTGATTCAAGTGTATAACTTTAGAGTTGAGTTTTCTTTACCTTTTTACATTAGTTTCTCACTACATAAGCAGAGTGAGCTAAGGGGTTATCTTAGAGAGTCTCTTGATCTTTACTTTATTTAATATTACTAATATATATTCATCTATTTCTTATTATCCTTGATATTGTTAATTAAAAAAGACCGATTATACATTTGGTATTTTCTAAATTACATCCTATATTGTAGTCTTAAATCATTAGTTACTGGTATCCAAATCAAAATAGCTTATAGCTTTATTAAAATTAGGATCTAGCTATTACAGTAGAGTTGTTTCTTCTAAAGTTACCTCCTAGATCACTTCTTAATATAACCTTTCCTAACCAAGTATATTATATCAAAATATTTTTAGGTTTGACTCCAGTATGTACTAAGATAAGGGTTTATTAGATCAATATAGAGTTATTATCTATAGGTAAGTTAGGAATGGGTTTATACCTTAAATTGACTCGATAAATATAGGGGGAGACTTTCTTCTTAGATTAATTTCATAAAATAGGGGTAGTTATAATTATAAGTTTCAATCAGTTCTTCCTATTAATAATCTCTCATTATTGTAATATTGAGCAAATGCTTGACCTATTTTGTTATAGTAATCCTTACTTTTACAATATCAGCACAAATTAACAACATCCCCTCTAACCCAATTTGTCAATATCCACATATAGCCTATCATCCTATCCTTATGCATATGCCAGTGTTGACATACCATTAGTAAGCCTCCTAGTACTTATATTTATAGTCTAATATCACTTGTGTATATATAATTCAAACATAATATCTCTCAAGTATATAGTGATAGCATGATATCCCCTATCAAACATACTATAAAGTCTCCTTGATTTACTGGTACATACATTTATAACCAATCGTCACATGTCATAACATAATGTCCATGCTCCACCATTTCCTGCATATGTTTTATCATAACCAGATTCAATAATGAACTAGAATCGAAAATGTAACTTATATCTTTCCATAATAAGATATTTAATACATTCATAACTTGCTATCTTTAGCTTTGCATTCCATAAGAGTTTATTTTAAGAACTAAACTTTATACTACAAAAGATTGTTCATAACCTTAACTATACATATCAAAAGATTATTATTTCTATCTATTTTTTTCTTGTACATACATAATTTCTGGTTATAACTTCATTCCATTACAAACATTTATATTTTTATATTGTCTTCTAATACCACAAATTAAAGTACAACAAGAGATTATAAGGTACATTGAGTCTTCAAAGTACACTTAAAAATCATAGAAACTAAATACAATAAAAATTGACTAATTCCATAGTTTACATCAAATATCTAAAGGATCAGGTCATTGCAAGTTATTCCTTCTTATTAACTATTGTCTCTACAAGCTATTAAACCCTTTAGAAATCACCATGTCTTTTAACGGAAACCATTTTCTGATGTCCATTTAAATCTGTATTCTTATCCCCCTAATTATAAATCTAAACTTAACACCCCATAATACAAAGTCCCAAGAATTTTGTAACTCTATCTACTTTGTTGCCATTCTTAGCATCATCAACTTCAAGATCAATCTCATAATCTACTACAAATTATTCTCCTTTATTTCCCTTCCCCCCTCTTCATGACTCGCCAAAGTAGGTTCTGTCTTAGGTTCTACCTAAACTTCTACCTCAAGTTTACCTTCTTCTTCTATTTCATGCATGTCAAACCATAGTTATATATATATCACAATCTTAAACCCAAATAATCTACAAAATATATTATTAGCTATGCCATCATTAGGTTTAGCAAACATTTCAATGCCCATGAAAGAATTTGATTCACTTACCCTTCAAAATCTTAAGCTCCAACTTCATCTTTTGAATCTAAATCTAACAATATATAATTAAGAGTAGACTTGGGGTCAAGCTTAAACCGACTCAGAACTACAGGTCATAGCATTAAACCATAACCAACCCATCTAGAGTTGATTCCAAGCTAGTTCATGAGGCTTACCGATTCATGAGCCTTATCTCCAATAATTTTTTCTTTTTTTATTTTTAGGTTTGCAATACATATATATAATATGTAAAACTTGTACATCATAAGCAAATATTATATTACACATTTTAATATGTATTATATATATGATATATATATAATACATTAATATGCATAATATATATGTTAATATAATATATATGAATTATAATATATGCAGTATAAATTATGTGTATATATATATATGTGTGTGTAAATTGGAAAAAAAAAAAAAAAGAGGTTTAAGCCCATTGGTTCAGGTGGGTCGAAAGCTTGAACTGCCTAGACTTACATGAACCAATGAGTCTTTAACCGGTTCAAGCCCACTATAGGCAGGTCGATGCCTATTCAATGAACCACAAACCAGTTTCATGCCAATTTGCGATTTGGAATCAACCCTTCTCTATGTCTACTTAAGAGTTTCTAGAACAATTCTATTTTCATGTACCTCTTGCTTATCATTCCCGACTATCATTGTGGGTTCGACGTCTTTTATATACAATATGTTATTTATTCCAATTCACTTTCCAACCTTCTAGGTAAGGTTTTACCTCTTTTTTTGAGTTAAGTTTTACTTCTCCTTCACCCTCCAATTCTTCCAAATCCTTACCCATCATTTTCTTCTTTAAAATTCAGACATAATATTATAATTTCGAAAACATCAAGAATTTTGATAACTTTGTGTACTCTTTCCTCTTTTACATCATCATCAACAATAAATATTATATTCGGCTCGTTATTATTATTGTCAAGCAATTAATCATTTATGTTCACTTAAAAACTTTCTTCTTAACTTTTTGGATCATGTTCAACTACTGTTTTATGTTCTACTTTATTTACTATATTGTATCTTTCAACTTCTAAATTCATTTTTCAAATCTATTACCTTATCTTATGCTATAATTACAATGAGTCCATTTTCGAAATTCACTTTAACTACAATTACATTAAGTCCATTCTCGAGATTCACTTTAACTACTATTAGATCATTACAATCTATTTGGAATATATTTTCTTGTAATTCTATAATTTACAAGAAATTTATTCTCTTAGAGTTCAATCAATGGTGCATTAGTTACAACATGTATTTTGTTTGATAAATCATGTAGTTCATTTCTAGGTATAAATACTCACTAAAATTATGTGGAACACTAATTGGAATATGATCAACAATTCCTTATGTGATATGACTTACTTCCTCTCATTCTAGCTAGAGAATGTAACACAAGCATCCTCATAGATATCACTTCAATATACCTCAAGCATCAACTTTCTCAAATGTTTCCTCATACTCATGATATGATGTTTCTAAAATCATCTTCATAGGTGTCTTTATTCCAACCTAACTTTACCACCTTACTCTAAATACTTTCCAAATAACTTTTTCCACTACCATCTTTGAAATTAGACTTTATAATAGGGGAGGATTAACCATCCTACTTAATATTCTAACAAAATACATGGATTTTTTTCCTCCTATGATCTTGTATGTAACTTAGGACAAAAGTTAAATCTTCATAACTTATATCCTTAGGCGAGTCATCATAAAAGTTTTCATACATATATATCATATAAATAAAAACCTACAGTTTAATCTTTTATAGCCTACTTACTACCCACACTCAATGTCTCCTATAGTGTCTACTTACTTTTAGTTATGATGCCTTAAAGCAAGTCCTTAAGAATTATGCTTTAAGCGAGTTCTTAAGAACTATGCTCTAATACCAACTTAGAATTGATATACCTCAAAAAGCTAGAGTCATAATAATGTTGTCATATTAATCGTCCTAAGATAAGAGTTAACCTTACAGCTACTATCTTAGGCCTAGTCCACATAAAGTGAACTCAACTCAATTGCTTTGAATCATCTAGCTCAAGACCCATAGATATAAATCTTGTGATATAATCTTAATTTCATGCTCTTAGTTACAAGTAATATGCTTATATGAAAATGTTATGATTTAATACATAGTTAAGACCACTAAATTAAGAGAAATGTGGCATAGACCAAAGGGTGGAAACTACTAGGCTACCTAAGGAGACCTAATTAGTTTCTCATAAAGAGTTATATAAAATGACAATAGGAAATGAAAGTACAACCATTTCTTCTTAATCCTCGCACTCTAGCCCCGATCGTCGTTGTTTTGGATTTAAGGTAGAGTACCTTATTTTACTATGGACTTGCAAAAGAGTCATTGGGAAATGAGCAATAACTTGCTCAGTAAGTGGGATAGAAATAGAAGTACACATTCAACATAATGCAATCAAGGCTTTCAATCAAATTAGTTAGATGTAATGCTCGCACAAATAAGTGCCATAACATGAGATTGTCCAGTTTGTCGTAAGTTATAGAAATTATGTATGCTTTAATATGAGTTGAGAAGTATGACTCCACGCACTCATAAATCGAAGCCAAAATGGGGTTTATGAAATTGAGAATAGCTTCCATCTAAGACTACCTTTGAATTACTGTCTCCAATCACATCGTGACCTCCTTTCTTATCACTTAATTTCATTAAAGGTGGGGAAATGACCTTTTCAGCTATCATTATCGAAGGGTCCATGTTTGGCTTAATAATCCTAACTGTTTTCCCTAATAGTTTGCGATGCATGTCAAGTTAAAAGTTTAGCCTAGTTTAAGTTAGTTTGTTTTGAGGTAATTAACCAATTCCAAGTAGTTCAAACCAAAACAGTATATACAAAAATAAATAAATAAATAACATGAAGCTCAACTCCTATAATAGCAGGGCATAATTTAAGTACAACTCGACATACGCATAAAAAACTAGGTTACACCACAAGCAAAAAACATACCTAAATCTCCAAGTATTTTAAAATAACACTCTAAAATGTTACTAAACATTGATCCTACTTACCTTAGTGTTGATGCTCGTTATTATTGCGTATTGCTTTCGTCTTCTTTAGTTATCCTAAATATTTAATATAACATCTTCAATTTCTATCCAATATATGAAATGAGAATTCATTTTAAGAATTAGGTGCTCCTTTATTTAAGTTAAGGATAGTTCTTAAGCAATTTACTTAGTATTAATTATGTAATGTAGGTTACCAAGATTTTAAGCTCATATTTAGTGTAGATTTTGGTTTAGGAAAGTCTCTAACCAAGGTTTTGACTTCATGTCTAATATAGGTTTTATTTATGAAAGTTCTTACCTAAGTTCTATCTAGATACTTCATATAAGATTTTAATAAAGAACCTTTTGACTTAGGTTTTGAATAAGAAAATTCTTAAAGTTCATAATTTGAGCAACTTCTGACTTACCCTCAGACATCAATAGGGATTAAGTGTATTATACCAAACTACCTTTTAACCAAACTTCTAACCACTACAACTTTAGTTATACATCAAGCTACCCTTATAAGACCACTTTCTAGCTAAGTTTCTCATCAAGTTTCTAACTTTACTATCACTCTTATATTTCACTACTTTATACATAAGTCCAGCTTATCCAAAGTTATAAAACCATGTTCATTTCACTACTTACAGCACCATAGCATCCTAGATCCATAACTACTTATGACACTCCTCTAAACTTTATTTATTCAAGTTATTAAGAAAAAACCTCTAGAATTAAGTTTTGTAAATTGTCAAGTTTAGGTGTAAACTACAAATGTAGTATAAAATGCTTGATTTAAGACATTAAAATCCTCATGTTTAGTTGTTGTACACTTAAGGAAAATTGATTATATATAGTTTATAAGAAAATCAAGTGTTTTGTTGAGGAATTCAATCTACTAGCTCACTATTTTAGAGAAAACCAAAAATTTATCAAAATCCTACTTCATGATTTTGAAAATCCAACCACATTGCATGAAAATATAGTCTTTTAGGAATTTACATACAAAAATCTAGGCTAAAACAATAACATTTTGTTTTTGAAAATACTATCAAGCTAACGAGGCATTTTTCTTAAGGACTCTATACTAGCACTCAAAATTTTGAAAATCTAGTTTGCTCATTTAATTCTTCATGCAAAAATAGTTGGGAAACCAAGTTTCAAAATTTTTAAAGGTTGTTTACTATTTTTAGAAAATTTTAGTTAAAATTAAGGAAAACTAAGTACTTATTGAAACTGGAGCTCCAACTACTATTGGAGGATGGGGGTGTATCAGCCAAGCTTGCCGTAGCCCTTTCCTTTAGGTTATGTTATGGTTTAGCTTCTTTTCTTCCAGTTTTTGGTTATGTGCAAACTTTTCAATTCCCAATTTCAGATTATTTGTTAGAAAATTTCCCTATGCTTCAATTCTCCCTCAATTCCTCTCTCACAAATTTCCAAGAGTTTACAAGTGACTAGCCTTTTATTTAAAGGATTGCTTGTGATTTTATAGGGAGTGTTTTGAGTGATTTAAGTTTTTCTCTTGTTAAAATATACAATAACAAGCTTATGAGGTATCATCATATTAAAGTTTTTGGCCACTAACTACTCAAAGTGATGTTCCAAGTATTGCCATGCCTTAATCAAATTTTCCCTTTATGGCAACTACTTTTTTTTTTTTACATTTTCTATTATTAATTTGGTAATATTTGCATAAATAAAGTATTTTTAATAATTACGTATGTGTATATATATATATGTGTATGTGTGTAATAATTCTATCCTATGTTTATATCATTTAATAGTTTTGCTACTCATATAATTTATCTCTAAAAGTTCATTAGTTATCAATGCCTATATGGTGCATTTTTTATACCTATATAATAATATAATAAAGTTCATTATTTTATCTATATTATTATCATTTTATTATATTTTTTAGATACAAGCCTATGAGTTTCCTCGACTAATATTCCTAATCTACTAATAAATTTCTAGCTTAATCAAATTGCCTTCACAAGCACCATAAATCAGCCCTTCGAAACCTAGTCGTAAAATGATGGAACTTACAATTTCTAAATTAGTTGCTGGATCCTAGTTGCTAAAATTGCAAAATATCACATTCTACCTCCTTCAAAAAAGCTTCGTTCTCGAAATTGTTGCATCTTAAGTTACTATCATGGTATTTGGATCAATTAAAGACATCTCATCATCATCATCACCTTTGATGCTGCAAATTACTTTTTGATTTAACTTTTAAAGTACCTAAGTCAGCATATGCCAGTCACCCTTATGTTATAATCTTTTAAATTCTTATTTTTTTTCTAATTCACCAATTCTCTTGATTACTGTTAACATTGTGCTAAATTCATCACTAAAGTTTACCATTATTCTTTACAACTCTTCATTCATGTTACCTTTCCCTATTTCTTATCTTCTAAACAAAAAGCATAATTGAATTAAAAAGAATAAGAAAATTTCATTAAAATAAAAGCAATTATCACACGTTATATGTTATTTGAATGTCTAAGGCTTAGATATTGCTTCTTCCACACTATAATCATGATAAAGATACAAGCTTCCATGACAATAATGAACTAAACCCTAAGAAAAAGAGTTCTTCTATGCCTATCTATGTCTCTCCCTCATGTGTACATGTGTATATCATCTATTTATAATATTTGGACAAAACAATCTCCAAATGGTAAGTGAATTAAAGTAATTATAGGTCCATGGGAAGGTACATGGCTATGGTGGTTAGGTCTAAACTTCTTTTTGCAATAATTTTGGAGAAATTGTCTTAAAATAAATGATAAGGGGATCACAGTTAGACAACACGGACCGTGGTCATGTTCTTGTCTAAGAATTCTTCAAACTTCAATTGAAAATTAAGGACATGGGCTTTATGACTAAGAAACACAGTTGTGAAGGGTAACTATGGTCATCACTTCAACTTTATTCTTGAATGAATTCTCTCTAACACTTGCTATCTTCAAATCATCCTTCAAAATAGATGCATTTCCTTCCAAAAATCACCTGAATTCTCATATTTTCACCTCATTGCATCATTTAACTTCTAAAATTAAGAAATAACTCAAATCAATAGTAATTTCAATAGAATTATATCAAAATAACTTAATATATCCAAGAAAATAACATAAAATATAAGTATAATTTTACACTCATCAAATCTCCTCACACTTAAATATTTGCTTATCCTTAAGCAAATTAATCAATTCTTAACAAGGATTGACAAAAGAAACTAAGATGAGATTTTCCATATGAGCTACTATTATTTAGGAATCATTTCGAATTAACCCTACTAATAGATGTTGTATCTCTTAAAACTTCCTAGTAACTTGTATATTCTTCTTCTTGTTCACCTTTTTAACGTATCTTAGACATAAATACTAGAATTCAATGGTAATTACTATAAATCTATGTTTAATCATGTGATTTAACTGAGGATTCTATCTTGAATTAGTCCAATTTTATTTAGTCTGGCAAAAACCGTACACGACTTCCTTCTATAACTAAGATGTATATAATTCTCTCCTAACTCTATTGAACATCATAATTAAGAGTAAATATATGTTGTATCCATTCATCTCATGCTCATTCCCCTAACATAAAGTTCTATTGATAGGATTTTTGGTTTAATTACTTATTGAACCTTATTAGTAGCAGGAAGGCACCTTGCTCTTCTAAGTGAGATCCTTATCAATTTTTCTTTCATTAGCCTTTCTCTCTCTTTTTGTTAAGAAAATTGACAATAGGAAAGAATCTCATTCTTATGGGAGACCAAGACTAACCATTACCAACCACTTTTTATCAAACTCTTCTTAATTATGCCTTTAGCAAATTAAATTTTCAATGAGAGATTACAAGAGACGAGTTTCATTTACTTATTTACTTAGGATTATAAAATTCTAAAAATTAAACAGAGATAAGTACACATTTAAGTAAATTTTAGAAGTAGCATATGACTAAAGCTAAACTACAATATTTAATTAATTAATGTCTTGGAATCTTGAGTTAAATAATATATAACTTTCGCTTCATAGAAATTACACTATTCAATTCTAATAACATGTTCTATGTGTAATAGTAACTCAAGAAAATTTACATATAAGCACTATTTTCTTGTTAAATAGGGATTGTAAATTCAACAAAAAAAAATTAGGGTCAAAACGGCAATACTTTGATTACTAAATAACAGTAGTATATCACTTCCCTATACTTAATTTAGTACATTATCCTCAATGTACCTAATTTTAAATTATAGGAAAAATGATTCCAAATAAGTATGGTGGGGAAGAAAATAGAAATATGGAAAAACTGATATTCCCCTGAATATTTGGATTTGCTCGAAATATTCATAAGAATTCACTACGGATAATTTGAAGTTATCTACTCAAGAGAGATCTAAATAAACACACTTGAAAAAGAGATAAAAGCATATGTAAGAAAAAGGAAAATTTAATTGTTTTATTGAATTAAAAGAACTTAAAAATAAGGACATAGAAACTAGAAATTGCAACTAACTAATACGTATTTATACTAAACATCAAAATTAAAGAACACCTAAACAAAATAAATAAACACTAAATTTCTAGAAAAAGTCTAAGTCTTCTTCATTGGTCTCATCTTTTGAATCAATGTTTATTAGTTCCTTCTCTTCATTACCCTTAGAAGTCTCCTCTTGTGTCCTTGGTGTTGCTTCCTCCTTCTCATCCCCTAAGTTCATCCGTCTTGCCACATCAATTAATTCCTCATCCATTGGTGGAGGAATTTTTCTCTTGATTAGATCAATAAGATTGCTACAAAACTGCATCATCCTAGTTTGATGCCTCAACAATCTTTTTAGGGATTGTTCAATTATCTCTTGGGAATCCACTAATTTCTAAACTTCTATTTTCAATTTTTGAACTTCCTTCGCCATTACGCCATTATCAATGGAGTTTTCACTTTCTTTCCTTTTTAGGGATGGCCTTTTAACTTCATCAAAGAGGAGTTCCATTTGGTAGAAAGTCAATAGGTTCATTAGGTTGACATTCCAGATCATGGTTAACTTTGGGTTGTTAATAAGGAGTTTGAGTTATTTTGTTAAAACTGCCACATACAGTCTGCATGCTAATTAGTTTACTTAGGCATCGATTGCTTAGTGTCACTTATAGAAAGCAAGTGCAACAACTAAGTCGATAGGATACCCCTCCATTAGGCTATAGAGATAAAAGACCTCATGCATAACTACCACACCAATGCTTTTTCTTCTCCCATTAATGATATAAGTGAGCAACCAATGGAGAATTCAATGTGTTGAGTTTTTCAAGTGAGATCTCTGTACAAATTTTGGGTTATAAATTTTCTTACTGCATAAGTTTAGCCAATAAGTGGCAAGGGTCATACCTCGAGGTAGCTCATACAGAAAGGTGTAAAACTCTAGTGAACAAACAAATTCCTTGTCATAAAGTCCCATTAAAACCCTAAATTCTACTATAGAGAGATTAAACTCAGTTTTTCTAAGTCGAAAGGAAATAGTATTTTAGGCTCCATAAGATACTTAGTCATGTTCTAAGGATAAGGTGGTAAGGAACTTTAGGGTTAGTTCTTTGTTCATAGGTTCTTGAATGTAGAACAACCTATCCCAACTCCCCTTTTCAACTATGGCATAGATTTTAGATTTCAAGTTGGCTAGTTTCAACACTTCCCAATCTATGAAACTTAATCAAGAAAAGGTTTTTTAAGCAAGGATTTCACAACAAGTTTGATGATCAGGGTTGTAAAATTCCAACATGTATTTTAGGTGAGGTGTAAGTGTAGTTAGAGGATCTTCTTCCAATATATGTTGAAGAGTTCCTACGGGTTATGCAACGGGTGGTTCTTAGTGCCATTGGTTGTGATGGCAATTTCCTCTCTTCCTTGCACTTAGTTCATTAGGTTGATGTTTGGGATTTTGGGAATGCAATAGGGGTATTCAAGGTTAAGGGTTGATTAAGTACTACTTTCTTAAATTATTGTTGCAATTCTAAATTAGCAACTTACTCTTTAGAAATATTACAATTACATTTTTTAATCTAGGTAATAAGTATTTTAGGAGATTACTTTGAATATTTATTGCATTGCATATTAACAAGGGGAAGGTGGTTTAAGAAACAGAAAGTGAATTTTAGGCAAGAGGATTCGAAATTAGGAGCGTAACATACACTTCAACCAAGGCAACATTCAAATGTATTGTGATTAATTATCATTGAAAGTATACAGGTAAGATCACGAGCGTGATTTGTAGCTATAGTCTCTCCTAGAATCAAGTCTTAAAAATTCTTTGAAGTGTAATTATTCAATAAGTGGAACACAGGTATAACAATAGACATGGTCTTTGCTGATGGTTCCCTTGAACTAATTTTCAAGTGCAAAATTATGTACTTTCTACATCTTATAAACATACAACTAGGAACATGGGCATGGTCCACACTCGCGGTTACCTTAAACAAAAATTCCAAAATTCAAAATCAAGTGTAATTCTTTTAAACAAAAGAAACATAGTTAAGACCATGAGCTTAGTCTATAGGTTTGGTCCCTACTAGACTCAATTTTACCTCTTTTTCCTTAAGCTTCATGCCCTAGTTTATGATCACAATTCCTTTCCATTCTTCCTTAATCACCATTACTTCTTATCAACTGTGTTTAGCCCTGAAACACTTAATAAACATTGAGAACAACTTGCTTTGGCTTATTACAAAACCAAACCTAAATAAAAAAGAAACAATAAGTCAAGTAAAAGAGAAATGAAATTTGCCTAGGTTGAACACTTTTGGTTTACATCATTTTCTCAATGTGTTAAGAATGGTGTTACTCATTTTCTCTTATTGGATGGAGGTCGTACTCGAGAATATTCTCCTTTTCAAACTCTCTCCTAAAAATAGTTTAAGTTGATAGCCATTTACCTTGAAAGTTACCTTCTCAAGACTCAAAATCCCCATACTCCATACGAGAATACCTAAGTTACAATATAAGATCCTAACCATCTAAATCTAAGCTTACTTAAGAAAGGTTTCAACTAAGATTGATATGGTAGGACTTTATCTCCAACTTAGAATTGTTTCCCTTGCTTAATCCAATTGTCATGACATGCTTGGCTCTATCCTTAAATATTCTTGAGATCTTGAGGGTTATGTCTCACCATTCACCAAGCTCATTTAGTTAAAGTTTCCTGTACTTACTTGCACACTCAAGATTAAGGTTAGTACATTTTATGGTCCAATAGGTCTTATGCTCAATCTCTATAGGTAAATAGTATGCTTTACCATATATAAGCCACTATGGGGTTGATCCAATTAGCATCTTATAAGCAGTTCCATAAGCCTAAAGAGCACCATCGAGCTTTTCAGACTAATCTCTACGATTATGCTTGACAGTTTACTCTAAGATTAGTTTAAGGTCTCTATTTGCTACTTCAACTTGTCCACTAGTTTGATGGTGGTACAAAGTTACAATTCAATACGTAACTCCATACCGTTTTAACAACTTCTCTAATTGGACATTGAAAAAATGGGTTCCTTTGTCATTGATGAGTGCTCTAGGAGCACTGAATCTAGAAAATAAACTTTTTAAGAGTTGTCTTACTACCCTAGAATCATTAGTTGGTAAAGCTTGCACTTCTACTAATTTAGATACATAATTTATAGCTACTAGGATATATGTTTCCATTTGAATTCGAAAATGGTCCCATAAAATCAATACCCCAGTTGAAAATCTCACATATCAAAATCAGGTTTTTTTTTCATTTCATCTCTTTTAGATATATTCCTCGCTCTTTGATATCTATCACTTAATTCAACAAACTTTTGGGCATCTCTAAATAATGTTGGCCAATAGAAACCACATTTGAGGACTTTATGAGCTATTTTATTTGCGTTCAAGTGTCCTCCTGCTAGTCTTGAATGAAAATGTCCTAAAATTTTCCAACCTTCTAAATGAGACACACATCTACAAATTATTTGATATGTACCAATATTTAAAAAATATGGGTTTTCCCAAAAATAACTTTTAATATCATGGAAAAACTTTTTCTTTTATATGTAATCTAGTCTTGAAGGAATGATCCTTGCTATTAGATAATTAGCTATGTTAACAAACCAAGAAGTATTCCAAGGACTTAGCTGGTACAACTTCGTGTTTGGAAACTTATCATTAATTTCTTATTCATCAAGCTTTTCCAATGACAAATTTGCTAGGCATGAGAGATGGTCGACTGCCAAATTATCAGCTTCCTTTTTGTCTCTAATTTCTAAGTTAAATTCTTGAAGTAAGAGAGTTTACTTGATCAATCTCAACTTGGTATTTATCTTATTTAACAAATATCACAAAGCAGAGTGGTCAATGTAAACAATAACTTTAGAGACTTAAATTTATCAATGGTGAAAACTAGTGCCAGGAGTTCTTTTTCCATGGTGGTGTGGTTCTCATAAGTTTCAATGAGAGTCTTACTTACATAATAAATCAATTAGAAATGCTTTTCCCACCTTTGACCTAAAATTGCCCCTACAACATAGTCACTAGCATCGTACATTAGCTCAAATGGTAAACTCCAATCTAGGGCTACTATAATTGAGCATGAGTTAATTTATCTTTTAAAGTATTAAATTCATCTAAGCACTCTTAAGAAAATATAAATTGAGTATCTTTTTCTAACAATCGGGTTAAAGGTCTAGTTACTTTTGAAAAATCTTTAATAAGCTTTCCATAAAACCCAGCATGTCCTAGGAAACTACGTATGACTCTAATAGATGTGGGAGGGGGGTCATTTTGCAATAGTGTTAATCTTAGCATTATCTACTTATATGCCTTTCCAAGACACTTTGTATCCTAGCATTATCCCCTCTTGTACCATGAAATGACATTTTTCACAATTTAAAATTAAGTTAGTTTCTTTACACCATGACAAAACTTTTTGCAGATTCCTAAGGCAATTATTAAATGAATTCTTGAAAACCAAGAAATTATCCATAAAAACTTTCGTTATATCCTCGATAAATTCATTAAAAATTGCCATTATGCATCACCAAAAAGTCATGAGTACATTATAGAGGCCAAAGGGCATTCTCCTATTTGCAAATATACCATAAGGACATGTAAACATAGTTTTCTCTTAGTCCTCTTAGGTAACTAGAATTTGAAAATAGCTACATAAACCACCTAAAAAGCAATAAAACATGCGACCTAATAATCGTTCCAACATCTAATTGATAACGGGTAAGGGAAAATGATCTTTTCTTATGGCGTCATTAAGTTTTATGTAGTCAATACAAACTCGTTGGCTTATAACCTCTCTTATTGGAATCAACTCATTCCACTCATTTGGTACTATTGTCATGCCTCCCTTTTTAGGTACAACCTATATAGGACTAACCAAAGAACTATGAGAAATAGTGTAAATCGTGCCTGCATCCAAAAGCTTAATTACTTCTACCTTAACTACTTCCTTCATATTTGGGTTCAAGCATCTTTGCAGTTGTACTATAGATTTGTGACCTTCTTTAAGCAAAATCTTATGTATACAAAACAAGGGACTAATTCCCTTAATGTCAAAAATCTTCCAATTGATTGCTCTTTTGTGATCCCTTAGTACATTGAGTAACTTCTCTTTTTGTTGGATAGTCAATCTTAAGGATAGTATTATTGGTAATTTTGAGTTTTCCTTTAGGAATGCATACCTTAAATAATCTGGCAGTTGCTTCACCTCTAACTTAGGTAGCTCTTCAATGGAGGGTTTTAATTTTTCTTCCTTTACACACTCAAACCTTTTAACTCTTCACTCCTGAGTTAAAGGATCAATTTCTAGTTGAGCTTTTGATTTAGCTATACCTAGATCACTGGATGTTTCTTCTGGAATTCCTTATATCAAACATGACTCTAAAGGGTCTTTAGATTGTAATTCCTACATACAGAAAAACCAGTGGAATTAAGACTAAAACATGTATCATCCTGTTCAGCACATTTTCTCATTACTTATTTAATTTTAATTACCATCTCCTCTTCTCCTACCTTAACATAAGCTTACCATTGTTGACATCTATTATAGCCCTTGTTGTAGTTAAAAAGGGTCTACTTAAGGTAAGTGGTACTTCAATATCTTTGTCAATGTCTAAAATGACAAATCAATATAAAATATGAATTTATCGATTTTAACAAGAAAATCTTCAATTATACCCTTAAGGTATGTTACTAATCTATCAGCCAATTATAAAATCATTATATTAGGGTTAAGTTCACCTAAGCCTAGCTGCTTAAACAATTTATATGGCATTAAATTTATGTTAGCACCTAAATTGGCTAATGCTTGCATAATAGATAAATTTCCAATGAGACAAGCGACAATAAAACTCCTTGAATCCTTTACCTTTGTGGGCAACTTGTTTTGTAAGGTGGCTGAGCACTCCTCACTAAGCATAATTGTAGATGGATCCTCTAATTTCTTCTTGTTGAAGAGCAAATCCTTTAAAAACTTCTCATATTTAGGCATTTGCAACAAAGCTTCCACAAAAGGTAAATTAATATGTAATTGTTTAAATAAGTCTAAGAACTTACTGTGTTGCTCATATGTGCATTCCTTCCTTAGCCTCTAAGGATACAAAATTGGTGGTTTATATTCTCTGACCTTCTAAGGTTCTGGTTCTTCCTTTGGTGGTTCAAAAGTTTCTACAACAATATAATTTGACTCTTCCATCACTAGTTTAGGGTTAGCTAGTTTCTTTTTTAGATACTTAGTAACTTGCAACTTGTTACCAATTCTCAAAGTTACAACTTTAAGTTGTGGTTTATTTTGATGACACCCTAGTTTACAGTCCCAATTTATAGAGCTACTTAGAACATCTTTGAGTTATGTTTAATGTCCTCTGGGTTGAGAAATTGTTCGATAATTTAAAGAAATGTTGTTTCTACCAACTAAGAAGTGATTTCCTCAGGATATGTCGTTAGTAGAAGAAGCCTGCAAGTAGATTGTGAAAAAATAAGAGATATTGTAAAGTGGCCAACCTTGACCTCCAATGCCAAGGTAAGAAGTTTTTGTGGTTTAACTTCCTTTTATTGAAGATTTGTTGAGGGATTCAATACGATTGTTGCATCTCTTACCGAGATAACCAAGAAGAAGGCAAAATTCAAGTTAAGAGAAAATGATGAGAGGAGTTTTACCAAGGTGAAGAAAAAGTTAACCTCCACCCTAGTTTTGGCCCTACCAGACTTCAAGAATGTCTTTAAGCTAGAATATGATGCTTTTGGTGTTAGTACTAGTGCTATATATATGTAAAAAGGCTGGCTAACTGTTGACCATAGTGAGAAAATGCTTAAAGGAGCCTAATTAAATTATTTAGTATATGATAAGGAGCTCTATGCTTTGATCCGAGCTCTCCAAGTACAACAGCACTACCTCCTGCCTAAGGAGTTCATTATCTACACTAACCACGAATATTTACAATACTTAAGAAGCAAACCAAAACTTTATAAACGATAAGCTAAGTAAGTGGAATTCCTCAAATGATTCACTTTCATCATCAAGTATAAGCACAACAAAGCAAATGTAGTTGTTAATGTCTAAGAGGCATGCCCTCTTTATTGACCTTCAAACCCAACTACTTGGATTTGCAAGCATAAAGGAGCAATATCACCTAAATCCTCATTTTGGCCTTATCTATGCCTAATGTATAGATGGACCAAGGGTAGATGACATCTTTATGGCAAACAAGCACTTCTTCAAGAGAGGTAAGCTTTGTCTACCAATTTGTTCGATTAGGGAACTACTTGCAAAAGAAGCCCATCGTGGAGGGCTCTTTGGACACTTCAAGGAGAAGAAGACATCTAAGCTATTAAGTACTTGATTCTTTTGCTCTAAATGGGGATGGATATCCACCGAATCATAGAAAGGAATGTAACATGTCAAAAAGTGAAGGGCCAAGTAAAACAAGGAAGAGCCATGCCTTTACCTATTTTAGCTTAACCTTGGATTGAGTTAAGTATGGACTTTGTCCTCAACCTACCCAAGATGACCCAAGGCAAGGAATCCATTATTGCCATCATGGATCAATTCAACAAATTCGCACATTTCATGCCCTGCACTAAAATTAATGATGCTTCAACTATTTCTCTTCTCTTTTTTTAAGGGATCATCATATTACACAGTGTACCGAAGAGTATAATCTTCGATAGAGACCTGAAGTTCTTAAGCTATTTCTAGAAGCCTCTCTAACATCGTCTAAGAACTAAGTTACTCTTTAGTACTTAATGTCATCCATAGACGGATGACTAGACAGAGGCCGTTAATCGTACCTTAGGATCATTACTCTAAGCTACCATAAGAAGGAATTTGACTAATTAGGATGTCTATGTGCCCACGATTGAGTTTGCTTACAATTGATTTGTCTATAACACCATGGTTAGACACCATTCAAGGTTGTCAACTACAAACTACCCTTCAACCGTGTACCCATACCCATGGTTGACCTAAATGATCCTGAAGCAATAGATCGAGCTTAAGCCCTTCGCAAGATCTACCAAAGTGATACCGATCAACTAGACTAAGTCGTGTAGAGGTTGAACAAAGAGGATAAGGAAGGAGAAGAAGGCAATTTCTACCCAGTGACCTAATTTAGTTACACTTGGGTTAAGAAAGATTCCTGAACAAGAGAAAGAACAAGCTCTCCATCAAAGTTGAAGGACAATTCAAAATACTCCAAGAGATCAATGACAATACATACCAACTAAAGTTGCTACATGATTATGGGGCTTCTCACGTGTTTAACATCGTTAACCTAAGTCCTTATCAACCTGAGGAAGATGTCTAACAAGAGGACCATTTAAATTTGAGCCTAAATCCCAATCAACCTAAGCTCAAGGCTTAGAGAGCATGATCTGGCGAATTCTTACTTTACATCCCAGTACCAAGGAGTCCCAACTATTGTTCGAACCCAACCTTTCCCACATTTCCAATTATTTTGAGCCATACACCCTAACTATGGTCATGGAGTGCTAACTTGAATGTGAACTATGTGATCCTTCTAACAACTTAGCAAACCTATCTAATAGCTTAACCGCCTTAATTCTAAGTTATGCATGCCAAGGTCCGAGTTGCTGGACCATATAGTAACATGACTTGGGGTACCACTTGGTCATAGGCGATTACTTGTAGGAGCTAACAACCAAACTCCTAATATCAAGCTATTCAAGAGTTGTTAACCTGTCTAAATCATCACAAGTTCTACTTACTAATGCCCCATCTACTCAAGCCATTATGAGTGTCCCATAACATCCATACTATTATAGAGGATAGCTGAATATTCCCCCATTGTACATTACGAATTAACCCATTCCCTTATATATTGCTTCTAGCACTTTTCTACTTTAGGTAAAGTACCCATTTTAGTAACTTCTCTAAGTGTAATGGTTGCTACATTAATCATCGAAAATATAGAAGCTTGATGGCACTTATTTAATATGTACATTTTAGGGTAGCTTTGTAGAGTTTTTTATTGATTGACAATGCTATTTTTCAAGTAATTTGAGCTTATTTGTAAATTTATTCACTTGTAGGTTGTTGAAGAGTCTTTGTTGAATTTTTGAAGAATTTGGTGAGTTTTGAAGCTTTGATGAAGAAGAAATCAATCGTTGCATTCAAAGGAAGAAATTTTAGTTTAGAATTGAAGCCTAGAGGATATCATAGTTGAAGATCAAGCTCGTGCTTCAAGTTGTGATCCTCTCATCCAAGAATTTCTAAAATTTCAATTGCAAATGAAGATTATGCCTAGTGCTCACAGCCATGCTTATAGGGCATGAACATGTTGCTGATGAAAGAATTCCCTCTTTTTGGAAAGTCTCCTTATAACCTTATGTTTAAAGTATTATAAATAAGAGTCTTAGTAAAATCTTATAGTGAGTTCCAAGAGGAAGAGTAAATAGGGTAAAGTAGAGTTTAAAGTTATTGTTCTTCTCTCTTGAATTCTTTATTTTCACCTTCATGTTTTAATTTCATTTTTCTTAGTAAATTACTGAAACCCAGTTCCTCTATGGGATATTATTTTATCTTTCAATCAATGATATTACTTTGTGTGATCTAATTACATTGTGCCTATTACCTTTAAATTAATATTGCTAGCTATAACTTAATGTTTAACCTTACTATAAAGTTTGCGAGATCCTATAGTAAATAAACTAATGTAATTAGAAGTGATTAAATAGACTAGGGTTTAGGTATTTAGTTTCTCTAGATTAAGGCTATCTAGTAGTGGAATTTAAGAAATTAATGTAATCTTAAGATATTTTATTGCAGAAACAATTCCAGTAAAATATAATTAAGGTTAAGAGTTGATTTGTTGAAGTGATTTTAGTTAACTCATATTAGGAATTCCCACAATCTAATAAGTAATTGAGATTTGAAGTCGCATATGGCTAGGTAATACATAATAAATTTATTAAGGATCATGTATTCTTCAATAATTTGATTTACTTTTCTTTTTCTTTTTCTTGTTTCCTTCATTTGTTTTAATAATTAAGGTTTTATTAAATTAATTTAGATTTCAATTAGCTTAATTGGTTCTTAATTGTTAAGTTAGATGATTGGAAAAATAAGAAGAATTACTAGTAATCCAGTCTTTCCTCTAATTTGATGGTTCCTTAGGGGATCAATAACCCAGACTCAAATCCATTTATTATACTATAACTTGATGGGTACACTTGTCTCCAAGCAAAGCCCCTTTTCCCTTGTTTTTGTTCTTGTTTCCTTGTAAGTTCTTTTTACAACCAACTCTTATCAATCCCTTAAGCAAGAATTATGGTGAACAATCTTAATTATCTCCTTATGCATCATATCAAGGTAGTGATTAAGCCATGTCGTATTTGGTTGGTGTGTCATATTCAATTATATAGCTTACTCTTTTTGCTAAAACCCTCACTAAACCATACTATTTTTATTCCTTTGATTAGTTCAAACCTACCCTGATATCATCTCCCGTATCAATTCTTAGCATGCATATCATAGTAGGCTATATCTTGTTAAACCAAGAGACTACTCCTGACTCAAAAGTGAACATGTGTCCAATTGTTGCTCGGTGAGTGTCGTGGTGATTAACACAATTAGTGTCACAATATCCTATATGGAGTGCCTTTCTTGTAGAATATTCCATAATCAACGGGACTCATAATACTCATTAAAATTCGATTTACCACTTCCAAATGTAACTTATTTGGGTTTTACATGAATCAACTTTTCACACCTACTATGTATGATATGTCAGCTCAAGTCAACGCGACGTAAATCAAACTACCCACTAACTCCCAATACATTGTGATATTCTCTAGATCTTTTCATTCAGTTGAACATAATCTCATGCATCTCTACAAGAGCTAAGATTTTTTAAATCCAGTATACCATATTTTTCTAACAAATCATGAGCATACTATTGCTGGCACAAAATAGCTTGTCCTTAGTTCCTTTGACCTCAAAACTTGGAAAGTGTTTTATCTCTCTAAGTTCTTTCATTTGAAAGCGCATAGAAAAATTACCTCTTAATTGAAAAACCTCATCTTTGCCATTTCCAATGATAATGAGATGCTTAAGTCCATTAATACCAGTAGATATCCACCTAGTATTAAGAATTTTACAATTTTTCCATAACATGCTCTTAGTGGCTACTTCAACCCGTATAGTGCTTTCTTCAATTTACACACATAATTCGGGTGGTCCTTGCTCTTCAAACCCTTTGGTTACTCCATGTATATTTCTTAATCTAATTCACCATGTAATAATGTAATCTTGACATCCATCTACTAAATTCTCTAAGATTTTTCTAGTTGGAGTGCTAACAAAGTGCAAAAGGTAGTAAATTTAGCCATCAAACTAAATGTCACGTCATAATCTGACCTATACTTTTGTGTAAATCCTAATGCCACTAAATGATCCTTGTATCTCTCCATCAGTCCATCAAGATGACTCTTTACCTTGTATACCCATTTATAAGAAATGGGTTGTATTCTAGCAAGTCATGGCACTAACTCCCAAGTTTCATTTTGTTTTAAAAGCTTTAGCTGTACTTCCATTACTTCTTCTAATTCATTTGGTTAAGTTACTTCTTTGTAGATATTGGTTCCTTAATATCAATGTCTTCCATTAATTCTAAATTAGCATATTTTAAATTTGGCTTTTAATTCCTCGTAGATCTCCTTGGTTGTAATTAAGAGCTTCCTCATCTAACTCTTCTATTTGACTTAGCATGGACTCTTGTCTGTCATAGGTTTTTATATGGAAATCTTGCTCCGCCTTGATTTATTGATGGTTCATCATCAACAACTTCTTGTGTCAACATCACTTTCTTAGCTTCTAGTTACAACTCCATTTATCTTTGCACTTGCTCCTCAATCTCTTTAGAGTATAGTAATAACATAGCTTGCAAGGACCATAATGATGATGCCTCATCAAACACTACATTTTTGGAAACATAACAGCATCCTTTTGTTGGATCACAACATCTCTACCCAATAGCCAACAAATATGTAACAGATTGTCTTCTTAATACATTTGCTATGTTCTTCACTTAGCATGAATACGTAGCAAACACATCTAAATACTTAAAAGTATCTTACTAATGGCTTTGTGCCCTATAGGTTCTCATATGGTGAAATTAACCAATGCTTAACTCGAGTCAGTCTATTAGTGACATAAACAACTATTTTGTTGTGGAGCATTTAGGTAAGTTAACCATCGTCTTATATCATGTTTTTGTAAGTATTGAGCGAATTCATTTGATGTGTGTTCACTCTCGTTGTCAGTCTACAAACACCAAATTTGCTCCCAACTTCCTCTTCAACCTTTTCTTTAAAGTCCTTAAACTTCATTAGAGCTTTTGATTTCTCCTTTATAAAATCTACCAATATACATCTTGAAAAATCATTGATGAATGTGACCATATATTGACTTTTGTTGATTAAAGACCATTACATTGGTCCAAAAACATCTAAATGTACTAACTCTAACAGCATCTCAGTTTAGGTTATTGTCATAGTTTACACCTTTACTTTGTCACTTTTTGCAATTATATACCTAAAATTTTGATTTATGAAATTATACACTAGATTAAAATTTTAGTTGCCATTATCTACACTTTAATTAACTATAATTTACACGGTTAATCTAGTTAGCAAGATCAATAAAGGTGGTCGTCTATGGCCTTAAAGAGTTACATAGCCTCCCATAAGTAGCCATGGGCTAATCCCTATAAAATAGTAGTTCATGACCACCTTTAAAAACGCTAGTCACGAAACCCACTAATGGCCGCTTAGTAGTCACATGCGGTTCTAAAGGGATCACATGATCCCTTAAGGCCGTAAGTGAGCACCCCATTGGCTAATTGTCCTAGGTAGGCAAATAATATAAATTAGAGTTAACAAATATATAGATGGTGACAACTTAATAAGTGTATGAAAACACATAGTTATCTAAAGAACTTGTCTAACAATTATATGTTATTCAATAGATTTTTAAGTGAAATTATATAAATTTTCATTAAAATCACATATAATTTCTCAACACAAGTGAATTCATATTCTTTGTGTTTTAGTTCTCAAAAGTAGTATATATTTAAAGAATTTAAGCTTTCTATGTTTGATCTTATAGGGGCTACCACTTGTTTAAGAAGCCAAAAATCAAGAAAAAGAAGAAAACATGGAGCTAGAACTACTGACTAGATAAGCTGGCACACCTACTGGCATTTAGAACAAAATGTATGAAAGTATGACAAAGAGTGGACTATACCGTCATGACGGTAGTTCTAGTTACCATCATGACAGTATACTGGACCCTTGAAGCAAAAGCACTCTTTTTCATTAAAAAGGAAGATAAGTGCCTGATACGAATCTACCAGCTTAACAATACCTTTTCGTAACATCATGCCAGTAGTTTCCTGATACAAAAACATCTTCATCTTTATTTTTTGCAAATTTTGTTTCACATTTTCTAGGGTTTAAAGTTCTAGTTTCCACCACTCTCTTCTCCTTAGGCTATCTTAGGTTACTTTAGGGTAGTTTTATAATTTCCATGGCATTTTCTTGTATTTTCATGATTGTAGCATCGGCTTTTAGTGGATTTTAGCTCTTTTTAAGGTTTGAATTTGTAGATTTCCATTACATCCATAGAGATTGTTGAGAAAACCTTAAGGAAATCCATTGTTGCGGTTGAAGAGCTTAGTTTTGTAATGTTTCTCATACTTTTTCCATATTTAATGCAATGTTTATTTTTATGTTCATGTGTATTATGTATTGAACACTTATCCTCCATGAGTATAACAGATAGTGCTTATTATACTTATGAGTAGTGTATGAACATGATGAACTAGTTGTAGTTGTTGATGTTCTTGTATTGTAATAATGTAAACTTAGAATTTTACTTTGTTTTATGATATAATTAGGTATAACTTGAGTGTTACGTTAATGTCGAGTTTGCTAACAGTTCCTACACGTTAGGCCTTTCCTTTGTTATCCTAATAGGGTCTAAATACTATAATAGAATTTGAAAGCCACGAATGAAACCTAAGATTCCTAATTTGAATGGGTAATTCTTCAAAATTATGGCTCAAATCCTTCTACTCATCCTAAGCTAAAATTGGTTAGAATGAGAAATCAATTTTAGCATAGTTATTTGAGTAGTGATCGGACTTAAATAACTAGTTGATAGTATAGATAAAAAATTGATATGCTCCTACTACATGATAGAATTTATGAAACAAAAGTAGGATAAATTCTATGAGTATGAGTAAAATCCACATTTAAATTATCATAAATACTCTAATAGCATGGCTACAATGATCTCAAACAATTTTTTATTTATTACTTATACACCTTTTTATATAGAAATCTACATCTTAATATCGAGAAATTGGTAAAATCTACACTTAATTTCACTGTAGTTTTTCCTTCTATTTTATATAACTTGCACGTTCTTTCCTTAGAAATTGTAAAATTGGTTGCCTAGATGAGAGTAGAAATAGTATAATCTAATACTTACTTATCTTTCTAAATTTAATTCTTTCCTTCACCACAAAATGCAATCTTGCTTACTCTCCATATACTATAAATAGATTGGTATGCTTGCCGTTAGTTCACAAATTCTACTAAAATTTAATTATTTCTATTCGCAAGCAAGTCGATAGTATAGTATTCTAGTGTTTTTAAAAAGGGGCAAATTTTTATTTGTACGTAACATTAGTAGAAGCAAGATCACAACACCAAGTTTTTGGTGCCATTGCTAGGAAAGGCAAGGAAAGTGAAAATTAGCTAATATTAGATTGGTATTTCTCTTTGAGACTAGGTTTAGAGCATAGTAGATTTAGTTAGAAGTTATAATTAGTTTTGCATGCCTAGAATAGAGTTGTATCCTTATTTTGTTGAGCACTTTTTACTATATTGCTTTTCTTGCTTTGCAAGACTTGTGAAAAGGCTATTAAAGGTTCTATTGGTTGTTTGGAGAAGAGATAAACCTCTTGCCACAGGATTGTATTGGGTTAGAATTGTTGAAACACCTTATATTTAGCCATCTAGGATTATCCTTGTGTTAAAATTTCAAAACCTTTATTATTTTATGCAAAGAAGAGGAGTTGCTGATTTTGAGTTATTATTTAATCTTAAAGTTAATAGAACATTTTTTAAATGACTACGAGAAAGAAGAAGATTTATTGAGATGTAGAATTTGAATGAAGGAAATGGACATGGTGTTGGTGTAGGAATTGGTATGAATATGGATGATATGAATTAAGAAGAGTATCAAAATGGATTCAATGTGCAAAATGGCAATGTGAATGGTAATGGGATGAATGGTATGAATGTTAATGGTAATGGGAATGGAAACCAAACAGCTTTATAGGAATACACTATACCAACCTTAGACGGTTTTGGAGCGACAGTGGCATAGCTTTCTATCCAAGCCAACAATTTTGAGTTTAAACCTACATTGATACCGTTGATAGTCAATTTTCACTCAACTTACACTCGTCCTTTCGTTGGCCGAGAAGCTGGGTAATCGAATCTCTCAGCATTCGCACTCTATAGAAGACACTCGGCACTTATGCCGAATAGAAGAAATGCTCCTAGTTTGAATTCAAATCTATACCGCGAACAGTTATTATAAGTACGATTATATTTTACAACTGCTTGATATCCCTACATATTAAGGGAGATGTTAAGTCAAGAACTCTCCACGTATCTTAACAGTTACTTTGACAACTATCTTAAACACAATAACCGCCTGAAAAGAAACTCTGTAAGAGCTCTTGAACACTTCTCATTCTCATACTTACTAGACTAAATCACCATTCTAACTTAGGCATTCGAGTGGCCATACCGGATTGGCCCCGGTACTAAGTATTTTACTCTCTTTTGTAGGACTATTTCCTAACCCCAAAATTCACCAACAACATTTGGCACCGTCTATTTTTCTCTAAACACGACAACATGGCTAGAACTAAGATGACACGAAGTGCAAGTGCTAGTACTTCCTCTCAACAACGTAAAGGAGGGAGTCGGCTTACTGATGAACAACGATTAGCTTGACTCGAGCAGCTCTATTTCGATTTAGCCAAAGGAAATTCTAAGCTAAACAAAAAACACGAACAAATCCTTGACTTTCTCCATAAAAGTTTTCACTTGATACAAGAAAAAGAGCATGGTGATGATGATGCCAACAGTATCGACAATTCCATTTATTCACCTGAATTGCCAAAAAAGCAAGCTAAGGTTCCAGCGCAACCTACAACTCCTACTTTAAAAAAGATTGATAAAGGTAAGCAACGCAACACGTACATTATGTGGGAACCTTGCATGTCAGCACACCCGTTTTAGCGATCAAACAGTTCCAAATTAAGAAAAGTCCTTTTATCCTAGAGATTTTAGAGGAAGTAACACCTCAGCACATCAAACTACCTCAATTTAAAACATATGATGGGACGAAGGACCCCGAAGACCACTTAGAGTACTACCAAACACTGGCCAATTTACATGGTTTAAGTAACATGGTGGCCTATCAAGCCTTTCCTTCAACCTTGAGGAATGTAGCCAGCATATGGTTCAAACACTTGAAACCAAATATCATATCATGTTTTGATGAACTAACAAAAGTGTTCCTTCAATACTTCCTTGTTAGCAAGCTTCCTATTAAGGATTCTTTAATCCTAAACACCATCAAACAAAATTCTGATGAGTCAATCAGAGATTATTTAGCCAGATTCATGGCCGAGATGATCCAAATCCTAGAACTAGATATGAATGTAGCCCTTAACACCATAATCAACGGAGTCAAGCCTCATGGAGACTTTTTCAAGTCTCTCACAAAAAATAAGTTGAAAACTTTCACTGAGTTTAAAGTTAAAGCTACCTCATACGTCCAATAGGAAGACAACATAAAGGTACAGTGAAAGGCTGATCAAAGTAAAAGAGATGGAAAGAATGACAAACGGAAAAATGCTAAGGATAGACTTAGCACTGACAACGACAACGGCTCAGACGCCGAGAGGAAGAGACCGAAGATCTCGACTTCTCATCTCACATGCTCGTCAATCATCCAATCTCAGATATTTTAATGGAGGTCCGTGGGGAGAGAGGTATCCTCCGATGGTAGGAAAGAATGTAAGGAAATCCCTTAAGAAGAAATTCAAACAAATACTACGACTTCCACCATAACAAGGGTCACAATATGGATAAGTGCATTCAACTCAAGAATGCAATTGAAGACGCAATATAATGCGGGTACCTGTGTAAATTTCTAGCGCATGATGCCAAGAGAATCGAAAGACCGTCTTAGAGGAGAAGAGAGGAATATGAGGATGACACTCGACTAGAAATGGTTGTGAGAGATGCAAGGGATGTTAATCCCAATAGAGCACCCAATGGAGTAATTAATACAATTATCGATAGATCTAATATGGGCCAATCGAGTTCTTCAAACTCGGTTAATTAATAATACAATATCTTTCAAAGAAGAGGATTTTGAGGGCATACAAAGGTCATTCAACGATGCACTTGTCATCAACGCGAGAGTCGCCAACTTTGAAGTTAAGAAGATTCTCATTGACATAAGAAGTTTCTCATTAACATAAGAAGTTTAGCCGATATCATTTTTCAGTATGATTTCGATCAAATGAGGCCCAAGATCAAAGCGTAACTGTAGTCTTACAAGTATGACCTTTGTGCCTTCAATAATCAACTCGTGTAAGTAGCCGGAGTTATCTCTTTGCCGATATAGATCGGCGATGACAAACATGTTATAGAAGACAAAGTGGATTTTCTTGTCGTCAAATGTCGGTCCCCTTACAACATGATAATGGGATGCCCATGCCAACATTTATTTGGTATTATCCCTTTAACAACACATTTAAAAGATAAGTTTTCCACTCCTACTAAGGTTGGTGTGTGTAAAGGGAATTAGCAATTGGCACGCTCTTTATATATAAGGGCTTTGAGGTAAGAGGAAGTATTTCAGGTTGAGACCTGCCTAAAAGGAAAGTCAGTTAGCATAGAGAATGTCGAGAATAATACAGAGGAAATTCCTTTAGGAAACAATCCCAAGAAGATGACAAGGATAGGAAAACCCATGTCAACCAATGTCCAGCAAAGTCTGATTAACTTCTTGTAAGCTAATGCTGACGTGTTCGCATGGTCACCATTAGACATGCCCAGTATTCCGATAGACGTTATGGTGCACAAGCTCCAGATTGACTCGAATGTAAAGGTGGTCCAATAGAAAAAGAGACATTTTGCACTAAAGAGACAAGCGACAATAAAAGAAGAAGTCTAGAAATTGTTGACAGCAAGATTCATCCAAGAAGAGCCTTATCCAACTTGGCTAACAAATTGTGTGCTAGTCAAGAAGTGTAACAACAAATGGTGAATGTACATAGACTTCACAGATCTCAACAAGGCCTGTCCTAAGGACTATTTCCCACTGCCAAAAATCGATCAGATGGTAGACGCAACCACAGGACATGCATTGGTTTCTTTTATGGATGCTTTCTTCAGTTACAATCAAATTAGGATGGACAAGGCCGATGAAGTCCATACATCTTTCGTTACCAATTTTGGAACGTATTGTTATACGGTGATGCCCTTTGGGCTAATGAATGCTGGTGCTACATACCAGAGATTAGTAATGAAGATGTTCAAATCTCAGATCCATAGGAATGTTGAAATATATGTGGATGACATGATTATGAAGAGCATGAAGGAAGATCATCATTTTGCAGATCTAAAGGAAACATTTGCCACATGGAGGAGATATAACATGAAACTCAACCCACAAAAGTACATTTTTGGCACAACATTAGGAAAATTTCTCGAGTATATGATCACACGACACGGCATCAAAGCCAATTTGAGAAAGATTGAAGCTATAAAGAATATGAAGTCACCTTACACGATCAAGGAGGTATAGGAACTCACCGAACGAATTGCTACCCTCAACAGATTCGTGTCAAGAAGTACGGATAGGTGCTTAGAATTCTTCAAAATTTTGAAGAATCTAAAGGAATTCAACTAGACCGACAATTGCGAAAGAGCTTCCAATGAGCTCAAGGAATTTCCTACATCTCAATACCCATTCCTTAAGAAAATTTATACTTATATTTATCAGTCAGTTGCCAAGCACTTTCCTCTATGTTAGTCCAAATTAATGGCAAAGATCATCGACCTGTTTATTACGTAAGTCATATTCTATAAGCGCTAGAGTTTCTGTACACAAAGATAGAAAAATTTATATTGGCAGTGGTTCTCTTGGCAAGAAAATTAAAGCCGTACTTTGAAGCTTACCAGATTATTATCCTCACCGATCAACCATTGCGGCAAGCATTACAAAGACCTAATTCTTTGGGGAGGATGATGAAATATGCCTTAGAGCTTAGTGCCTATGGTGTATAATATAAACCCAGAACGGCACCAAAGGCCTAAGTACTGGCAGACTTTCTAGCTGAATTCACAAGGGATGAAGACTGTGTGGAGATTGCCGAGAAACCTATCTAGTTTCTTTATGTCGATGGTTCTTCGACAAGAGAAGGGAGTGGTGCAGGCATGGTTCTCCAAGGCCCCCGTAATGTCAAAGTTCATTATGCTCTAAAATTTGGATTCCCAGCCAGTAATAATGAAGTAGAATATGAAACTTTAATTGCCAGATTGAAATTGGCTAAAGAAATTGGTGTTGAGAAACTTGAAGTGTTATTTAATTCCCAGCTAGTGGTAAATCAAGTCACTAGAAGTTATGCAGCAAGAGAAGAAGAGATGAGCAAATACCTATTGGTGGTACAAACGCTTGCAAAACAATTCCTATCTTTCTCAATTCACAAAATTCTGAAAAGTAAGAATATTGTGTTGACAAGCTATTGAAGTAAGCTAGTATGGCATTCCTTAAGTTGAACAAGAAACTTTTCATCAAATTTCTCTTGTAAAAAAGCTTGTCTAATCTCTCGTAAAGCTGTGAGTTAGCTCCCTACCCAAAAGAAAAATCATAGATGAATCCCTTAGTGAATTATCTAAAAGAAGGTTCTATCCCTGACAACAAAAAGGAGGTGTAAAGATTGACTTACCAGGCTACAAACTATATATTGATTGATGGTTAGTTGTACAAGCATGGCATATCCTAACCCTACCTTTGATGCCTTTCCCCAAGGGATGCCTAAAGGGGATTATCTAAACTTCATGGTGGCATATGCAACAATCATGTGAAGGTACAAACACTATATATTCGAGCACTACGACTCAGCTATTATTGGCCGATTATGAAAGAAGATGCGAAGGACGTTGTCTATCAATGTCCTCAATGCCAGAAGTATGAGTTGCCGAGTAAAGCACCTACAAGTGAAACGTAGCCTAACCAATCCTTAGCCTTTCGCTTAGTGGAGGCTAAATATTCTCAGACCCTTTCCCAAGTCTACCGCCCAACGATAATTTGTCATTGTAGCCATAGACTACTTTACTAAATAGGCTGAAGCCAAGGTTATGGCAAAGATCACTGAGCAAAAAGTGGAAGCTTTCATCTTCAACTCCATCATATCTAGATTTAGAGTTCCCTATACGATAATTACAGATAACGGCCAGCAGTTTGATAATAAGTTCCGAACATTTTGCCAAAAGCACAACATTCGGCTGAACTATACCTTTGTAGCACACCCTTAAACAAATGGATAAGTTAAAGACATAAACAAGATCATACTACACAGCCTAAAACAAAAAGTGGATCAAGTCAGGGGGAAGTAGGCCGACGAACTACCAACTGTCTTATTAAGGATATAGAACCACTCACAGAACCTCAACGGGAGAGACACCATTTAAGTTGGCCTACAGCACTAAAGCCGTGTTGCCAATTGAGTTGGACTTGCCTAATCTTCATATACATAATTTTGACATTATGCTTAATCAAGTCAGATTGACAATGAATCTGGATACTATTGAGGAAATCCAAGACATTGCAAAAGCCAGGGTCGTGACATACCAACATAGAGCAGTAAGATACTATAATCAAAAAGTAAAGCACAAGGTTTTCCAACCCAAAGATTTAGTTTGCTGTAAGATGGAAGTACTAGGCACGCAAGCAAATCAAGGAAAGCTCGACACGAATTAGGAAGATCCTATCAAGATCCAGGAAGTTATTGGCAAAGGGGCCTATCGACTAGAAAGGTTGGATGGATCCATCATCCTACAAGCTTAGAACGCCAATAATCTAAAATTTTATTTCAATTAATGTCGGATGATTTCTACCATTACTCATCTAGCAATAGCCAACGTACTTGTAAGATTCATTTATGACAATTATATATTTGATGTCTTTGTGATTTAGTTATAATTGCCGAATGAATGAGTTATAGGCTGCATGGCAAATGAACTGATCTAAGTTCTAACCTAATGCAGTAGAAAACCTATACAAATTAACTATACGGCTAAGTAATGTGGCTGGTCCACAACTCAAATGGTTAACAGACGGTATAAAAATGGGCATGTGAAATAAAACATGCCGAGGAAAAATGGGCGTGTGAAATAAAACATGCTGAGGAAAAATAGGCTAATGAAATAAAACAAGCATAGAAGCGATAGGCTTATGATATGAAATAGGCCGAAGTACAACAGGGCATGTGATAGAAAACATGCTAAGAAATAAATGGAGTAATTTAAAGTATGCCGACAAAATGCAAGCGAGAAACAACATGCAATAACCATACGAATCGTAAAAGCGCAGTTATGTGAAATGTCATAAGCATTCGACATTGCCTTGATTATATTCTAATCATTAATTACACTAAAATGCAATAAGCTAATACAATAAGTTCTACTGCCTATTCTCAAATTCAGAAGTAAATTTTAATCTTTGGCTAGGGCTTCCTCAATAGCTAAGTTCTCGGAGCAGCTAATTTCCTCGGCATCAACTTCGTTGTCACTATCATTCGCACTCTCAAGACCTATCTCATCGCCTTCATCTTCATCGACACTACTAACTTTGTCATCAACGTCAACAAAATCAAGACACGAGAGATTATAATCAAGATGAAGCTTTAACACCTCCTCCCTTGCTACTTGAACCCCTTCCAACAACTTCTTGCGTAGAAGCCTCTCGTATTGCCAACTGGGAGTAACCATATCGAGAGCCTCTTCAACTAAAGGTCCCTTCTTCATAGCCTCTTGCAATTCGGCCACACAACTCTGTATGTTTAAGTTGTTAGTCTCCAGCTCCTTTATCTACATCCTAAGCTTATCTTCATCATCACTCATCATACAAATAGTCTAGTTAAGGCCCCAACACTCTTCCTTCTTCTTCTATAGCTCCTCTTTTAGGCTTTCAAACTTTTTGTACTCTTCTTCCATTCTAGCCTTCACGCTAGAGACTTCATCAACAATAAGGTCATGTGGCAATTTTTTAGCTGCAAGTTCTTCCCTAAGCTTTCTCGCCTCCATTTCAACCCTAATCCTCGTATTCTTAGGGATAGTAGTTTGGGCTTTTGATGCATTGTACACATCCTCAATTTTTTGTAGCAAATTCAATTATTATAATCAAGAATAATTGGATATTAATTGGATATAACTGATGATATTACCTTCTTTGCTTCTCTATCGACCTCGTCTAAGGTTGTAAGAATGTGGCTACTCTTTTGAAAAAAAAAAAAGTGTTAGTTACCTAAACAAGCTCAATAATTAAAAGCAATGTTTATGGATACTCACATCATACAATTTGGCCATGACATAGAACTTATTACAACCACCGACCCTGTCGACATTCTTCTTGGCAATGTCTTTATCTTTTGAAAGAATGACTCCTTTTATTAAAGCCAAAGATTTCGTCCTATCTCCCAAAGCTGAGTTAGTATCCAAAATCTAATGGCTCCAACAAAGGATGGAGTACTCGCTGACCTCTCTATTTAGCACGAATTCGGTGCTACTGATGTCGAAAAATTTATCACACATTGCCTCCTTTGCCTGTTTGTCTAAGCCCTTAGATTTCTTAATAAGCGGTTGGTCGACAAGTTCCTTCCCTAGTCTTTTTTCACCACTCGAATCTACTACAATCCCCAGCGATGAGCCCTCTGTGACAACGGCATTATCATCCTCCACTTCAAGGTGTGTCTTTCGACACTTGCCACTACTCAGCTCAATAGAAGTTTGAATAATCACAACCAGAGGCTCCTCAAAACAAACCTCGGTCGACTATATATTCTCAATGCCCTTCATTTTCTTGGCAAGACGAGAGATTTGTGCAACTATTTACTTTGCTATAGCTTCTTTTGCCAATCTCTTTGCGATAGCAGGCCATGTAGTCGCTTTTGAAGTGGTCCCCCCTCTTATTAGCCTTGGATTTCTTACCCTTGGCCTAAGCTAGTAGCTTTACAAGATTCACCTCTCTAGCACCCATATGTACAAGACAAGTTAACCAATTAATATAAACATGGGAAAAATATGTACTTACATTTTCCGTGCCGAGCAAGGCTCAAAGGTCACTATTCTCCCCCCAAGCCTTGAGAACGGCTTTCCTCGTGGCTATACTCGGTATGATGGTAACACATCAGTGTACCTTCCTTTTTAGAAAATATTGTTTCACCATTTTCATAATGCTGTATGATTCTCTCGACATCCTAGAAGAACATTTTGTTTCTCCTCCTCCACTGAATCTTCTTCACAGCTGTTGTATCATTCGGCATCAAATCTACATCCTTTGTATGTATCGGCTCAGTCCATGGGTCTAAAAGTCCAAGTCCTCATCAGATACTATTGACACAAATTTATCATGCCACTTGGGAATCTTAGATTCTATCCCGTCCATAAACTTACGTCCATGCCTTGCAGCAATGAAGTACCATCTATCAGGTTGCCTACATATAGTAAAGAAGAATCTAAACAGCTAAGGCGTAGCCCTGACCTCAACTTATTCACATACTATCTCAAAAGCTGCTAGAAGCCGATATGTGTTGGGTGAGAACATACTCAACGCGACTCTGAAATAGTTGAAGAAACCCCGAAGAAAAGCCGAAAAAGGGAAGCACAAACCAAAATCCAAATACTTCAGGTATATATAGAACTCACGCTCCTATGGAAAGCATACTCTCTCCCTGTCTCTCGGCCTCCTCAAGATCCATGTTCTAGGAAGATCTTGCCAGTACTGATTGTACTTTGTGATGAGAACTCTATCAACGGAACTGGCAGTCCCATTAGGAGAATCACAAAAGTAAGCTATTGTGTTGTATAGATATTTTGCTAAGGACCCGCCTTCCTTATCTTCAGGATAATTATCTATAAGAAGCTTGTTAATCCAAGCAAGTTTATCCCACCTTGCCTTAATACTATCGGCCGAACTGCCCGAAGAACATGCTACCTCGCTCTTATTTTGGAGCCATACCTAAACAGTTGTATGAAATGAAATAACGGAAGTCAAAGAATGAGATTTTAAAGCTTGGAAAATGAACAAAAATTTTAGGTGCAATCAAAGGAATAAAATCTAATTATGAACAATGCCTTATATATGGACAATCTGTTCTCGTAATTGCAAATCTGCTTTTAAAAGTATTGACGTGCTAATATGATATTCTCGCGGATTGTTGATGCGTATCTAGTGATAGAAATCTAATGACTAAAAACTTTCTGGCAGTTATTAAGCCTCCAACAAAATGATGACCTAGGTGACAGATGTCGTACCTACAGCTTTTTGGTTTCTTGAATGAGTGAAAGATTTGAAATGGTGATGTTTTGGCTAAGATATAATATGTCCTACTTCCCATGTTACTCGACATATATCCATAGAGTCTCCTCCACTTAGCCTTTGCCACTATATATATATATATATATAAACTCCCTTTGTTGTCTATTCGAACACGAGAGTTGAAGGGCAAATGTTAATAGTCAATTTTTGCTCAACTTACACTTGTCCTTTTATTGGCCGAAAAGTTAGGTAATCGAATCTCTCGACATTCACACTCTGTAGAAGACACTTGACACTTATGCTGAGTAGAAGAAATGCTCCTGCTTAGAATTCAAGTCTACAACATGAACAATTATCATAAGCACAGTTATATTTTACAATTGCTTGCTATCCCTATATATTAAGAGAGATGTCAAGTCAAGAGCTCTCCACATATCTTAACAATTACCTCGATAATTGCTTTAGATACAATAACTGTCTATAAATATCAGAAAGAAACTCTGTAAGAGCTCTCAAACACTTCTCATTCTCATACTTACTATACTAAATCACCATTCCTACTTAGGCATCGGAGTGGGCATACCGAACTAGCCCTAGTACCAAGTATTTTACTCTCTTTTACAAGACTATTTCCTGACCCCAAAATTCACCACCAATAGATACAAATAGTACAAATGAACCAATTTAGTGGAAGTGCTTTAGAAGACCCAAATGAACACCTATAGAGTTTTCTTTAGTTATATGTAACCTTTAAAAGCAATAGTGTTTCTAAGGATGCTATTAGATTGAGGTAATTCCCATTTTCCTTGAGAGATAAAGCTCAAAGCTAGTTATATGCTCTACTACCTCATTTTATAACTACTTAGGAGCAACTAGCCTAAAAATTTTTATCAAATTTTTTCCCTCCATGTAAAACAATGAAGATGAGGAATGACATCACCATGTTTCACCAATATGATGGAGAGTCTTTATATGAAGCGTATGAATGATATAAAGAGATGTTGAGAAGATGTCGACACTACGAATTACCAACCTATTTATAAGTCCAAATTTTCTATAATGGCCTATCAAGATACCTGAAGTCAATGATTAATGCTATTACAAGGGGTAATTTCATGAAAAAGAGTCGAGGAGAAGCATTCTAACTAATTGAGGATCTGGCAGCAAGCTCATTTGGGTGGTGTAAACCCCTAAAATTTTTCAACCTAACATTTGAAATAGATTCAAGTGTGTTAGATAATCCTAAAGTTGATAAGGTTAGTTAAGATGAAAATCGTAAGATAACAATCAAAGATTCAATTGCATATAAAACTTTTAGACTCTAAATGTATGTAAACACTAGAAATTATACCCGAAAGTAATAAAAACCTTAAAACAATAATTTTAAGTATATAAACTTAATAATTCATTATAACTTCATGATAAAATCTTAATTAATCAATGCTTAGTAATATGCTAAATCATATAAAATCATTAACCCATGATCAAAGATAACTTCCAATTGTTCATAAATGTATACAATACTAAATTAATTTATTAGAAACTATGATATTTCATTATAAATCATATTAATCTTATACTTATATAACTAAATTAGTATTATATGAATTCAAGTGTTTAGTTAATATTTATACTACATGTAGTCAATGTTAGTATTATAAATTGTGCTTTTCATGATAGTTATAATAAGTATCATGCTAAATATTATAGATAGGATATAAATATTTAGAGAAAGATTCTAAAAATTATTTTTACTAATTATTTCATCAAATCCATATTTCTTTTCATTCCCTTAATTTTTCCCTTAATTATCTTCAATTCCATTATTATGTACACTAATTACATTTAAATTAAGAAAGTTAACTAAGTCAAATGTTGACCAAGTCAAAGTGTTAACTAAAGTCAACTTGTGTCATTTTCAACCTAGAATTCTCTATTTTTTTCTATCAATTTCTTCTCATTTTTTTCACGTTCTTTTTCCTTCTTTTCTCCCTCCCTTGCCGTCACATTTGGAAGCTACTAGACCCCACTCTAAACTTCCTTTAAAACACACTTAGAATATAAACAAAACCCTTTTTTCTTCCCTCTTTCCAACCAAAACCTTCCCTTCTCTCTTGTCCTTCTTCTAGTTCTTATTTTCCATCTTTATTTCTTCCATTAACAACTTCTAAATTACTACTCCATATCTTAACACTCCTTTCCCATATCACAAAGAGAAAAAGGTATATTTTTATTACATCTTTTAGCTTAACACTTGATTAGTTGTTTATGCTATATTAGCTTCAGAATCTTCATGTAATATGTACATATATGTTAATATAAATAAGAATCCTTATACCCATACATATAAGTGTAGAAATACTTAGCTATATAAGTAGAAATACATATATACATATGACATGTGGATACATGTAAATTATTTATGTATGGATTATAGTGACATACATAATATAAATATATGTATATATAGATAAGTGTAGAAAGAACACATGAACATATGTTTGGGTATTCTTATACATGAGTATTTTTAGTGTACATAATCGAAAATGATGAAAATATTAAGTATATATACATATATCTTACTAATTGAACCCATAAGATACAAAGATATGAATTATATGAAGATTTCTTAAAAGTGTGTAGAGGACATATGAAAATACGTATAAAAATACATATACAACTGTATGTATATATGGGTATAGGTATAAGTATATTAGAAGTATACATACACATAACATACGTATAGGGTGTATAAATACATAAGTATAAAGTAAGTACATATGGAAGTTATAAAATAACCATCTAATATTATATAATATAATAAAGTAATAATATATAATATATATATATGTACACATATGGGTCGAAAACCCAATGGACCCTTAATACATATATCAACTTGAATTGACCTTACTTAAATACACATAATATTATTAACAATACAAAATTATAAGAACATAATAAATAGATGATTAATTAGATCATTAAGTAATAAATTAAAATACCAAAAAATAGCAAATAAGAATATTCGAGTAAAATAATTAAGATTATAATAATTCTAACCCATATCATAAAATACAACCCTTAACGTTCAAAATGGATCCTATTGTGTGAACATATATTCGAAAATGATGAAAAACAACTATAAGTTTAATAATATCGAAAATAAAATGAAAAAGTTGCATATGAATAACTATAATGTTCAACTGGGGAAATACTAATAGGAACTTAAGTAGAATTAAGTAAATAAATACTTAGAATCATTAATTAACTTAGTTACATATTATTGTCTTTATTTAGTAATGATCAAGTAATCCCAACCAAAGTTTAGATCTTCTAACGAATTATTACGATTAGCACAAGATGTCATGGTCGAGTGAGTAATTTACCCTATGATTCCATGCTTACATGTGCTTGTAGCTAGTCAATTTAAATAACTTGTTAATTGAATGTTATGTAGGGTTGGGAAATGCTTGTAAGTGTTGTTGTTTATTGAACTATGAATTTACCTTAAATACTGATAACGAATTGTTTGTTACATAGTAGTATGGATAATGATTGTACTATCTGTGCTATTGTTTGGTCATACGATAATCAAATTTAACTATACTCAACTAATAAAAAGAAATTGGAACATACATTACATATACATTAATTCTAGCCATTACATTATACGAAGGTGAGCAAAGGCCATACAGGGGTTGTTATTTATAAGTATAATGGTTTAGTATGGTATGCACGTACAATATGACCTTACCTTAGCCCGTAGGAATACTAGGCATTAGAGGCACCATTTAGAGGTGAGTGTGGACTGTGGGGGCCCACTCATGATTATACTTAAAACTTGGTTTTTATGAAAATAAAATAATTGTTTTGGTCCAAATACGAAACATGGAGTTTCGTAGAAAATAAGTTCTAGTATAATATCCGAATTTGATTAGTGCTGTATATACTCTAACCCTTATTACGGAGGGTGTTAAATCTGAGTTGCGTACAATAACCAGTTAACTATATGTATTGTTCTAGCATGCTGTTTGCTCATTCATTCATATGCTTAAATTTAATGTATTTGTAACTTGCTTGTTGGTGTCGCTAAAGGTTTTACTCACTAAGCTTTTAGCTTACACCCTCTTAGGCTTTTAATGCAGGATTGTCTTTTTATTAATGCTAGTCATAGAATGCTAGAAGTTAGCATAGGACTTTAGGGCAAGAGTGGGCCATTTCGAGTGTCGAGAGGTCTTAACTAAGTAGACTTTTAAATGTGTACTTTTCATCTTGACTGTGTTGTAGGTCCAGATGTACTAGATTTTGTTTAATATAACCTTTATAGCTTAAATATTATGTAAATATGAGTATGTGATGATATCATTTTGATCTATATATTCTTGGAAAGCTAGTAGTTGTAGAAGCCTTGTATATTATATAAAGAGTCCATGATTGGAAGGGTAACCAATCCGTAGTTCTTCATACGATATACGACATCTACCATGACTAGATCGTCCCCTAAGTCTTGACAAGTGGCATGGTGAAAGTAATGACCAACAGAAGACATATTAATTACAAGAAAATGATAGATTTGAATTTATTGTCACTCAGTTGGAAACACTTACCCAAAAGATAAATGAAGTCCTTAGAGTAAACCAAGATGCTAAAGAGAAATGATTAGATGATTGGTACACTTATAGAAAGGATGTACAGCTATGTCAAGAAAGTGAGCCTAAAATTGTAATCACAAATTCTATAGGATCCTTGAAATTTAGTCAATTGGCTAAGATGCATGAATACATGAAAGTAGAGTTACTTAAGAATTCATTCTCTAATGAGAGGAGTCAATCAATCAATGAGCCCTCTAGTCTAACTTCCTGCAGTGATGAAGGTTACTCAACTACCCAAGACTTACCATTATCTCCCAAGAACTCTAAGGAAATGGATAGTAATGATACCAATAAAAGGTTTTTTGCTCAAGAGGCAATTATAATTTATGTACAGAATCAATTAGATCATATATTGCAACTATTATCAAGAATAATGCAAGAGTTTATGATCCCTAAGAAAAATGTTTTGTTGAAGCCATTATTAGCTATGCAATTGAGAAGTAGGAAGTGGTTATCTAAACGAAAACAAACAAATTCAACTCTTACTCAAGATTCAAAGTCATCCAAGAAACTAGAAAAAAGGTAAAACAAAAGTAGATAAGAGACAAAACACTGAGGTGAATCATACGTACCACCTATGCTCTTTCCAGCAAGACTCAAAAAGTAGCAGTTAGATAGTAATTTTTCAAATTTCCTAAAGCTTTTCAAGCAATTAAAGATAAATATTCATCTTCTCAACGCATTAGAACAAATGCCTTCTTATACCAAATTCATGAAGCATATCCTTTCAAAGAGAAGGAAGGTGGCTAGTTCAAAGACATTAATGCTCACAGAAGAACGTTTAGCTATACTCTCAAACAGCATTCCTCCTAAACTTAAGGATCTCAGAAGCTTTATAATTCTATGTATGATTGGGGATTTATATGTTAGTAAGGTCTTATATGATTTGGGGGCCAATATCAATCTTATGCCGTATGCAATCTTTAAAAGGTTAGGGTTAGGGGAATGTAAGCCCATTTCAATATCATGGCAACTAACTTATCGGAGTATCAAGCAACCAAGAGGAGTAGTAAAAGATATATTGGTAAAAGTGGATAAATTCAGGTTTCCGATAAACTTCATGATCTTGGATATGGAAGTAGATAGAAAGTTCCTTTAATATTAGGAAGACCTTTCTTAGCCATAGGAAATGAAATTATCAATGTGAAAGATGGAAGATTAACACTCCAAGCCCTGAATCAATAGGTCACTTTTGATATCTACAAGGGAATGAAATACCCAAAGGAAGAAAATACTTGCTTCACTATCGACTCAATTGGCATGATAATGTTGAAAAAGTGGAAAAAGGAACAGCAATGGCAACAAGGTTTGATGTTAGAGTCAAATGAAGAACAACAATTCAACCAAGTAAAAGAGATCCAACCATGAGAACAATATTTTGAAGAACTAGAAGTCAGCAAGGGAAATCCTCTCCCTTCAATCCAAAAAGCCCCAACTCTTGAGCTTAAGCAATTGCCTTTACATTTAAAATATATATTCCTAAGGGAAAATGACACTTTACGAGTAATTGTGGCTATGGAATTACGGTTAGAAAAGGAGGAGAAATTGATGTGAGTTGTCTAAGAGAATAAAGAAGCTATAGGATGAACAATTGCAGATATCCATGGTATTCACCCTTTAGTACGTTTGCATAGAATTCTCATGGAGGACAATCGTAAGCTAACAATTCAACCTCAAAGACAACTTAACCCAACACTGAAAGAGGTAGTTAAGAAGAAAGTCTTGAAACTCTTAGATGCAGGAATTATTATACCCAATTTTAGATAGTAAGTGGGTGAGCCCAGTTCAAGTTGTGCTAAAGAAAGGGGGTATGATTATGGTGAAGAATGATAAGAATGAACTCATATTGACTCAAATTGTTACCAAATGGAGAATGTGCATAGATTATCGGAAACTAAATGATGACATTTGGAAGGACCATTTCCTTTTGCCATTCATTAATCAAATGTTGGAAAGATTGGTTAGAAATGAGTATTATTATTTTTTAAAACGATTACTTGGGATATAATTAGATACATATTTCTCTTGAAGACCAAGAAAAGACCACTTTCACCTGCCTATATGGTACATTCACATTTCGATGCATGCCTTTTGGATTATGCAATGCTTCAGCAACCTTCCAAAGATGTATGATGACCATATTTTTAGACATGATTGAAGAAAGTATTGAAGTATTTATAGATGATTTCTTTATTTTTGGGGATTCATTTGACAAATGTTTTGAAAATTTGAACAAAGTTCTTAAGAGATACAAGGAGATGCATTTGACTTTAAACTAGGAGAAATGTCATTTTATGGTTAGGGAAGGAATTGTCTTAGAGCACAAGATTTCAAGCCAGGGCATTGAAGTGGATCTTGTTAAGGTAGAAGTGATAGTAAAGTTACCACCTCTAATGAATGTTAAAGGAGTTCGAAGTTTCCTAAGACATGTGGGATTTTATCGGCTATTTATACATGATTTTTCCATAATTTCAAGCCTATTATGCAATTTGTTGGAAAAAGATGCACCATTTCATTTTGATGAGGCTTGTGTGGAAGCTTTTAAGCAGTTAAAAGCTAGATTGACTACAACACCAATTATAGTAACACCAGATTGAAATTTTCCCTTTGAATTGATGTGTGATACAAGTAATATAGCTATAAGAGTTGTATTAGGCCAATGAAGAGGATGATTATTTCAAGCAATCTATGATGCTAGGAAAACACTCAATAATAAGCAAAAAAACTATGCAACAACAGAAAAGGAAATGTTGGTAACGTTATTTGCTTATGATAAATTCCACTCATACCTCATTAGATCAAAGGTAATAGTGTATACTGATTATGCTGCTTTGAAATACCTTTTCTCCAAGAGTGATGCGAAACTAAGACTTATACAATAGATCCTGCTCTTACGAGAGTTTGATTTGGATATTAAAAATAAGCAAGGGACCAAAAATCCGATAGCTGATCATTAATCTAGAATTGTTAATACTAAAGAAGAGCTACCCATTAATGAGTTTTTCCCTGATAAGCAATTGTATTCCATCTTAACCATGATTGTACCTTAGTATGTGGACATCATCAATTACTTATTAAGTGGGATTTTGCCTTATGGGACCTTAGAAGAAAGAAGAAGAAAGTTCTTAACAGACATTAAGTCATATTTCTAGGATGAACCGTGTTTGTTCAAAAGTTATGTCGATCAAGTAATAAGGAGATATGTACTTAAAGATGAAAGTATTGACATCATAAGTCATTGTCAAAGCCTAGAAGTGGGAAGACACTTTAGGGAAGTAAGAACAGCTACAAAAGTGCTTTAGTGTAGATTTTACTAGCTTACATTAGTTAGGGATTATAGAGAATTTGTTAGAAGGTGCATACAATGTCAAATGATAGGAAATGTCACCAGGAAGTATGATATGCCATAGCACAGAATTCCAGTAGTAAAGATAATTGATGTATGAGGAATTGATTTCATGAGGCCATTTCCTCCATCCACCTCAAACAAATATATCTTGGTTGTAGTAGATTATATGAGCAAATAGGTAAAAGCTGTAGCATTACCTACAAATGATTCAAGAGGAGTGCTTAAATTTCCCAAAGACAACATATTTAATAAATTTAGAACTCCACAAGTGGTCATCAATGATAGAGGATCTCATTTTTGCAACAAGTAATTAGACAACTTATTTGTCAAATATGGGGTCAATCATAAGGTAGAGACTCCATACCATCCTTAGATAAGTGCTATCAAATCGGAAGTTGAAGCATATCTTGGAAAAAACAATTGGTACTTCTTAGAATGATTGGTCCCTAAAGCGTAATGATACATTGTAAGCATACAGAATGACCTATAAGAACCCCATTAGGATGTTACCATACTGTATGTTATTTGGTAAAGCTTGTCACCTTCTAGTTGAATTAAAACATAAGGCTTATTGGGTAGTAAAATTTTTTAACTTTGATCATGAAACAACAGTAGGAAATTAGTTACTTCAGTTGAACGAGATGGAAGAATTCAAAAATGAAGCTTATGGGAATGCTAAGATTTATAAGGAGAATACTAAAAGATGGCATGATAAAAGAATTCTTAAGTAAAGGTTCTAAGAGGGACAGAAAGTGTCATTATACAATTCTTAGCTGAAACTCTTTTCAAGGAAATTAAAGTCTAAATGGAGAGGCCTTTATGTTGTGGCTAAGGTTCATCCTTATAGGACTGTTGAGACAAAGGGAGAGATTGGAGAATCATTCAAGGTTAATGGGCAACTCATAAAATATTTTCATGAAAGAGAAGTTGTAGCAAAAGACAAAAGAATCTTACAACTGAACAATCCATCAACCTAACCATAATGAAGGGTCTGGCTAAAGGACTTGAAACCCAAGCGCTAAGTGGAAGGCAATCTACTAAAGTTTTATTTAGTTTCCATGCATTTTCCTTTAAGTTGTTCTAGCTTTGTTTTATGTTTTCAAGAAGATGGCAAAATAAGATACTTTGAGACGGTCTCTATTCTTTTGTAGATCTTTAATAAAGCTTGAGGTTAGCCCCAAAAGGACTTGAAAAATAAGAAGGAAACAAGATAAGGCAGCTGAGCTAAATCCTTAGAGAACTCTTGTTCTAACCCTATCTTTTTTAATTCATGTTTGATGATAAGTTGAAATTATATGAAGAATTGAAGTTGAGGATAGGGAATATATGGAGTGGATTGAAGTTATGGCTACACTTTGCTGACTTGATATTACATTTGTGCTGAATATTTGGTTGCTAAGTTTATTTTACTTTGTTGAAATTTTTGAGTTGTCCTAAATAGGAACAAGTAATTTTTGTTTTTATTGTGTTCAAGAATAAGAGACAAATGGAGTGAACTTTTTACATTACTCTAGAATTAATAGACCAAATCTTTGGATATGATTGGTACCCTTTGTATTTAACTTTAGATTCATGAGCTGAGAATAAGATGGTGCTACTAGTTAGAGTTAAGTATTTACTTTTTAGAAAATTGGTTTCCGTGTATCATATTCTTTGAATTTCCAAGTTGCTAAGTATAGTGCTAGAGAAAATGTTGAAATTGTGTTAGTCTTGAAAAGGATCTCCTAATAAAAAATAGAATGAAAATAGCCAAAATTTAAAAGTTGGGAGTAAAACCAACAAAAAACAAATAGAAAAGAAAAAGAGAGCATAGGTGAACATCCAAGGCGCCGAATAAGTGCTTGGCACATATTTTAAGAATGATGAAATCTGGAATGGGTTAATAAGCCTTTAGTGTTCATTTAGAGAAAAGGTGAGGAATAAAAAGCTCCTTTGAACAAAAGTTTGGGATGCATGAGTGAAATATGGCCGTAAGTAAGAAAATTGAAAATCTTTGGGAGATCCAAGTAGAAAGCAATTCAATTTTGTCATTTTTTCTAAATTATGGTTGGCTTAAGGGAAGGATTAGGGCTATATACACATTGATCAATCTAAAAATTGTAAGGGCCTTTCTTCTTCTTTGTGACAACTTACTTAATCTCGAGTTATCCAATCTTAAGTTAATTAAGAAGCTTAACTTTATGAACCATCGATTAATTCATTAATTCTTTGGATGTGTAATTAGGTATACTCAACCATTTACTTAACTTTCATGAACAATTAATTGCTTACCAAATGCTGAATTAAAAAATACACAACTTAGTATGTATAAACTAGATGATAGACTTAATAACTAAAGAGTAAAGAGTTTATTTTTTTCCCATTGTTTTATATGTGGTTTAAGTTTTCTTGAAGACAAGAAAGTTATAAAGTTGGGGGTACTGATAAGTGTGTAAAAACATACACTTATTTGAAGGATTTTTCTAATAATTATATGTGATTCAATAGATTTTTGAGCCAAAGCATATCAATTTTCATTGAAATTACATATAATTTCTTAATATAAGTATAATTCATATCCTTTATGTTGTAGTACTCAAAAGTAGTATATATTTAAAGAATTTAAGCTTTTTGTGTTTAATTTTACAATCCCTAAGACTACCATCAGGGTTACCATGTATTCAAGAAGTTGGAAATCAAGAAAAAGAAGGAAACATGGAGCTTATACCCAATTACCATCATGCTGGTAGTTGATTTGATGAGCCAGCTTAAGCAATTGTCAAGCTGGTACACTTATTGGCATCCAAAATAGAAGGTATGAAAGTATCACAAATAGTGGAGTATAACGTCATGACGATAGTCCCAATTACCATCATGATAGTATGCTATACCCTTGAAGTAAAAACGCTTCATTTCATTAAAAAGGAAGATATGCAGTGCCTGACACCTATCTACTAGCTTAACAGTACCTTTGCTTAATATCATGCGGGTAGTTTTCTAATATAAAAACATCTTCTTCTTCATTTTTTATAGATTTTGCATTACATTTTCTAAGGTTTAGAGTTTTAGTTTCCACCACTCTCTTCTCCTTAGGCTATCTTAGGATACTTTTGGGATAGTTTTATGATTTCCATGACATTTTCTTGTATTTTTTTTATTATAGCGTAAACTTTTAGTGGATTTTAACTCCTTTTAAGGTTCAGGTTTATAGATTTCCATTGAATCCATGGAGATCGTTGGGAAAATCGTAAAGAACTCCAATGTTAAGGTTGAAGAGCTTAGTTTTGTAATGTTTCTCATACTTTTTCTATGTTTAATGCAATGTTTATGTTTTTGTTCATGTGTATTATATGTTGAATACTTATTCTCCGTGAATGTGATAAATAGTGTGTATTATGCTTATAGATAGTATGTGAACATAATGAACTTGTAAACCCCATGAAGCTAGCTTTCTAAGTATAGAATTAAACGCTCAAACTGTAGATGATTTCTTGAAGTCAATAGACTAGTGAGATTTAAAATCGATTAAAATCTCAATTCAAAACCTAAAGTGAATATGAAAAACCTTAAATTATCAATTGAACCTCTAATTGCATACGAAGACCCTACAACCTCAAATATATATAACTACAAAAATTAACCTTGAACCTCATCAAAACCTTAAGATAACCATCGAAAACTTAATCGCGTACGAATATATTAAACCCTAAATGTGTAAAAACACTAGAGATTGTGCCCTGAAGTAATAAAAACCCTAAAACTATAACTTTAAGGATATAAAAGTACTAATTCACTATAATTTATCCTAAAACCCTAAGTGATAATATATCCTTTAGATTTTGCCATTTCATTAGTAAACGATTAAAGATAACTCTCAATCATGCATAAATATTTAGAATACTTAAGTGATCCCTTAGAAACTAAGATATTGCATTCTAAATCACATTCATCTTCTAAGTATATAACTAGGTTAATATTACATAGAGTTAGGGGTTTAGTTGATGCTTGGTTAAATATAGTAAACCTTAATACCTTAAATGATACTTTTCATGATAATTATATAAAGTAGCATAACAAATGATGTTTCTATGATATAAATACTTAGAGAAAGATCTCATTATCTATGTTTACTAATTATTTCAATAGACCCCACATTTCCTTTCATTTCCTTAATTTTTTTCCTAATTTTTCTTAATTACTTCATTATGAGCATTCAAATTACATGTAATTTTAAGAGAGTTGACTAAGTCAACATTTGACCAAGTCAAAGGTTGACTAAATCAACAAATGTCATTGTCATCTAGAATTTTCTTCTCCTTTCTAATGATTTCTTCTCTTTTCTTTTGGATTTTTTTCCCTTTTTCCTCTCTTTTTTGCCATCCACATCCCTTCTCATTAGAAGTGGAAGCTCCATATACATGTGTAGAAAAGTAAGAATCTTTATAAAATAGAAGAAGATGCATGTGTATATGTCTTTAAGTATGTGTACATGAAGGTATACTAGAAAAATACACGTATAAAGCCCTTTTGTATATAAGTATCCATTATGTACATAACCTAAAATAAAGCATATACTAACTATACATACATATACTATGATAAATACACCCTTAAAATATAAAAAGATGAAATTTGAGAAGCTTTCTTAAGAGGGTAAATAAGGCATACGAAAATACATATAAAAATACGTATGCCACCATATGTGTATATGGGTATATGTATTAGTATACGTATGAGTACATAAGTATTCATATTAGTATGTTAGAAGTATAGGTTTGTATATAACATATGTATTAGTACATAAGGATATACATACATAAGGATATATATATATTTATATGTAATGAATGATTACATAAGCTATGACATTATCAAAAGATTACATAACCTTGACATAAGCAAATGATGACATAAGCGATGACACAAGCAATTGATGACTTAAGCGATGACATAAGCATAAGCTTATAAAATAATAAATTATAAGATTACATAAGAATATAACATATATATGTATACATGTACTTAGGAGTCGAAGATCCTTTAAACCCTAATACACTTCCTAAATTGAATTAAACTTAATTAAGTACATAAATTAGTAATACTAATGTAAAATTTCCTAAGTGTAAGAATCAAATAGCTAATTCAATCATTAAGTATTAAACTAGGATATAAACATAAGTAATAAGAATAATTAAACTTTAATAAGTTAAAATTTCAATAAGTTTAGCTCATATCGTAAAACATAAGTCTTAACGTCCAAAATGAACATCACCATGTGGACGTGCATCCAAAAACGACGAAAAACAACTATAAGTTTGCAAATATCGGAATTAAAATGAAAAGTTACTAAATACATAAAGGAAGTCTCATAACTTATAAATATAAGAGAATAGTTACTATTGACCCCATTGAGTATGGTAAACCCTATATACATTATACTTAGGTTATATTGGGGGAACTAGATAAACTATAATAGACTTTTAGTTAACTAAAGAATCTGACTTCTCAAAATACTTATAAGTTTTACTCTTTTGATTTAAGTATTCAATATCGAGTTTTGGAAACCTCAAAGGTTTGGAGAATGAGCAATAATCCAAGTGAGGGAGTTCTAATGACCTCCTTCTTGCTTGTGCGTATTACTTGTATAAGGTTTTGCTACTTGCTGTTACTTGTATGTCTGAATGACCGCTTTGCTTGTTTGCTATCGTCCGTGTGATTACCTTTTTAAATTGATAAATATAAGTATCAGACCAAAATAACCAACTATACTCATTGCATGTCTATAACCCGGTAAATGTATGAATGGAGAGTGCTAACTTTGCAAAAATCTTGAGAAAAGTATTTTTAGAAAAAGCTTTTCTACTCTTAAACATATTTTTGTATAATCTCTATAAGGACTCATGGAGCCATAAATAATATTTTAACGATAAAGCAAAGCTAGCATGGGATCTCCAATTGATAACAAGAAGACTTGCTTTTTTTTTTTTTTTCTTTCTATTACTTTCATTTGCTATGAACCTATTATAAGATCTTTTACTAATGCCTTTAACTCATGGTCTTTACTAAATAAGCCTTCTACACAACCTTTTACATAGGTTTAGATTATAATTTAATATATAGAAACCTTAATTAAAGTTTCTACTACTATAGTTAAAGATGACTTAATCAAGTAGCTTATACATTACTTTCTACGCATTACCAAATTACTTTAAAACTTTACTTCGTTTCACAAAAAACTCCACATTTCACACTTTTCTTCACTTTATTCAAATCTAACTTAGCCAAAACTTCTCTAATATCAACTCATATGGTTGAGAAACTCATCATAATTGACATGAATAACTTGAAAATTCAACCAAAAGGTGATATTAAACACAAATAATCAACTAATATGCCTAAAATACATATGAGATGGAAAAATATGAAACTTAAGATTAAAGTTCACAAGTACAACAACTTTTTATCTATATATACCACTGATTTTTAAGGATTTCTTAAAAACAAAAATGATTAATTTGACAATACTTAAAAAACCAACATGGGTAATTAAATGAAAATCATCAAATTTAACTTCACAAAGCCCATCTTTTCCATAAAATCCAAGAATTTCTTCTTAAAATCAAATCTCAACCTACTAATGTGATCAAATTTACTCAAACTATTTAGAAATCATATTGAATATGATAACTTGAAAAATAGTGAATTTTCTTTAAATTTAAGTTTATCGATTTTCCATAAACTAAAGGTTAACCTTTGTCAAACAAAAAGTTTTAAAAAAACCTTATACATAACAATTATCTATATTTTATAAGGTACTTACATAAAAATTTTGAAAAGGAAACTACATAGTTTGGACTTTTGAAAATCATATTAAAATTGGGAGTTGAAAGTCACATTTCGTAAATCCATATGTAAAATGAAAGATTTTTTTTTTTTTAGAAAAAAACAAGAATTTCACATGAAAATATACTTAAAGTAATAACAAAATAAAATTTTTCATCATTTTTAGACTAAATTTTATATTTTTAATAAAATCATGTCAGAGTAGAAAGGGTACTTACTGGCATGTGAATTTCAAGCCATTAACAACACATGGACACTTATTGACCTACTTAGGTGGAGCTTTCCTTAATGGACAGTGGTGGTGGCACAATGTCAAGTCCTCTCTTGTTCCTCAAACTTTGCATGGTCAAATTTGCCCAATTTTTTCAATTTCTTCTTGATTCTCCTGGTTCCCTAAATTTTCCTATGTTTTCTAAGTGCCTAAAAAGTGTAATTGTAAGTGGAATTAGGTTTATATAGGTAAGGTTGGCTTCAGGCATGAAGGACATGTTATACACTTTTTCTTCTCTATTTTAGCAAGTGTCCCATGGTTTTCTCTAAACCTTTAGCAATCCATGATTTATCAAAACCATGAGTAATCGTTATTTATTATTTCTTTAAACACATTTTAGTATATTTAATTTTTAGGTTCAATTGTTAACTTTACATAATAACTTCTACTATGCTTCTACACCCTAAACTTAATTAATAACTAGTTACATCTTATTAATTTTAATTATTTTCCATGTCATTTATTAATTTTCTTATTTATTTCATTGATCCCTTTTTAATATTGAGTTGTGACTTTTGCAATTTCTGAATTAAATAATATATTGATCTTTTTTTTTTCATTTTAGCTTATATTAATGTTTTATTACTCTATTTCTAAAATCCAAAATCTATAAGGTTGGCTTAACTAACTTTTGGGGCCATATTGTTATTGCTAACCTAAATAGATTGATTCTATGGGCACCATAAATTTGAAGGTTTGAAATTCTATCATTGTAGTTAATTAATTCTTTTATATTTATTTATTTATTTATATTATCCTAAATATTGTTTCATCTTGTTTTGTTAAATTTTTATATTTATTAATTTGTGTTTGATATCTCGTTAAATTGGTTCTTGAATCTCATGGTTTTATTTTTTCAACAATGAATTAGTAAACTAAAAATTTTAGGCTTTGAACTTATATTTATATATTTGTTGTTCCATTTTGAACACTTAAAGTTTCTAGATTATTTTAACTAATTTATGGGCCTAATATGTATTTTAAGTTATAACATGAAATCTTTATGAACATCCTAAATTTTTAGTGTTAAGGTCATATTTGCTAAAGTACAGATCTTACAATTGTCGTTAATCAATTATTGCAGATAAGTTCGAACCTTGTATGCTACAAATTTCCTATCCTACTCTTTCTTATCAAGTCCATATATGGCTCTTGTGTTAACATTATGTAGACAAACTCAAGTCGCCTTCCTACCAAAAGTGGTGAAATTATAGGCTTTAAACTTCAATCCACTTTTTCATCTTTAAGCCTAAACACCACCTAATTATATAAAGATGTTAGTTGTGAGACTAACAATAAGTTCTTTTTCATCCCAAGTACATGATAGACTTGGTCCATGGTCTGCCTACACCTAATGTAGACTAAAGTGGGGGACTATAACCATCTTGCTAACATGAGCAATCTATAACCTAGAGTTGTTTATTATTACTATGACTCATTCTCTCTTGTACTTTGACATACTTGAGAATTTTTCTTTATCCTTTGTCATATGGTTAGAGCAACTAGAATCAATAATCCAATCACCATTATAATTGACTTAGTTGTTGCTTACTATGACTCATGATGTCTCCTATTTTGGTTAATATAAGAATGATGTGACAATCTCTATGTCATTACTCCATCCAAATTGTCCTTCATTATTTAATTCTTCACTAGAACTAAACACTTCTATGTCAAATGATGCTTGAAGATCCAAGTCTTCTTCATTGTCATTGAACACAACAACATTACCTTCCACCTTTTCTACTTAGCAGTCTCAAGCAAATGGCCTTTCTTACCACATTTATAACACCGGCCATCTTGATGGTGATATCTCTTTTCTTCTTTATCATTTCTTTATCAAGATTATCTAGCTCCTCTTCGTTGTTGCCTTCACCCATGTTGGCTTTTTTGCTAACTTTGTTCTCTTATACTTGAGCTTTTACCTTCATTGCTAAATTTTACAATTGTCTTGAATTTTTTAGGCACTTTGCTTTTTGTAAAGAGGGTTTTATCCTCCTCACTTATTGAAACTTTAGACATCTACTTGTCTAAAGCTTCATGGTTAGCCAAGATACTTTCTAACTCTATTAAAGTTGGTTCTCTTAGCCCATCTTCGAATGGCTATAATTATCCTATGGTATTTGGGATTTAATCCATGAATAATAATATTTCTTTTCCTTACCTCATTGGTTGCACTCTCCAATCCAATTTGGCAATTTCATTGCCAATGGATTTTGCTTTGGTGAAATAATGGTTTATTGTCATGTCCTCTTATTGAATAAGCATGGGTTAATTCTCCAATAGCTATAGTTATGCATCTCTCTTCTTTATAAATAGTGTTGCTAGAGTATCCCACAACTCCTTTGTTGTAGTTAAGTCCTTAATCTACTAAGAGAATTTGTCTTCTATAGTTAGAGACAACACATAGATGGCCTTTTTTAATTTAGTCTTCCCCTTCTTTTTCTCCTCCTCACTAGTTGGTGAGGTTATTTCTACACCACCAACAATAGCCCATAAGTCTTCCTCAAGCAAATAACATTTTATATGGATGCTTTAAGTATCATAGTTGTTGTTGTTGTTAAGCTTTTCTATCGGGCTAGCTAATCAAGTGAGATTTGTTATGATAATTGGTTAGTGCCCAATACCCAACCAATTTAGCTTGGTCCCAACCTAACAACTATCATACCAAAATATGTATTAGTAAAGTCTCCTTATACCACAATCCCTAACCATAAATACTCAAACTATGTTTTGGTTCGAGTGAGATGATCCTTAATAACTTGGCACTGGTACCAACTATTGGTGATAAAAGGGAGAAGAAGAAGAAGAACCCATATAAAGGTATCCACGAGAGAGAAGGAGGAGACTTCTTTCTCAACATGTTTCTTCTTTTTGTTTTTTGATGCTTTACCCGTACATAGGCTTTCCATTCTATAAATAAATGGAAATCTTAAAAATAGTGAAGTTTACCAATTTAGAAAATGGATACAACTTGCTTTTAACTAAATAAATAATATGATAGAAAACTAGTGGTGAAAACATTGTTTTGCAAGTTGTAAAAATAACTTTTATAATGCCACCTAAAAAAGTCAATATCTCAATAGAGATATGTGTCTAAGAAACTAATAGTAACCTTAGAAATGAATTTATAATGAGACATATTCTAAGAATATGAAAGAGTAGGTCCCAAGGAGGATAAGTAATCAAGTATGCTAAGGCCAATGAACAACTACATTTAAGAGAAAAGTCACATGTAAGCAAATGAAGACATTAGAAACAAACAATTAGACTTATAACAACGTCCAAGTGACTTTCGAAGATGAAAGTTCTTTGTAAGGGATAATGAAATGCCCCATCAAATAAAATTAAAAGGATTGGAATTTCAGTGATTTCTATTGTTAATTAATCTATAATTAATATGAATATATGTTTATTCAATTACAAATTATAATAATTTAGTGTATACTCCCAAATAGCAACTACGATATACTGCATTTAAAATTATAAGCTACAAAAATAAAAAAGAAAAAGTAGGGAACCTCTCTCTCTCTTTTGATTGTTATGCCCTTAATAAGGTAAGGGGACCTTGTTACTCTTTTCTTTTTTATTTTATCATTGTTATAGTATAAGATTAATCCTAATTCAATGATTTTATATGATGTACGAAAATTTTGAAAAGATCCAGTAGTAATAATAAGGAATTTTGAGTAATTGAAGATATACATGATTAAGGTAAGAGTTTATATCTTGTTAAGCCTTAACTCATTGTAAATTGGAGTCTAATTATATGAAATTGAAGATAGTATTAGGAATTGTAATATTAGTGCTTTTGCATTGGTGGGACAAAACTCTAGAAGGATTAAGGTTTCTCATTTTGATTTTAGTAAATATCTACAATGGTTGATTTGATCCTCTAGTGATATAATATTCTAATTTTATGGTGAATTGCAAGGAAAAATGTAGATTTTACTTACATGTAATGGTTTGCATGTAACACATTTAGGATTTAGAGTAGAAAGCTTGATCTAACGAGGTACATTGTTATTTTTATGCAAGTTCAATTTTTCATATGATTGATATTTAGATTGAAGTTGGCATAGCTATTGTCAAGCTTAAGATTTTTAGTTCTTTGTTTTCTTTAATCCGATTTAAATTAAACGCTATACCTATTTATTTTAAATTCTTGACAAGAATTAAGGAAAACCTGGTTTCTTTTATTAAAAAAAAAAGAACTTGGAGTTGTCACTCGATAGAATAGGGAAAAGGTGATTAAATTAGAACTGATTAAGCAGATTGATTCTAGTTTAGTAACTAACTTGTGTTTTGAAATATTTTGAAAAACTTTTTAAGAAATCAGTTTCATGAGTTTAGGAGTTATCTTATTAAATCCTAGTGAGTACTATCTTAACCTTTTGAAGTTAAATTTATAGTTTAAGATGCTCTCCTTATTTTTAAAAAGAGGGCACTTACTATTTACAAGTAGAAGAAGGAATATTATTTACAAAGAAATTGTAAAAAAATTCAATGGAGAAAAAAAATATATTTTAAGTTACCTTATAATTGCTTAGAAGTGCTTATATACCCATTAATTGAGATTAGACTTCTATAGTTTAGTTTCTAAAAACATTAGTAGGTTGTTTATTTTAGTTTTTGAAATTGATTGGGTTTACATTTTTTACTCATTTATTTTCTTTTAAGAAATTTCTTATAAAAAAATTCCTAATTTAAGACCTTTTTTTAATGAATTCCTAAAGGACTAGATTTGAAAAAGGTTCTATTACTTTTTATTTTAGAAAAATAAAAGTAGTAGCGATAAATAAATAAATAAATAAAGTAATAGTAGCAATACATATATATAAGTATATAGATATGTACATATAAGTAAATATGATCATTATCTTTGAATAGCTAGATAGGAATTAAAAAAAGAAATTGTTGTAAATAATTTAAGTTATGGGGTAGTTGCTGAATTATATTACACTTAATTATCAAAAGTAATACCTTAGTATGATTTAGAAGTACATAACCTTTCCCCTATGTTCTAAACAATAAGTGATGGCTAATGCCTATAGATGAAGGTTAAAATCTTATAATGGTTATATGTAAGTCATAACATATATGTCATATGGTACATCAAGATGCGGTGGGAATTTTGATTTAGTAGCTTTGCTTACTCAATATAGAGGTATATAGCTACTTTTTTATTATGCATGCTTAATAGAAAATAACTAACTTAATTAGGGCTATAAATTAGCCGAGCTATTTGAAAGCTACTTGAGCTTTTAGAGCTTGGCTTGACTTACGCTCGATTTATAAATAAGCTCAGCTTAAGCTTAAAATAAAGTTCATTTATTTGAATAAGTTAAGCTTAAGCTCCTGCTTAGGCTTACAAGTCGATTCTTAAGCAGGCTCGTAGTAAGTTTGTGAATAAGTTTGCAAACTTATTCATGAGTTTATATATTATATTAAAAAAAATGTAATATAAAAATATATGAATTAGAATGATATAATTTAAATAATTATAACAAATGATATATTTTGAAAATTTGGAATTAATTCTAAAATTTAATTCAAATTCAAGCTCAAACTTGAACTTGTTGAGGCTTTTTTATCTAAATGAGCTTGAGCTCATGTTTCAAATTCTTTAATGAACTTGAGTTTGGTTCTATAATTTTTAAGCCTGGTAAAAGCTTGATTCAACTAAAACTTAATGATTTTTAAATGAGCATGCAACCCTAAACTTAATAAAAAGCGATGTGAAAAAATTGATTATTGCTTTTACTTAGGAAAATTCCTAAAGAGACCTTGGTTAGGCTGTGATTTAGGAAAATCTATCCAGTGATTAGTATGATATAAGTGGCTATTAAGCAACCTTATAATAGAAGGATCTAGTTAATTAAGTGCTAACTTTCAAGTCAATATGTTGTTGACCTATGTGAGGTCATATATTAGATTAGTGTATTGGGATGAAGTTATAGGTAGGTTATATAGGTGGAACAAGACGCTTATGTTAATGTTTATAAGTATATGAAATGCTAATTATCAACCACCATTGCCTTAAGGACCATGTGATTTTTGGTTTGGGCTCCAACTTTATAAAGGTACAAATCATCTAAGATTTATGAGTTACTTTAAGTTTAGGACTAGTTGTAAATAACTTCGAATTATGCTGTTTAAATGATTAATTCATGGATGGATCCAAATGTTAGGGGCGAAAGGGGTCTTAGTCCCCTTAGATTTGGAAAAAATTAATTACTAGAATTTATAAAAAGAGAATGAAAATAAGTATTACATATGTTTTTTAAAGAGAATAAGTTTTCATAATGATAGATATGGATAAGTAGTTAAGTGTTTTATTTTGCAAACCTTAAGGATTCTCATTAGAGCCATTTTACTTTTTAAAGTTGCATTTATTGTATATTTCTCAATAAATGCTTTTCATTCTCTTTTACTTTTTTTTTTTATAATAAATAATAAAATTAAATTTTTCTCATAAATGAATAATAATTAATTAAATAAATTCTCGTTGGATGTTATTTATCTTCTTAGAAACTATATAATAAGTAGTAATTACATAGTCGATGCTATGAGTTTTTCAATCTTACTACCCAAAATATTCATACATAATAACAATGATGTTATTTGATGTACTACTAATTTCTTTCCAAAATTAATAGGTATAATTAACAACCAATTCTCCAATTACTTATATTAAAAATGAAACTTTTTCTAATAAAGTTATTAATTAAACAATCTTGTTAAATAATCATTTAAAAATTATATAATAATAATCTTAATGTTATTATTGTGTTGTTGTGTTTTATCCTACTTGTAAATTTTTTAAATATAACTTTTAGTTATATATTTTTATAGATTATAAAATTTACGTAAGTTTATATATTCCATTTTCCAAAGGATGGATAGTTAAATTTCAATCAATATGTATACATGTATATAGATATATATATATACACCATGTAAAGGTAAAAAATTTTATTCTCTTAATCTTTTTGAAGTATACTAATACCTATAATTATTTCATAGCTAATTTCAAAAATTTCTCCTATTAAATGTTAAAAAATTTAGCAGGTACATCTCTTATTGAAATCGTTATATATGTACTATAATTACAATAATAAGTAGATTTTTTAATAAAAATTCTAATATTGTTTAAAATAAGGTGGATCTACCTCCTATCCTTGGATTAATTTTAAAGATAATAAACTTGTTATTGCTGTATTAGAATAGTTTATAAGTATGTGGCTTGCATTTACTTGTTCATGTATGTATAACTACGTATTAAGTATTTGCTCACCCCTTTGAAGAAAAATTATTTTTCAAGTACAAGAGAAAGATAAAATTTTGTTTTCACATTAGAAGTTGGGATTAGGAACAACATTTGAGTGTTTTGATTCATAAATTAGATGGTTAAGGTCTATCTTCAATTACATTAAATTAGTTTACAAATTGTGTAGAAGCTTTGATATTTCATCCTAAAGGTGTTTTTTTCTTTTTTTAGTTGAGCATATATTTGCACAATCAAATACATTCTTAATCTAGCCCTTAAACAACATTACAAAGTTATTAATAAAATCTATTTGTTAGTGTTAAAAGAGGAAACTTGAAAGCAAGCCTCCATTGCCACTGGTTTATAGGCTTTGCTCATGTAATAAACATTAAACAAACACCAATTGATTTCTCATATTATTATTTACCTCGTCCATAAAGTGGTTAAGCTATTGTTGTCTATTATCTATATTACATAGCAATTATAGTATTTTTTGGTGTGGTTTGGTATGATTTATCTCTTTTTACCGAATTAAACTTAATAAAATAATTTTTTTTTAAATCGAACCTAATCATATAATTAGTTTATAGATTTTTTTAATTTAACTAAAATCGATTCAATCCCGTTCGATCCATATTTTGAACTATTTATATCAAATTTCACTAAGCATTTTTATTTTTAATAATATATTTTCTTTTCCATTCAACTTTCATATGTTTGTAGTTAATTTTTCATATTTTTACAATATGTAATAATGCTTAGTAAAAAGTTTTACAAGATCTTAATAAACCTAATTTGATTAGATGAAGATAAGAAACTCTTTTTAATGGACAATAACGAGGAAGGAGAAGTAGTATTGCAAGTCTAAAAGTGATATGAAGGAGATAAAAGAGATACAACAAATATTGAAAAAGAATTAAAAGACACGTAAAGAGTATTAAGGTTAGATTGTTTATTTGAAAACAAATAAAAAGAGGACAATTTAGGAAAATTTCTAAATATGAAATTTTAGATGGAATTTACAAACTTAATCTTAATAATTGATCCATAAATAAGATAGAAAAGAATAATATACGAAATATTTGATAAAATCAATGAAGATTGGCAAAAAAATAAAAAAATAAAAAAGTACAAAATAATTATGTGATTTTTTTTATTTGACCAATGTGTTCGACTTAGTTGAAAATGTTTTGGTTAAGTTTGTTTTCCCAAATTGAACATTAAACAATTTATATATAATTGAACCGAGTCATTTGTAAAAGATTTTTTAATTCGATTTGGTTTGACTTATGGTTCGATTTGCAATTTATGGTTCTTTTCCCAACCATGGTATCCTTATAAGTTTATCTTTTCATACTAACTAAGAGATCTTTTTGATAATAAGAAATTTTTCACTTTTGTAAATCATAATTTGTTAAGTTTGTTATAACTTAGTGATATTACCATTAATCTTCTATTAAGATAGATTAAAGTTGAAATTCTCCCTTTGACATAATTAGCAAAAAAGAAAAGAGTAAAAATTAATTTGTATTTTGTAGGTTGATTTGTGATACGCAAGAATAATTTGCAAGTTGCATCGTGAAATGAAAAACTATATTATAAATTTATAATATGCACAAGCATATCAATAATTAGTTTGCAATAATAATTTGAACTAAGATATCAAATTAGACCATGTCGTTTTTTAAGATTTCAAAAATCTATAAGTTGAAATACATGATTAGATTTAATTTAAACAAGCCAAAAATTTATGCTTGATTTAATAAAAGGTATGGACTATATCAAACCGAGGTATATGCTCATTAAAGAGAAAAATAAAAAATAAAAAAAGGCATTTCTGAGGGTCAGCATGACGAGTTGAAAAATGGAATCAGAATTTTTGAATTAATTTAGTTTCGTTTGGTTCGGTTTGAAATAAGATATTACAGAAGAATCGAATCATGTACCAAATCGAGCTGAAAAGGAGCCGAACAATTATTCGGTCCCGCCCGATTTGCAGTGCGGTTGAATTTATTTTCCAAACCTAGTTTAGACCAAAACCGGCCGAAATATCTTATCCATCTTCTTCATTTTCTCAGCATCCAAGCAACCAAAATGCCCGAGAATATATCCCCCAGAACCTCACTTCACTAAAACCTAACTTAGAAAATGGCACTTGCAACAGCTAAAATTACTGAACTCCCACTTCGTAACGCATTTCCACTCACTTCTTCTCGCTCTCATTCTCTTTGCTGCGTCTTCGCTTCTCAAAAACTTCCATTGAATCGCTACTTCTCTTCTTCGCTACGCACAAAGAACGGAAATGAGAATCGGTCTAGTCCTTCTTTGTCTCCTTCTCCGTGGCTGGACAAGTGGCCTTCTTCAAATCTTAGAACTGATGTTAAAACCGATGAAAGGAGCGAAAAGATGAAGACTTTGAGTAATCAGGAAGTTAAGTATGTAGAAGGAGATAAAGGTCATAATGCAATTGAGAGAATTGTGCTTAGGTTACGAAACCTAGGGTTAGGGTCTGATGATGAGGAGGAAGAAGAGGAAGAGAGAGAGTTAGGACGATTAGGAAGTGATTCGGTGACTGGAGAGGAGAGATTAGGTGATTTACTACGTCGAGAGTGGGTCCGGCCAGATAGTTATTTATCAGTGTCGGAGGCGCAGAGAGAGGGAGATGGTGTGGTTTTGCCGTGGGAGAAGGAAGAGAGAGATATTGGAGAGAGAAGGGAAGGTAGGAGGAGGTCGGTGAAGGCACCAACATTGGCGGAATTGACAATTGAGGATGAGGAGTTGAGGAGATTGAGGAGAATGGGAATGTTTATTAGGGAGAGGATTAATGTGCCGAAGGCAGGGGTTACGCAGGCTGTTTTGGATAAGATTCATGATAAATGGAGGAAGGAGGAGCTTGTTAGGCTCAAGTTTCATGAGTTTCTTGCACATGATATGAAAACCGCACACGAGATTGTTGAGGTTGGTTAGTTGAATGTTTTGAGTTTCTGTTGGTGGTGTGAAATTGAATGTACAGTTAATTGTAATGTGTTGGAATGTTTTTCAATGTTAATACATTTGGAAATTTTTCGATTAAATTTTTCTAGTATTGTACTGGGATGAGTTGTTATGATGTGATTATGCATTCTAGCTTGTGTGGTTGCTTTGATTATCCCATTGTTGGCTGAATATTTTCCATTTCAAGGCAAGAATGAAATTATAATAGATTATGCATATCATTGTATATCAATGCAAATTCAATTAGTGAATGAATGTATATTCATTTGTTCTGATTATTGGGGAAAAATAGATGAAGAGGAAGTGGAATTTCTTTTGAAAATTGGTATGGGTCAGGATTACGTCCACATAGCAAGTGATGATGGTTTATCTTTTCTATATGACCTAGGAGAGGCTAGAGTATTATCATTATATTATATGTACACCAATTTGTGTTGATTTCACTTCTAGAGAGAATGCAAAAATGGAGGAAATAGTTGGTAATGAACAGAGGTGATCAAAATGGTTCCTTCAGTTAAGTTAGTTATGTATAGAGTATTTCTACTTGTATTTACATGTGTGACAAGTCAGTAACCTACACATGTGAAAGTAAAATAATATTACTATTGCTTCAGTATACTGCTTCAGTATCTAACAACTCCACCCACCCCCAGTCCCACCCCTACCCCCCCTCTCAAGTTGGATGTGAATGGAAAGCCAACTTGGACAGCAAAGGTGATAATTGAGACTTTGGCAATGCTTTAGTCATTGTATTAGCAAGTTGATGTGAAAATGCAACATGATGAAGTTGCAAGAAACCTGATAAAACATAGTCTTGAATGAAATGCATGTCCAGCTCAATGTGTTTTGTGTGATTGTGGAAACAACGATTATCCACAAGACTACAAGTTGACTTGCTATTTGTGTATAATGAAATCAGCAAGGCAATATGAACACGTAAATTATTCAGCAAATAGGATAACCATAAAAGCTCTTTGGTGGTGAATGCAAGACTTAGATACTCCACTTCCGTTGACGATGTAGCTATAGTAGGTTGTTTCTTTGTTTTCCATGACATAAGAGAGGAATCAAGGAAAATATAGAATCCAGATAGTGACTTACGATCAACATGACTCAAACCCCAATTAGCATTTGAGAAACCAAACAATTGTAAAGAAGAATTTGATGAATAGAATAACCCTGTATCGATTGTCCCTTTCAAATATTTTAGCAGATGTATAGCAATACGCATATGTAAAGTTCTTGGAATTGACTTAGTTGTTGAACCATAAAAGAAATATCCAGTCTTTTGATTGTCATATATAAGAGACATCTAACAAGGCGTCTAAACAATGAGGGATGAATTAATAGTTCACCACTAGTATTATTCAAATGAGTATTTGGTAGGAAAGGCACATGAATTGGTTTTGCACTAGTAAGGTCCGTATCATGTAGAACATTTAGCAAAAACTTTCATTGGTTGAAGAAGAAACCGTTTGCTGTTCTACAAATCTCAATCTCTAAAAAATACCTTACGTCACCCAAATTTTTAATAGTAAAAACTTGATCAAATTGTTGTTTAACTTTAGTAATCGAAGCAATACTATTGCCGAACAACAATGCATCATCTACATAAACCAACAGTGCTGTAAAAACAGAATTCTCATCTTTCACAAATAAAGAATAATTTGCTCTAGATTGTGTAAATCTTAAAAAACAAATGAATTTGGTAAATCCTTTGTTCTATTGACGTGATGCTTGTTTCAAATTATATGAAGAACGAACCAACTTGCAAACATAATTTGGCTTATCAATTATATATTCTTTCAGTGGTTTCATATATATCTCTTCATCAATGAAACCATATAGAAACGCATTATTAACATTTAATTGATGTAAAAAACCAATTATTGATATATGCAAGGGCTAAAACAAATCTAATTGTGGTAAGCTTGGCTACTGGTGGAAATGTACGAGTATAATCAATCCCTTCAACTTAGTTATACTCTAATCTTGTCTTAAACCTCTCAATTGATCCATCGGATTTGTATTTAACCTTATACACTCATTTTGAACCTTTAACCTTATACACTCATTTTGAACCGATAGGTTTCTTATCATGTGGCAAGGGAACAAGATCCTAGGTGTGATTGGCTTCAAGAGCAATGAGTTCTTTATTTATGGCTTCAACCCATCTTAGATTTTATTTAACCTCATGATAATCTTATGATTCTTGAATTGTAAAAACATTAGCTAATGAAGCAATATATTCCTTGGGATAAGAATGGAAATGTTTAGGATGAAACAAAGGATATTTAGAAGTTTTGATAGATGATCTATCTAAAGAAAATATTGTTGATGTAGGATCAATCAATGTAGATACTTTCATAGTATGAATGAAATCCTTAAGCCAAGAAGGAGGTTTTCGTTCTCTAGTTGACTTTTTGACATTGTCTAGATTTGAGAGTACTTGAGATTTTACTGATTGTGTTTGTGAAGAATTTGAAATAGAACGTCTAGAAACAATTGACGAATCAAGTGTAGAGACAGCAGGTTGTAAAGAACTAGGATAATTAGAATTAGAATGATTCACATTATCATCCGAAAACAACGGATAGGAATGATCAAGAGGAGGGTATTCATGAGTAAAATGTTTTGGTCTAAAGGAAAAGATGTCCTCATAAAAGATGACATCTCGATTGATGAAGACCTGATGTTTATCAAGATCATACAATTTATAAGCCTTTTATCTTATAGGGTATCCCAAAAATACACATTTTCGTTCTCTAATATCAAATTTATCTTTATAACAACTTCTTGTACCAACATAGCATAGATACCCAAACACTTGTAGATTGGCATATGTTGGAGTTTTTTTATAAAGGACTTCAAAAGGAGACTTCTACCCTAGATTTTGCATGGGTATTTGGTTAATAAGATTGGTGGTAACTAGTATGCATTCTCTTCAAAATTTTTGTGGCAAATTGGCATAAATACAAATGGCACGAGCCGTGTTTAGGATGTCTATGCTTTTGTTACAACGCCATTTTATTGTGGGGTATACACCACTTTTTTTATGAAAAATACGCTTCTTCTTGAATAAGGATTGACATTTATGGGATAAGAACTCACTCTTATTGTCAGTTCTTATAACTTTTGGTGTAGTATTGAATTGGTTTTTTATGAAGGAAAGGAAATCAACAAGAGTTGATAAGGAATAGTGCTTGTGTGGAAGCAGGAATGTCTATGTACACCTACTCATATTATCGACAATTGTTAAGAAAAATTTACTACCAGATAACGAAGGTGTATGATAGGGCTCCTATATATAATGAATCATATCAAAAGGCTATGAAGAGTAAGAATTATTGGAATGAAATGGCAAACGATAAAATTTGGCCTGCTGACAAGTATTACAATTGAAATCGGACAAATCTTGTTTTTGACAATCAATAACATGCTTAAGTTTGCTAATAGAGGCATGACTAAGTTTATTATGCAATAATACTAAAGAAAGACTGTTGTTAATTGCAGCAACATGATCACAAGATATGTATTCCTTTATTTCATTTGAACTAGGAAAATACAAAGAAGAATCAATACTAGTAGCAAGGGTCTTTGGCTTAAAAGACATCACATACAATCCAAGTTATACATTAGCTTGCCCTACACACTCGTTAGAGCTTGAGTCCTGGCAAATGATTATGGTTTAGCAATTTGCTTATTGACCGCAACTTAAAATGAAATTCTAGTATCAATGGAACATTAGTAAGTTTGAGGTGTTTATTCAATTCTATGTCACTAATAGTATTGATAAGTTTGATTTTCCCATTTGGCAAGCAGACTTTAATTGGATTGATAAGATTCTGTTTGTATTTAAGAATGTGTGAATAAGGAGTAATGTGTTCAGAAGCTCCCGAATCCACAACCCAAATAAACAAATTATTATCATGAACTAGATTTGAGTCAAGAAAAGAAGGTGTTATGTTGCCTGCAAAATTAACACTAGGTTGAGTAGCTAATGAGCATCCAACTTGCTGATCTTTCAACATCTTTAATACCTCACTACAGACGTTGTACATGAAATTAGAATCATTAGGATAATATCTCTCATTTTCTGTGGCAACAGGCCTTCCATCTAAAGGATTATTAAATGCTTGTCCCCTGTCAGATGAAACATAGGTAGCAACCTTCGTTTGTCTACTTTCCTTGGATTTCTACCAAACAGGGTAACCCACTATTTCAAAATACCAATCAATTGTATGTCCTGACCTTTTACAATGGACAAACAATTTTATTCCCTATTCTTCCATGCTTATCCTTTTAATCAACAAAGGTAACAGATTTGCTATTTCCCTTAATTGCAAACGCAATAGCATCGTCTTCTAAAACACCTACAAATTGTTTCTGCTTCTCAACTTGGAAGACTAATAAACCTTACTTGTAGTAGGTAATGGCTCTATGCTTAAAATTTGATTTTTAACAACATCAAAACATTCATTCAACCTAGCCAAAAACTGCATGAGTTTATTGCTATTCTTAGTTTCTTGCCATTTGTTAATTATATCATAGGTACACTGCAAAAAAACACAACTTTTTTACACTGTGGAATACCATATATACTTGACATCTCATCCCACAACTTCTTTAATTTGCTGTAATACATTGTGACATTTACATTTCCTTGCCTAATGTTGATGATTTTATGTTGTAGTTGATAAATCAAAGGCTCATTAGTCAAGCCAAATCGTTCACAAACATCATCCCACAACTGTTTTGCAGATTGAGAATGTATAAACGCTTCAGCCAAATCCTTAGACATAGAATTTAAAATCCAGCATCTTATCATATAGTCGCATCTAATCCAACGGCTTAAGTTCTTTGATTCTTCATCAGGTTTTACACAATTTCCATCAATAAAACTTAATTTAGCCTTCGCTCCTAAGGCTAAACGTATAGATTGACTTCAATCTATAAAATTGGATCTATCAAAGACAATACTAGTAATAAAAGTATCTAGATTGTCCAATCCGGATGGATGAAGGGGATCGTTATAGTTCTCACTATTAACAGCCATCTCTATTAAATGTCAGATCAAATCACGAACTGCAAAATTCTTTAAAGAACAGTGGATAAAAAGAAACTAGTGAAGTGAAACGAAAATGATGAAGTATCAGATTGAATAATCTTGCTCTGATATCATGTTGATTTCACTTCTAGGGAGAATGCAAAAATGGAGGAAATAGTTGGTAATGAACAGAGGTGATCAAAATGGTTCTTTCAGTTTAGTTATATACAGAGTATTTATACTTATATTTACATGTGTGACAAGTCAGTAACCTATATGTGTGAAAGTAAAATAATATTACTACTGCTTCAGTATACTACTTCAGTGTCTAACAATATGCTCTTTGTGTTGATATCATCTGTATTTTTTATTAATTGATTGAGAATAAACAGAACCTTTAAAGATGGGGAATCCCAAAGTGATGGTATTTTAAACTTTTAGTACTTGCTCAGTATCCATGTTGATAATTGCTTTCATCTTTCAAACACATGATCCAATAGAAGGATACAAAGATTAGTGAATTGCTTACCAAAAATAATAGTGAATATTCTGTTTTATTTTTTGTTAACTTGTAGATCTTTATAATTATCACAGCAAAAAATGTAGATGTTTATGATGTTAGCAATACAAAATTAATGCTAATATGAGAATAATGCTGTATAGTTATATAGTGCAAATTGTGAGCTTACCATTATAGCTGTTACGGTCAGGAGGGCTCATTGGGTTATGGCTGAGAAGCAGACAGCAAGTATGTCTCCTGAGATTTCCGATTCTTGAAATTTGAATGGTGAACTTTTTCTATAATGTTGTTTTTATTTTTCATTTATTCTTTGCTATAGTTTTGTAAGTCCATCTTGCTGGTTTCTGTTAAATTGTAATCTTATGTTGTTGTTCTTGAACATAGGGATGTAAATTAGTGAGTTGATCTCGAGCTCGAGTTACTTCAGTAGTTAATTGAGTCATGCATAAACTTCATAATATTTAGTTTGGCTAGCTCATGAACTTAATTGATCTTGAGTCAAGTATAAATATTATTTGAGTTTGGATATTAATATTATTTAATTAGAAACAAAAACGTTTTTTAGATAAATTGAGTTAAATGAACTTAATTGAGTTGTGCTCGAGCTTGTTGGGTACTACTTTGAGTCGAGCCTCGAGCTCAGAATTCTAAGCTCGATTGAGCTCAAGTTAAGCTCAAGTTTAAGTTTAGGAATTTAGTGTCAGTGTTATATTGTCTTGACTCGATTAGTATACAGCTCTACTTGAACATTATGTGACATGCTTGTTTCAATGACTCAATGCATGTGAGTGACTGCTTCTTGTTAACTTTCAGCGCCGAACAGGAGGTTTGGTTATATGGAGATCTGGCAGTGTCATGATGGTATATCGTGGGAACAACTATGAGGGTCCTGCTTCAAGGTCTCGATCAATTGAAAGAGAAGGGGATGCGCTGTTTGTTCCTGATGTTACCACTGCTGAAAAACCTATTTCAAGAGCAGTGAATATAGAAAGCATGGTGCCTGAAAAGAGTGAATTGGCATTAAGGAGTCCAATAAATTCTGAAAATTTGACTGAAGAGGAAGTAGAATATAACCAATTATTAGATGGTTTAGGTCCTCGTTTTGAAGAGTGGTGGGGTACTGGAGTACTGCCAGTTGATGCTGACTTACTTCCTGAGAAGGTTCCTGGTTATAAAACACCCTTTAGAGTTCTTCCTACCGGGATGCGTTCACGACTAACAAATGCAGAGATGACCAACTTAAGGAAGCTTGCTAAATCGCTTCCCTCCCACTTTGCCCTTGGTGCTATTTCTGCCTGAGCTAACTTTTTTACTTTCTTCTTTTTTCTTTTTTTTTTTTTTGCTTTTAAATTTAATTCTGAAATCTAATTTCCATCTGAACTCCATGAAGGGAGAAATAGAGGACATCAAGGTTTGGCAGCTGCAATAATTAAGCTTTGGGATAGAAGTTTAGTTGTAAAGATTGCTGTAAAACGGGGGATCCAAAATACAAACAATAAACTTATGGCAGGGGAGCTGAAGGTATGTTCATTGTCAAATGTTGTTAATACCTGTTATATTAGAGATAGGAATTATTTTCTCAACTTTTTCTCTCCCTCCTGCTCACACACCCACAAACACACATAATGGGAGGGAATGAAGAAACTATTTTTCCATGCATATCCTTTTATCAATGAATTTATATATATATATAAGGAATTGTGAGAAAAGTAAACAAGCATCAATTCTGGAACAGGGTCAACTAGAAGTAGGAAGTTTTGGTGGTTCCATCCCTCATTTTGACAAGATTTGTTTAGTCCTCCATCTTATTTTTGATTTAACATCCATTAGATTATGACCTTTGAAAATACAATTAGTTTAATGGTGCAGATCTAATTGATATAAATTAAAGGTGGGAAGGAGGGTTGAATCAATCTTTTAAAAAAAAAGAATGAGACTATAGAAAGTTCCTTAGAAATATTTGATTCACAGGTTGCCATCTATAGACATTAGAATGAGTTAACAATGATAGAGAGGAGCATCTACTGCACTATGAAGCTTTCCTTCTAATTTATCTGAAAAAATGTTGATATATGGGGAAAAGAATGATGGAGTTATAAAAATTAAAAATACAAAGTGGATGTTCTTGCTGAGATGCTCTTAAAATATTCACCTGGATCAGTAACTCAGATTGGCAGTTGTCTCATTCCTCATTATTTTCTAACTTGTCTGTTGAGACAATTCTTTCATGCTGGTGCGGAAGATCTAGAGAATCTGCAAAACCCACCATTTTATCTGCAGCAAAAGAAGGATGTCAGTTGATAAACACTTTATAAGCATGAAGAACATAACAATCATCTTAACTAATTGAAGAAGCCACTAAAAATGTTCTTGAGTCCCTGTTTGTGTGGAATATAAACTATGTCCATTTTTTGGCTACATCTATTTCATTGATACCTGTCTATCATTTTTTAAGCCATTTTTTCTAAGATAAACAAATGTCAGTACTTTGCTATTTAGTTTTTCAGCTGCTAAATGCATAGTGTGGCTGAGAGGAGACTAGAGCTTTTAATTACATAGGTGTACTAATTCTTATTTCTCTTCCTTCGCAGCTATTGACTGGTGGTACCTTACTGCTGAGAAATAAATATTACATTGTCATCTATCGCGGAAAGGATTTTCTTCCTCCTACCGTAGCTGCTGCTTTATCAGAAAGACAGGAATTAGCAAAGCAGATTCAAGACGTTGAAGAAAAAGTTCGAAGTGGAGTACTTGTAGCAGTTCCATCAGGTGAAGATGGACAGGCACAAGCAGGTACTTTGGCAGAGTTCCATGAGGCTCAGGCCAGGTGGGGAAGAGAGGTATCTGCTGAAGAACGTGGAAAGATGATTGAAGAAGCTTCCAAATCTAAGAGTATTAGGCTGGTTAAACGAATTGAGCATAAGCTGGCTATTGTAAGTATCATCATTCTGTGAAATTTATGCTATGCAATCAATTTTGTCTGTTTCCAGGAATCGAGAAATGAAATTTGCATATGTACTCTAACTACTAGGTGAAATAGCATCCTGTTTAATATAAGACAATTGACTCTAGGATCATGTTATTGTTCTGACAATACATGGAATTCAAAAAAAAAAAAAAAAAGACTTCTTGCTATTGCTATGACATTGAAGAAACTAATGTATCCTTGTATTCTTTATCTAGAGAAAGGTGCTTTCCTTGCTAATTTGATAAATCATGACTTGCAATTCATTTCTATAATGAAAAATTATGAGTTTCCATTAAGACCATTAATGGAGCTTTGAAGGGGGCAAATGTTTTATGTGTTGGTTTGTTTAAAAGATAAAATGTGACACTCAGGAGGAAGAATATTTCAAATCTTTTAAGAAGGTGAGAGCCTGATCTTTCTAATAAAATCTGTAGCCTTTGTATTTAAAGCATTCTAGCAGAAATTTGTAAGCTCTTTCTTTCTTTTTTTCTTTTTTTTTTTTCCCCAATCTTTATCTTACTCTTTAGTGCATGCATTTCAGCCTTTATGATTCCAGGTCTTCTGAGGCTTAACTTCTTAAGTTGAAACGCTTCAAAATGTACTTTGAATTATTTATCCAAAAAAAGCTGAAATTATTTTAGTTAATCTGCTGCGAGGAAATTAAGAAGTAATCAATTATTGACAGGCCCAAGCAAAGAAACTCAGGGCTGAGAGACTATTGTCTAAAATAGAAGCTTCAATGATTCCTGTTGGTCCTGATGATGACCAAGAAACAATAACTGATGAGGAAAGGACGGTGTTTCGGAGAGTTGGTTTGAGAATGAAAGCATACTTGCCTCTTGGTAAGTAAATTTTGCTCCAACAATTAACTGTGATTTTCATTTTTTTCTTTTTGGCCAAAAACTGTGATTTTCAAGCGTAAAATTTGAGTTATACATTTGATTCTGTCCCAGGTATTCGTGGTGTGTTTGATGGTGTCATTGAGAATATGCACTTGCATTGGAAGCATAGGGAACTTGTGAAACTAATAAGCAAACAGAAAACCCTTTCTTTTGTTGAAGATACTGCAAGGTTGTTGGAATATGAGAGTGGTGGAATTTTAGTTGTGATAGAAAGAGTCCCTAAAGGCTATGCTCTCATATACTATCGTGGAAAGAACTATCAACGACCAATTAGCTTGAGGCCAAGAAACCTTCTCACAAAGGCAAAAGCATTGAAACGTTCAGTAGCCATGCAACGTCATGAGGTTTCTTTGTTTTTCTGATTCTTTAACCAAGTCATGGAAGAATTTGCTTTATGTTTATGAGAACTGTCACTAGTGACTTGTATTTCTCCTATGACTTTGCAGGCTCTTAGTCAACACATAGCTGAACTAGAGAAAACAATCCAGCAGATGAAGAAGGAAATTGTAAGCATCAGAGCTTTATATTAATCTTCTATGATATGTCTATTATGAGCTGCAAGGCAGTATGCAATGCTGTTGATGGATTAAATGATTTTGGATGACTTGGATATAAAGTTTGCTTTATTGTTACACGAAGTAGTCATCAATAAGTGTGTAGATGATGTTGCTAATGTGTATTGCTGCAACAGTGAACTTAAATATAAATAGGTGATGACGATTTGCAGGGGGAATTTGATGTCAAACAAAGTGAATATAATTGGAGTTCCGAGGTTGATGGCTTTGACAACGTCTCAAATTTTACAGAGGTGAGATACATTACTTTGTGCACCCTTCCATAGGGTCACAATGGTAATCTCTGATTAACTTGTGTTTGCTGCTGCCTCCAGCAATAATTTGAAGTTTATACGCTGTCAATTCAATGCATTTGTAGTGGTGGAGAGCCATAGTGACATGAAAATTGAGATGGCTGGTATCTAGATTCCAATCTTTTTAGTCCGTCTTTTTAATGATATTTACCTTACATGAGAATTCCAGTGTCCCCTTGGACCTTTGATGGGGGATTTGTGTCCTGTCAAGGTACTCGTTGCTTTTGTGCTCAAGAAAAATGGCAGGAAAGTACAGAATTATTGAGATAATTTCATATCTTTTTTTTGCAGAGTGATGATGAAGTAGCATTCTTCAGCTCAGACCTTGATGATAATGATGTGGACTGGGATGATGATGAAGAGTCTAATACTAATGATAAGCCCGTATGAATTGAGAAAATTTGATGTATTCAATTGACAATTTTCTTCTACAACAAAGGCACCACAGCCTTTACTGTCATTGGTGAGGGATTTGTTTTTATTAATCCTACTCGATGTTTCATGTTTTTGGATAATGTATCCTACTCAATGTTCTTTGACAGCATTTTCAATAATTTGTCAGATATGATAGATTTAGTTAGATTGGTTTTTGAATTTTGGGCGCTGTGGCTAGGTGATGACATTATTGTGATAAAATAATTTAGTGGACCGCAATGTGTACCTTGCTTCTACATTATTGTGAGTAGTTTTTTTTTTTTTCCCCTCTTATAATAAAGGTGAAATATTTTACTTTATTATTTATTTATTTTATGTTGTGGTTGCCAATCTAATCTCTTACTCTGTTAGCTAAAACTTTTGAGCTTAGAACTCCCTATATGTCAGCAGGTGGAAGATTTGGATGGGAGGAAGTTTTCTTCAATTTCTTGATGGGCAGGGTAAATATTTGGTTTCATGTTGATTGAAATCCCAATTTTCCCTCGAATTGGCTGTGTCCTATAGTATAGGAAAAATTGTGCAGATGATCGATGTCTGGATTCTATTTGCTGTGGAAAACAGGCAAGGCCGACATAAAGGTGGTTCTACTTCTCGTAGGTTCATCCGGGCAGAAGTGCTTAGATCTTTTCCTTCCTCGTAAGATGTAGAGCTGCAATTTTACTCCACTGTGGGTGCTTTATCTGGAGATCTGTGTATAATGTGTTTTTCATGGCTGTTATTCATTGAGTACCTTGATTTCTATGTGTTTTAACTTTAGAGAAATGGCTTCCACAATTGTATAGGGTCACACACATACACACACGTCTTATACATCTAGACGGTGGATTTTGACATTTGAGATCCTTCTTTAAGAAGTTAATTTTATATACCCTAGCCTCCCATGTGACTGGAATCTTATTTTTCGTTTTTCTCTTGCTTTTCCTCTGTAATTCGACTGAGCAAAATTTCCGAAATAAATTATCACGCAGGAAATTTATCCTCTTTCCGTACAAGTGTTAAAAAACGTGCAATAACACAGATGGTTTCCTGGCAAGTATCAAATGATACCGTTTAAGAATCTTGTTTGAGTCCAAGCAAGTGATTTAAGAAATTCCTTAGGAGTAAGCGATTGAGAATCGACCGAAAGGAGTATATAACTATACGTTCTGGCACCCTAATGACGAGCTACGTTTAAGTTTATTAATGCACATTTGTATGAATGCCAAACCATTTAAGAATCTAAAGACGGACAATGATATTGTCTGCCGAAGGAATAGGGATTTTCCACGATTACTGGGCTGTCTTTGGTTTGCGCAACTGCAGATAAATCTATATACAATTGGCATAGTGCTTGTTTGAGCATATATGTTTATGCTAAGTATCGCTGACATCGTGACATGTCAACTGTTAACTGGCTGAGAGTATGTTGTTTGACGTTTCTCTCTCTAGCTTTCTAACTTTTCTCTCAACTGGTGTGGCTGTTTCCGCCTCCTTTTACGCTTTTATTGCTAGCATCACGCTTTTTGTGCATTTTACAAATATGTCCATCATTCTACTCACCGTGCATATAATTTTCAGTTTTCGAGCTCATCTCTATAATCAAAACAAATATGCATTCGAGCCCTTTCTTCATCATCTTTTCTTTACAGTAGTACTCATTTGTGCATTTTTTTTTATTGTTTTTAAAGGCGAAAGAACCAAATCCAGAAAAAAAAAAAAAATCTAATCTCTTCCCTTAATTTTCCTTCGGTTTAATCTTCCTTCATCTTGTTGCATTTGGTCGTCCCTTGTTAGTGTATCTTTATTTTGTTCTATCTTTTGGTCTCTTTTATCTCCTAGATCTTTGTTCTGCAGAGCTTATGGCCTCGTCGTTTGTCACTAGTTTTCCATACCTTGATATTGATGAAGTGTTGCTGGATGATCTTTGATGAGATAGTGCAACTTGTCTCAGATAAATCAGTGGAGATACTAGTGATGATTAGAATTGTTGCAGATACACCGTAAATGAGATAGCAGTGATGAATGTAATGAAAAGTGCATGGAAGGCGTCGTCTTGGGAAATTTGCCAATAGTTGGGCATTATCTTGAGGACTTATGATTTGGAAAAGAGAAAATTGTGAGGGGCATTGAGAATTTGTTTGGTATGACTATTTAGTTACTTAAGTTAGTAGAAGTGTGATATTAAGGAATGCAAGAATTTAGAGAGAGTTTAGATGATTTACCTATAGGAGATGAATTCCTATTTATAATAGTGGGATTGAAGATATATATATGGAAAGTTGATATTTATGAATCTTGCTTATATTAAGAAAGCATAACTTCCCTAAACTAAGTTTTGAGATTTTCAGAGGTAAAATGGTAGTCATTAGGTTAGTAGTCCCCCATAGGTTGATTTCTTCATTGCATGCTTGTATATGTCCATCACTTGTGCTTCTTGATTTGGCCTTCTACCTTTAAGGTCCTTAGCATGGATGCCATGTGTGGATTTAACTTCTCAAAACCAGGAGGTCGAGTATTTGTTCGAGACAAAGCATAAGTCGGACCCTTTAAAGGAAGAGGTGCGGTTGATAGTAGGTTAAGGTCGGAATGGCCTCCAAGCCTAAAATGGCCTATCAACACTTACCCCTTGGTCTTGTTGGCAAGGAGAGTTAGCACAAGGTGGGTCTCTAAGGAGCTTCCCGAGCTATCTGATCTAAGGTGATGTTTCCTTGTCTTAGATCTACGTTGGGCATGTTTGGTGAAATAGAACAATACAAACTTTATGATGTCTAGAATAGAATGGTTCTAAACTTCCATCGTGCTTTCTCAAGCTTCGGGCTTAAGGCTAACTTGTCTACACCAATGTCTAAGTTGTACATGATTTTTCCTTTACTTCTAGCAAAATTTTGCATCGGGTCGAGTCAAGGTTAGAACCCAAGCTTCAATGGTCGAACACGTAGCATACATCTAAGGATCTTAAGCCACATTTGATCCAAAGTGCTAGTACCTTTCCAAGGATGATTAATTTTAACTTTTGAACTTTTAGCATTATAATTCATGTGCATTTAATACGTGTGACATGTATCAAATTGTGATTAGCTAGCTCTATGCTTGTCTGTCATGTAATCGAAATCTTGGCCATTGAAGGTCTAATCTAGCCACATGGTGAGATCATAAGGCTTTGCAAATGACATCATTGTAACTTCCCATAATTGTCATTTGGTAACCATTAGGGTTATGACTATAAAAACCTTACTCTTTTTCTTAAACATACTTTAGTCCATCTGTCATTTCTTCGTCATTCTCTCTCCTCCCAAATTCTTTACTCTCATTTCTTCAAAAACTTCCCCATTGTCCTTTTAAAATCTTTTGCTTTTCAAAGAATGACATTTCTACTTTAATGGAGGACTTAGGTAAGAAACATGACTTTGAGTCAACTCAAAGAGCAGATTGCAAGGAGTTGACAAGGGCTACTCCTCCTTCGATGATGATGGTGGTGATAACCTATAAAGTAGCATCAAGAGAATCAAGTTAGCAAATTAAACTTTGAAAGCATATCCTGTTAAGTCTCTCTATCTTTGGATCACTTAGCATATTCCTAGAAAAAAAAGGAAAGACACAAGTATATATTTATAGGAACATCTTCTCTATACTTGAATTATAGTATTATGCAAGAAATCTATAAATATGAAGAATTAACATGAAGCCTTCAGTATAACATTTATAAAGTATAATTAGAAACCAATTATTAGTTTCCAATTTCATAGTCTTAGAGTCAAAACAACACGATTCAAGTCAAGATTAATTACTAAATAATACATTGCACCAATTTGACTAACCTAGAAAATCTAGCTCTTAACTTCATCAAGTTGCAAGAAGACACTTTTTTTTTCCTTTTTCAATGAAGAAACACTCTAAAGAGTGCAAAAATTCATAAAATTTTTCAAGACTGTGAAAACAAAGCATAGGAATGTCATGTTACATTTATGAGTTAAATATTCCTTATCCTAAGAAAAACTAACCAACTGCTTATGTATATGCATGCAATTAGTAGGTTAATAAGAGAATAAATTCACATGTAATTGAAACATGGATGAATGAGAGAGGTCAACTGGAAAGCACAGTGTAAAGAAAATGATTTTTTTTTTTTTTTGGGGTTCGCGAGGATCATACTTGCAACATGGGTGTAGTTCTCACTAGTGGATCTCTTGGAGTTTTAGTCGGTTCCAATTTCCTTATATGTGATTTGAAGGGATCACAACCTAGATCATGAATGTGTTTTTCACTTGTGATCTTGTCAGATCTTTAATTCATAACCGCTTTCTTTAGCAAAAAATTTGCAGCTAAATCCTATACCACACATAATAAAACACCGCATAAACCATGAAAAGATAGAATAATTAAAAGCTAAAAAAATATAGTGTAAGCTGCTAAATAAATATAATTGTAGTGGAGTAACTAAATAAAATTAAACAAAACAAAATAAGATAAAGTGAAGTAAAACAAAGGATATGGGAAATAAAAATTGGGTTACCTCCCTATAAGCACTTTTGTTTAATGTCATTGGCTCAATGTTTTTTACTTCCCTTTCTAAAGTGGTTCATATCGTTGATGTACCATATCAAAAATTTCTCTTAGAGCTTCCCATTCATCATTAGAGTTAATTGTTAACCCAAATGAAGCATCTCATGTCTATTTGCTTTGGTGGCTTGAGGATCTTTCTTTTTCTATCTCTTTGTAATATTCACACAAAGCTCACTATTTCCAAATCTTAATACCATGTTACTATTTTTCACATCAATTATAGCTCCTATAGTGGCCAAGAAGGGATCCCCAAGGATAATAGGAATTTCCGAATCTTCCTTTATATCTAAGATTACAAAGTCCATAGGGAATATAAGTTTATCCACTTTTAGAAGTACAATCTTAATCTTTCCTTTTAGTCTTTTGTAGGACCCATCGGCTAATTGAATTGTTATTTTAGTTCTTTTTATCGCATCCCCTAATCCTAATTTCTTTACTGTAGAGAAAGGCATCACATTAATACCTGCACCTAAATCACAAAATGCATTCTTAAGATTTTCATTTCCCATGGTGAAATCTAAAGTGAATTTCCTTAGATCGTTTAATTTAAGGGGAAGTGTGTCTTTTAGTGCTTCAGTGCATGCTTGAGTCAACATGATTGTTTCTTACACATTAACTTTCCATTTTTTAGCCATTATTTCTTTCAAATAGCATCTATAACGAGGTGTTTGTTTTAATAAATTTACCAATAGCATATTAATCTCTAACTTCTTAAACATCTCTAGAAACAACTTAAAATCTTTACTAATTTTTTATTTAAATTAGGTGGCATACCTTGTTTAGTAGTGGGCTCACATTCTTTAAGAATGTGCCTTTGTTGTTCTACTTCTTCTTTTGATTTTAATATAGAAGTTGTTTTTCTTGAAGTTAAACTTTCTTGCCTGACTTTAGTTGTTGCATTAACTGGCTTAGTTGGGGTGAAAGCCTTTATAATGTTTTCAAATTGTTTCTCTAATTTTTCAACCCCCTTTATGGTGACATTAGCAAGTTTCTCAATTGCTTGTGAATTTTCAAGTTGGTTTCTCTTCTGATTTCACCTCTCTTACTACCTGAAAGCTATAATCAGCTTGTGCATTTTCAGATATAGTTAATGACAATTCTAGTTTTTCTTCATCCATAGTAGACATAGAAAGATTTAATTACTTCTTTTCATAGGAATCTTTTTGGTTTTCTTTTACAACCACTAGTGTAGCGATGAAAAGCTTTTGTGCCTATGCTAATTGAGTTGCCAATTTTCAGATAATTGAACTTTGTCTTGCAAATCTTTCTTCTCACTTCTACTTCGAATCTCTCAGTAATTTTTCAATAGTCTTCTCTAGAGCTAGGATCATAGGATTTACAGAGGAAGGTTGTTCATCATGTTCATAACATACCAATTGGTCAATTATTCTAATCGCTTACATTACTAGCATTGTTGTTAATGGCTCTCCAATGGTGGCTTTAATTTTGGATTTATCATGATATTGAATCTCATCATAAAATACTAACAATTGATTCTAGGTAAGGGTATTGTAACATGGGCATTTATTTATTAAATCTCGGAATTTCAACCATGCCTCATATAATGATTCACCTTCATGTTGCTTAAGAGAAATGAGTTGAATTTGAAGATTTATAATGCAACACAATGGAAAAGATTGTAGGCAATTATCTTCCATACAAAGTGCCTATGAAATAAAATAAAAATAATAAGAAATCTGACACTAAAAAGAAGCTAAAAGAAAATAAATAAAGAAAATGGAAGTAAAGAAAGACAACAAACAAAGAAAATAAAGCACCTAAATCTAGACAGTCTTAAATATTGAAATTAGAGTAAAACATTCCTTGACAACAGCGCTAAAAACTTGATACACTTGACTTAACTTTACTTTTTATAACAAATAACAAAAGCATAATTTTACTAATAAGTGTATTAGGTCACGTATGTAGTAATAAAACTGGTGAGAACCAATTTGAACCCATAGAGAATCGTGACTAACTTGTAATAGTATTGTATCGTTTAAATCTAGGCAAGTAAAATAGCAGCTTATTAAATAATTAATTTCTAAAACTAAATTAATAAAACAAATAAATCGGGGATATTTAAAATCTGTAAAGGATTCAACTGCAACTAAATAATTAGAAATATCAATTAATGTTAACACAATGTCTTTAATAGGTCTCGTTCTAAAGTAATCAAGCACTAGGAATTCCTTTTCGTGAAGCAAATACCTATGATTAACTAATTTATCCTTTCTATCACTAGATAAGAGATAAATTAAATGAATACTCTCTAATTCCTAAACCTTAATTGAATTAAAGAACATATCACTATGTCTTCTTTAATTTAAATTATCTAGTTCACAGAAAACAATTAAAAAAAGTTTGGTAACTCCATTCTAATAAACTTATAAAATAAATGTTGTTGTGATTAGGGAATTAAGAACTTTAAAAAAATAGATAAAACTCATTGATTGATAATCCAACAATCTAATAAATAATACCAATCAAGTACACAAGAAATAATAGGTACACAATATCCAAATGAAGAATATGTAGAACCATTGAAGGAGTTTGAAACCTTAGCTTGATCAAATATTGCTCCTATCACTTCTAATGTTGAATTCCAAAAGCTACTTTATAAGATGCTTTTCTCTTTTTCTAAATCCTCATTCTAATGTAATAAGAATGTGTAGAACAACTTTTGGGCTTTTTATATTCTATTCTACATTTTGTTTTATATTGTATTATGTGCTCTGTTTTATATTGTATTTTATGTTGTATTTATAAGGATTTTTATAGAAGTACATGTGTAGGACAACTTTTGGGCTTCAAATCTTGCTAAAAATAAGAAGATTTGAAAGGCATTGCAGGTTCATGCCCAAGGATTATGGTTGTAATCCTACGTATGATCTTTCTATGTTTCAAAAATCATAAAATAATAAAATAGGAGAATCATGCCCAAAGATCATGCTCATGATTTTTGCCCATAGTTCTCTTTGGACACCAATTCTTCTTTTTCTATGCTTTTACCTACGATTTTAGTTCATAGTCATCGTTCATGAGTGTGATCCTTTTCAAGACTTCATAACTCATCAAAATCGTCTCCAAATCTTCTAAAACTCTATCTAAAAATCATCAAACTCTTCAAATCAATTAAATGAAGTTTGAAATCAAAATATTAATGAAATAAGTATTGAATTCAATACAAATACCCAGAAAATGTTATAAAAGCATTATAGAATTAATTGTAAAATATGCACATTTACACACTCATCAAACATCTTAGTGCAGAGTTTCAACCTTTCAAAGGTTGCTATTTATGAATGAGATAGAAGTATCAATTCTAGGCTTCTTTTCTAGTACTAACATTATGTAGTGGCTACTTAAGGTGGACTTGTAGCTAAAATAACTAGGTTAAGTCCTCAAATGGAGACCTCTAAATATGATGTTAATGACACTATTAAGGGCTTAGTTTAGGCAATGATCATTATAGTCTTCCTTCTTTGACGAGGTCATTTGATATGGTTTCGTAGAGTTAGCAATATATTCCTTCAAGTAACCATGCTAAATAGCATGTACAAGGGCATCTTTCCATTGGTAATACTCATTCTTATTATGCCCTTTTTCCCTATAGAAGTCATGGTATTTGCTATTGTCCCATCGACTTGGCTGGGTTCTCATTCTCTCAAGGCATGGTAATAGCCTTAGGTTATGAACATCCATAAAGATATCCCCTATGGGCTTGCTTGGGGGAGTGTATTGGGTGAATGTTGATATTGGGTTATATCACTTTTGGCCTTTTGAACTATTGTTGTTGTGCTTAGGACCTAGGTAGTCTTTTACCGACCCCCTTTCTTTCTCATTCTTCTTATCTGACCTTCCTTGGTTGGTTTTGCACCTACAATGGGTATTGTCCTCTTGATCAATGTAGTTCTAAGCTTACTTCCTAATTCGGCCAAGGTGCTTAACTTGTTCTTTGATAGGAATTTTAAAGAACTCCCTTTTCGAATCCACTCCTACCATGGCTGCATGGATGGTTATTCCTTCATTATGGCAGGGATCTCAACTATTGCTTTGTTGAACCAGCCTATAAAAGCTTGGAGTATTTCTCCATCCTTTTAATCAACAAGGTACAAGGATGATGTATCCTTTGTTGTTAGTTTGCTTGCTTAGAAGTGCAATGAAATTTTTTTGGCAAGATCTTCAAAGCTAGATATGTTCTTAGGTAGGTGGTGGAACCATGTCGTAGCTGCCTTCTTAATAGGAATCGAGTAATCAGACTATTGACCTAAGTCCAAGCATGAGGACTCGAGAGCTTGACAAAGAGCATCCTTTCATCTTAACCCACACTAGAAGAGTTTGAGCTACTCAACTCTATAGATTTGATGTCATTCTTGAGTTGAGCTCTCTCGTACCTATCATTCATCTTTGAATGCTGACCTAAAGAGTACTCAATTGAGAACTTGGCTCACTCGCCTACTAGCTCGGCCGACCTATCTCTAAGCCATTTAGAGCATATTTGAGTTGAATACATCACAGAAGAGCCAATAGCTCAGCTCGATAATAATTAGGTTGATCGTACTCTTTTGTCTATTTATGCTAAAATCTCGCCTCTAGTTACTAACCATGTGTTCGAGTACCCACATGATGGAATCTACTGAACAAATAAAATGTTTTCTTGATTTTTCATTTATACCCCTTAACATTCCTTATATTTTACTTATTTTGGACATTGCCATTTTAGACTTTTCTATTTTTGGCAAGTTGCCCTCAATTTGTGGGCATAAATATCCTTGTACATTGTAGCCACATCATCATCTTACCATTATTGAATATACTAAGCTCTTCCTTTAATTAGCTATTTTGTACTTACTCTCTTTAACTCTTATTCTAACTCTTTAGCAAGGCTAGGTGATGAGTAACCTCACTAAACTAGCTCGTATGTCATATTGAGCTAGTTCATGAGTTTATGGAGGTTCCTTGGTGTGCTATATCCTCGGAATCATTCATAGGAAGCTACTTGTTTTCTTTTGTTACATGCATTCATCACCCTTTAATTCAAGCTTTCTATAAGCTTAGACCTACCCTGATATGATTGACCTTGTTTATTCTTAGCGCGATGTATCATCTTGGTATTAGAGTGGAGGTTTACTATGAGTAAGTAATTGTGGTACTATATTGTTGCTTTGATTGTCATTTATGTTTCAAGTGTATTGTGTTGTAAGGTAGTTGTTAAAGTTGTGTTTTAACTAGCTACGAGTGTTTTAGTAGGTAAATAGAAGTGGTGGTTTGCTGCTGTATGGTGACTATTGAAGTGTTTTGTTATACTTCGTTTCATGCTATGGAAAACAAAGCAAGTAGTAGTTGTGCATTTTCTATAAAGTTTGTGTGTTGATTGATTAAAGGTTGCGAATGTGTTGTTTCTTGAGTAATATAGGTACTTTGATTGCTGTGAACACAAAAAAATTGAGTAAAGAATGATTGATTCAAGTGTTAATGCTGGCATTGGAGACGATAACAGTAGTGTTGTCCACTATGGTAACAAATCTAGAATAGCCCTAGAAGTTCTGCTAAGCAGTTTGATGAGATGACTCACTTGATAGTTGATTTAACTTGAGCTATTTATGCGTTAGCATCCTGACCTAATAGGGCTAACTACAATACCCCCCAGGCTACTCCTAAAGTTGGTGCTACTATCCATAATGCTTAACTTGCCTAAGGATAAATCCTAGCTCAACAAGTTCGAGGTGAAGGAGTAGGAGGCAATGTACAAAGGAGAATAGATTTGGGTGGACTGGAAGAAGAGAATGAGGACGAGTATAGGGAAATAGAAGAGACAACACATGCACCCCGAGTTGCTGACCATGCAAAACTTTAAGTTTCAAGCTTTAATGGAACTGAAGATGCAGATGAGTATCTTGATTGGGAGGAGAAGGTAGAAAGAGTCTTCAATTATTATCAATACGAAGACTATGATAAAGTCCAAATTGTTGCTAGAGAGTTCTTAGGATATGCTATGATGTGGTAGAAGAATTTTCAACAATGTGTAGAAGAGATGGATACAGAGAAGTTAGTATGTGGCCTGAGATGAAGAGATTTCTTAGAGTAAGGTTTGTGCCAAATACCTATTTATAGGACACTTTTGCTAGATTATAAAAGTTGAAACAAGGGAATTGCACTGTTGATGAGTACATGCAAGAATTCCAAAAATGTTCATGATCCGATGTGAGGTTAGTAAACCCTCAACCTGTATATCATCAAGATTCTTGATTGGATTGAGGTTAGACATGTGAGATTTAGTATAAGTATAGTATTTTATCATACTGACTAAGACCATTAAAATTGCTCAGTGAGTGGAGAGATAGAGGTGGGATAGGTTAAGTCGACTTCTAATGAGCTGACCTGTCTAACCTAACATACCTATTAAGGGTAGTCACTGAGCTCAATACAATACTGAGCCAAGCAGAAGGATAGACGTTATAATTGAGCAAAGGAACTAACCAAATGAAAGTGAAACATCATTAAGAATGCTTGAGAAGGGACAGAGGTTAAGACAAAAGACGAGCTAGGTCAAGTGTTTTAAGTGTCAGGGATTTGGGCACATGGTCATCCAATGTCTAAGTAGACTAACCATGGTAATCAAAGTTGAAGTCCCTACCGTTGAAGTAGATAATACTAATGAAGAGCTTGAAGAGAAAACTGAACTAGAGGAAAAGGCTAAGGTATCTGATGAAGAGCTCATAAAGAAAATGTATATGCTATCAACTTAGATAAGCTGACCTTAATTATCTGATTAGCCTCGAGCATTGAGGCATCTGATGGGGAGGAGCAATGAGAAAACTTGTTTCATATCACTTGCAAAGTCAATGATCGGTTTGTACACTTATTATAGATAGTAGGGGATGTACTAATGTTGCTTGTGCTAACTTAGTTCGAAAACTCAAGTTGTTGACCATATCACATTGAAGACCTTATAAACTACATTGGCTAAATGAGAAGGGAGAATTACATGTTGTACAGCAAGTGCTGCTGCTGATTTTAATTGGAAATTATTTTGATGAAATTCTCTGTGATATATTACCCATGTGTGCATCCCATGTGCTATTGGGATGACCTTGGCTATTTGATTGAAGAGTCATCCATGATGGCTTCAAAAATACATATGTTTTTGAGAAAGATGGGAGAAAGATTACTTTGAACCCTATGACTCTGAACCATATAAGTAAGTTACAAGCTAAATTAGCTCGAGGAATTAAGAAGACACTAATTTTGAGTTGATCCGAGCTTCGAGAAGCCAATAAGGTTGATGTGTTGACATTTCTATTTATTAGAAGATTGTTGGAGTTAAAGGAATGAGCCGAGCTACTTAGGGAGTTCTAAGAACTATTGGATGAATATGCCAACCTGTTTCCTGAATAGTTGCTAGAATGATTGCTCCTCCTCCGAGAATTGAACACTATATTGACTTGATACCTGGTGTCTCCTTGCCAAATAAGCTAAATAATCAACTGAATCCTAAGCAAGAAGTTGAGCTTTAGAGACAAGTTAATGAACTATTACAAAAGGGATATGTGAGGGAGAGTCTTAACCCTTATGTTATGTTGGTTATAATACCCTTTACAAGCTTGGAGAAGGAACTTTAATCATCGATGTGCTTTTTGGTATAATGACTTAGAGTATGTTGAAACTCTGGAGTTAAGCATGCTTATGTTGGAGCAATCCTAGGATAGGTGACCTCCTAGGAAGCTGCTACACTAGGAGACAAAACCATATGGTGTTCTATGCTAAAGTGGACAATACCTTGGTGGGAGGAGTTTCAACCAAGTTATTATAAGTAATATCAGAGGCATCCACCAATCGGAAAGGCGGAGCCCTACCTAGTGGTTGTCTTGGACCTGTGTAATGAAACTAATGAGGGCATATGTTTTGTAGGGGGGTGGGGGTGTGGATTGTAATACCCCTTACAAGATTAGAGAAGGAACTCTAATCATCGAGGTACCTTTTGGTGTAGTGGCTTAGAGCACGTCGAAACTCTAAAGTTAGGTGTACTTAGGCTGGAGCAGTCATAGGATTGGTGACCTCTTGGAAAGTTGCTACACTAGGAGACAAAACAGTACGGCATTCCATAACAAAGCGGACAATACCTCAGTAGGAGGAGTTTCGATAAGGTCGTTACACTGGTTACTTATGCCGAAGAAGGATGGTACCTCACAAATTTGTATGGACAGTAGAGTTGTCAACAATATTACAATCAAGTACAAATACCCCATGTTGAGGCTAGATGATATGTTAGATGAATTCAGTGGTGCTAGAGTATTGAGCAAGATTGACTTGAAGTTAGGTTACTACTAGATTTGTATGCGACCGAGGGATGAGTGGAACTGCATTCAAAACCTAATGTGGTTTAAATGAGTGGATGGTGATACCATTTGGGTTATTAAACGGCCTAAAGACTTTTATGAGGTTGATGAATCATGTTTTGAGAGATCTAATTGAAAAATTTGTTATAGTCTACTTTGATGACATCCTTATCTATAGTGCCGATCTATTACATCATGTTGATCATCTCCAAGCTGTTTTTAATGTTCTTCGAGAAGAGAAACCATTTGGAAATTTGAAGAAGTGTTGTTCTCCTAAGAAGAAGTAATCTTCCTTGGATATATCGTAAGTGGTGAAGGCTTGAGAGTCGATGAGGAGTTTAAGCCATTGTTGAGTGACCCAATCTTCTTGTTCTAAGGTGAGAAGCTTCCATGGGTTAGCTTCCTTTTATTGCTGATTTATTTAAGGTTTGAGTTCAATAGTTGCACCCCTTATTGAGCTAACAAAGAAGAATGTGGAGTTCAAGTAGGAAGAGAAAGAGAAGAGGAGTTTTGTCGAGGTGAAATAGAGGTTGACCTTTATCCCAGTCTTAACTTTGCTCGACTTCAAGAAAATATATGAGCTAGAGTGTGATGCATCAGGAGTTGGCATAGGCGCTGTATTGATGTAAGAAGGTGATACGAGGCAAGCGCACCTATCAATTTTAATATAGTCGGATATGAGTCCGAGTCGATCCCTCAGAGATTTTGAGTACTAATATTAGCTTTAGCTTTATTATCTAATCGGAAAATTATGATGAGTTGAATGAATTAAAAATAATGAAATTAACAACTAAACTACTTATGAGACTTAATTACGCAAATTAGAAAGCAATAAAACTATGAACGACTTCAAGTATGTAATGATGTATTTAGGAATTATTTCCCCTAGTGTTTAACATGTAACCTTTTTAAAATGTATTCAATTCAGTTTCTATAATTCTTGACCGGAGGGATTCACAATTAAAGCTAATATCTTTCTCAAGCATATTAACCCTAATCCTAAATTATTTACCGGAATCTCTTCACTTAGTAATATAACTTAGAATTGCATTAATGTTTAATGAATTCCCATACAAACAATCAACTTTTCGAAAGAACCATGTATCTTATCTCTAAGTATACATGTAATTCTCTTCAATTATGTGTAGATCTAATTACACATGCAATTTCTCAATTAACATGCATAATATCATATATTGATACTCTAGAATTATCAATCCATAATTAACGACATAATTGAATCAAGAAAAGATAGAAACTTTCTTGAAATTATAATTCAATCCAAGGGTTACATGAAACCCTAGGTTCCATAATCCTAAATACTTGAATTCTAAGCTATCATAATGAATCTAAAAACGAGTTTCATCAAAAACATAAAATAAAGCATGAAAACCCCTCTTGATTTGATGAACAATCTTTAATCTTGAAATCGATGTCGTTATCGCTTCTTGATGTTGTTTCTCCTTAAGTCTCTTCTTGTCTCTTTGTTTCTGTAATGTCTCTCCTCCTTTTGAACCTTAAGATCCCCTTTTATATGTGTATTTCACGGATCTTATTTTCGTCACCAGACACGGGCTGGGACATGGCCGTGTCCCCAGGCCGTGTAACTTTCTGCACAAAGGCAAAATTTCTGCACAACTTCAAAACTTCATAACTTCTTCGTTTGAACTCGGAATTGAGTGAAACTTGATTCCTTTTCTTCGTTTTTGAGCCTAGAACGCGTTTAAACCCTGAAATCAACATTTTACTCAATTAAGTATCAATTTCTTTAAATAAAACCAAAAATGTACGGGAAATGCTATAAAATCACCATATAAAATATGTTTAAAATTAGAGTTATCAGAAGGCTAACCTATTGCCTATCGTAGTTAGAAGCTATGAGGACATCGGTTGAATTATTTTATATATGACAAAGAACTCCTTGCACTTATCAGAGCTCTTTAAGTGTGGCAACATTATCTATTACTAAGAGAATTTGTCTTTTATACAAATTATGAGTCCCTAAGATATCTCAGAAGGTAGGCAAAGCTTTCAAAGAGGCAAGTCTGATGGGTTGAACTTTTAGAAGGATTCAATTTTGTGATCAAGTACAAACAAGGAAAGACCAATGTGGTTTTCGATGCCCCATCAAGAAGACATACTTCTGATTGAGCTGCATACCAAGCTTTTAGGGTTCATAAGTATCAAAAAGCAGTATCCCTATGAACTTCATTTCGACCTACTATTTGGACGATCTGAGGAAGGAAGAATAATGGATGACTATTATGTAAAGGATGGATAACTATTTTGAGGTGACAAGTTATGTGTGCCGACTTATTCTTTGAGAGAGCTACTAGTGCGAGAAGCTCACTTTGGTAAACTCTAAGCATTTTAGAGAGAAAAGGACATATGAATTGCTGAATGCAAGGTTCTTTTAGCCTATAATGAGGCATGTTGTACACGATATTGTGGAGAGTTGTGCGATCTGCAAGAAAGCAAAGAGTAGAGTTAAGAAAGGAAGAGGTATGCCTCTAGCAGTCTCAACTAAACCATAGGCTGATTTGAGCATAGAATTTATCCTCGACCTACCCTCGTATTACCTAAGGGAAAGACTCTATGATGGTCATTGTGGACAAATTCAACAAGATGGCACATTTTGTGCTCTGCACCAAAACTAACAATGCTTTGAATTTTGCTTCTTTATTTTTGTAGGAAATTATTCGCTTACATGGAGTATCGAGGAGTGTAGTGTTAGATTGAGACAAAAAATTCTTAAGCCATTTTTAGAAGACTCTCTAGTGTCAAATGGGAATAAAGTTACATTTTAGCACTTCTTGGCATCCTTAGATTGATGTTTAGATAGAGGCCATCTTGGGTTCATTACTCCGAGTTGTAGTAAGGAAGAACCTAATCAATTGGGATACATGCCTACCCATGGTGGAATTTGCTTACAACAGGATAATACATGCTACCACTAGACATGCACATTTTGAGGTCATTTATGGCTTTAACTTTGAGCTTCCTCTTGATTACACCCTATTACCATCACCTGACTAAGAAGGCCTAAAAGCAAGAATCAATGCTTAGTCTTTCTAACAAATCTACCAGAAGATTACCCAATAGATTGACGAAGCTACAAGGAAGTTGAAGGAAAAAGGAAAAGGAAGGAAAACCAAGTAGTTTTAGCCAAGCGATCAAGTATGACTATACTTAAGCAAAGAGAGATTTCCTAACAAGAGGAAGAACAAATTGTCTGTCCGAGTTGAAGGACCATTTAGAATACTTCAAAGGATCAATAACAATGCCTATAGAGTGGAGTTGCTTGAAGACTTTAAGTGTTTAACATGTTTAATATTGTCGACCTCAACCCTTACTAACTAGAAGAAGAGTAGAATGAAGACTAGTCAAATTTGATCCCAAATCCCAATTAGCTTAGAGGGGATGATAGGGATCGAACAACAAGACCATTGACTTGAGCCTAAGTATAAGGACTTGAGAGCTTAACAAAGCGTATCCTTTTAACCCCAATTGATACCAGAAGAGTTTGAGCTGCTCCTCTTTACCAATTTTTTTATCATTCTTGGGCCGAGCTCTCTTGTACCTATCAACTGTCTTTGAATGTCGACCTGAGGAGCACTCAACTGACATCTTAGCTTACTTGCTCACCAGCTTGGTCAACCTAGTTTCGAGCTATTCAAAGTATATCTAAGTAGAATTAACTGCGAAAGAGCCAATAGCTCAACTTAGCAACAGTTAGGTTGACTGTACTCTTTTGTCTATTGCGCTAAAAGCCTGTCTCTAGCTACTAACCATGTATTTGAGTGCCTACGTAATGGAATCTACTAAACAAATCAAATGCTTTCTTGATCTTTCATTTATACTCTTTAACATTCCTTGTATTTTATTAATTTTGGTCATTACCCTTTTAGTCTTTTCTACTTTTGGCAAGTTTTCCTAAACTTGTGGGTGTAAATACCCTTCTACAATGTAGCGGCATCATTGTCATACCATTATTGAATATACTGAGCTCTTCCTTTTGTGAGCTATTTTGTACTTAGTTTCTTTAACTCTTATCTTAACCCATAAGTAAGGCTAGGTGGCGAGTAACCTCACTAAACTAACTTGTGTATCATATTGAGCTAGTTTTTGAGTTTAAGGAGGTTCCTTAGTGCATCATATCATTGGAATCGTTCGCGGGAAGCTACTTGTTTTCTTTTATTACGCGCATTCATCACCCTTCATTTTAAGCTTTTTGCAAGCTTAGACCCAATCGATATGACTAACCTTATCCATTCTTGGCGTGGCGTGTCACTTAAAGTTCTCGAGAAGGCCTTTCATTTGGCCCCATCACCAAGGCTATACAAATCCATCATGGTTCGAAACTACATCAAATGATTGTTCGGATTGGTTAAGCCATTAGATGAGTCCATCATTAGTAGTTTTACACTAAATGGGAGTATTCCTCCTAGATTGCCCTTATGAATGGGGTTTGGCTACTAGCATTAGAAGTGGTAGCATCTATCTTTAGGCTTTCTTGGTTTTTGGACATCTTTTTCATCATGTCTATTTGATAAGTCTCTGGGTTTGTACACATGGAGAAGTACCATAATGAATGAACCGAAAAGGAAATAGCAAAGAAACTAGCAAAGTTCGAGCAGCGACCAAATAGATATGACTCACCACTTGGTTTTGCTCGGCTTACAACCTGCCGGATATGACACACTGGTCCAAATTGGGTTACTCCTCTTTTAAGGGAATAGATAAGAGTTGAATGATAACGAGAATACTAAGGTTGCTTAAAGAGAATAATTTTGTATTGAAAGTTGGATGTTTGTCTGCATATAAGGAAAGTAGAGGTTTATATACTTGCCTACTAGGGTTATTTTACTCGTATGAAAAGACAAAAGGGTACTTTACAATTACGTTACATTAATCATACTAAAAAGGGGTGAAAAAGGAGAAAGAATATCCAATATGGAAAAGAAAGAATTATTTTGGAACATTGTGTCAGAAGGTACGTATCACTTGATGGCTGTACGATAAGAGTATGATATACAGGTAAAAGCAGGAAGTGCTAAGAGTCAGGGGTTGACTTGATCTAGATCAGATCGGGAGTCAATCAACTTAGCAAAAAGGTTAGCTATCTCGAAATCAGACACTAGTAGGTTAGGTCAGTAGCTCGGCTTGGCTAGTTTGGGTTTGTCTTTTGGATTAAGACTTTGTTATTGGACATGAGCATGTTAGACACACATGAGGATTTGAGAGATAGGTTGGTAGGAGGTCAGATTAGGATAGGAGTCCCTATTTCGGCATATAGCTTAGAGCTAGTATTTTCCGTACAAGCCTTTAAAGTCCTCTGGCTCAGCTTCTTGTGATTAGTCTAGGGTGTTGATTCCTATCATTTGCTTGGGGTTTGAAGGGATTTGTCCTTAAATTTGAAGCGATTTCTACTCGTTCTTCTGAGGCATTATCAGGGTCTTTTACCAGTTGATGGGGAATCAGATTAGATGCATTGAAGGTAGAGGAGACACCATAGTCATCAGGTAACTCGATTTGGTAGGCGTTGCGGTTGATCTTCTTTAGGACCTTGAATGGGCCGTTAGCTCAAGGAGATAGTTTGTAAGTCTCTTGGCTAGAAGGAAATAATTAGGTAGCTTTGGCTGCCTATCTCTTGTTGTCTCTAATTGAACTTAGCGATCTTCCTCGTGACAGACTAGTGTAGGTTATGTAATTCTTGGGCTCAGTCTACTCCGGATTGACTTTCTTCAATAGCTGTTAGGGTACCAATCATGTCTAGGGGAATGGTGGGGTTAAGGCCATAAATGGCCTCGAATAGGGTCTTCCTAGTAGTGCTATGGACAGTTCGATTGTATGCGAACTCCATAACGGGTAGGCATAGATCCTAATCTTGTAGGTTCTTTCCTATGACAACTTTGAGCAGCTTACCTAGTGTCCTGTTTACCACTTCACTCTAGTCATCAGTTTGAGGGTGGCTACTGGAGTTGAATATGAGTTTAGTCCTAAGTCTTCTCCAAAGACTTTTCCAAAAATAGCTCAAGAATTTTGTGTCCTGATTTGAGACAATTGTCTTCGATACTCCATGTAGTCAGACAATCTTTTGCGAAAACAAATCAGCAATATATAGAGCATTATTAGTTCGATGGCATGGAATGAAGGGCGTTATCTTGCTAAAGCAATCCACTACAATAAAGATAGAATCTTTTCCTCTAGGTGTCTGGGGTAATCCTAGGATAAAGTCTATATTGAGGTTGGCCGATGGTAAGGTAGGCGTCGGTAGAGGCATGTACTCTCTATAGGGTTTTCTCTTCCCCTTAGCGCACTTACACACTTCACAAGGACTGACTACCTTATGGACATCTTTGGCCAAGCTTGGTCAGTAAAAATTCTCCTTTAATAGATTAGATGTTTTGACCACTCCAAAATGGCCTGAAAGTCCACCACTGTAAGCTTCCCGGACAAATAGTTCTCGTGTGTAACAGTTTGGAATACATAACCTACAGTCCTTGAACAGATAGTTATCTTTAAGATAATATCCTTCAACAAATACCCCCGCTTGATATTGTTCAATAATGGGACTAAAGTGAGGGTTAGTAGCATACTGCTCCGTGATGAGTGAGAATCCCAAAGAATTTGTTTGCAAAGTAGTCAGCAAAGTTTGTCGTCATGACAGAGTGTCGCTGACCACATTTGCACTCCCCTTCTTGTACTGAATGACGTATGAGAACCCTTCCATGAATTCCAACCATTTGGCTTGCCTCTTCGAAAGCTTTTCTGACTCCTTAGATGCTTCAATGATTTGTGGTCAATGTAAATAACAAACTCTCGTGGTAGCAAGTAGTGTTGCCAAATAGTAAGTGCTTAGGAAAGGGAGTACAACTCCTTCTTGTACACAGAATAGTTTAAGGCTAGGCTACTCAGTTTCTCATTATGGTAAGCGACGAGCCATCATTCTTGCATCAAGATAGCACCAATTCTAACTCTTGGTGTGTTGCACTCTAGTTCAAATGGCTTGTCAAAATCTAGTAGTAATAGGACAAGGGTCGAGGTGAGCATCTCCTTTATCTCCCTAAAGCTTTGCTTAGCTCGATCACTCTACTTGAACTCTTCATTCATTTTAGTCAGCTCGGTTAATGGGGTAGCTATTGTACTGAAGTCCTTAATAAATCGCTTATAGAAAGAAGCTAGGCCATGGAAACTTTGGACCTCAGTGACATTTTGTAGCATCAGCCATTCCAGAGCAGCTCGAATCTTTTCCTTATCTGCTCAGATTCCTTCCCCTAACACTACAAACCTTAGGAATATCACTTCTCTCTGGCAGAACATGCATTTCCTTACATTTCCATATAACTTCTTAGCTCGCAAAATGTCAAATACTTCGTGAACATGTTGAACATAGTCGTTTAAGTCGGCACTATATACTAGTATGTCATCAATATATACGATTACGCATCTTTCAATCAGAGGGCACATCACATGGTTCATTAACCTCTTGAATGTGCTCGACGTGAGTAAGTCTGAACGGCATAACCAACCATTCGTAGAGTCCGTACTTAGTCTTAAAGGCAGTCTTCCACTCATCCTTTAGTCTTATACGAATTTGATGGTAGCCACTTCGTAGGTTAATCTTTGAAAATATCCTTGCACCATGAAACTCATCTAACATGTCATCGAGCCTCAGTATCAGGTATCTATACTTAATAGTAATTCTATTGATTGCCTGGTTATCGATGCACATGTGCCATGATCTATCCTTCTTCGACATGACTTGAGCTGGTACAGTATAAGGGCTTATGCTCTCCTTCACATATCCTCGCTTAATGAGTTCGTCCACCTATCCTTTTAGCTTGGCAGCTTGCTCAACGTTCATCTCGTATGTAAGTCGGTCCGGTAGGGCGGCACCTGGCTACAAATCGATATAATGCTCTATGCCTCAAACTGGTGGCAGTCCTTTGGGTAGCTCTTCTAGAAACAAGTCGGAAAACTCATTTAGCAAGTTTCGAATCTCTTCTGGAACATCCTGTAACGCCCTCATCTCCATCAATCTTCTAATCAATAGGAACATCGGTTCATTGACTTTCTCAGCAGATCGAAGCTCTCTTTAGCTTATCACCAAAGCTTTCTTCTTACTAGCTCGAGTGAGTTAGTTCAGAGCCTCATCCACTTGTAATGGGGTTAAGGGTTGCAATACAATCTTCCTTCCATCCTTAATAAAGGCATAGGTGTTCTTATACCCATTGTAAGTGACACGTCGGTTGATCAACCAAGGTCACCTAAGCAGTAGATGTGAAGCTCCCATGGGAATGACATTGCAAACTACTTCATCCTTGTATACATTCCCAATGCTGAACGGTACGGTCACTTGTTTAGTTACATGCAAAGCACCCTTATCATGAAGCCAATATAGCTTGTAGGGTCAGGGATGCTTTGAAGTTGGCAAACCTAACCTTTGCACAAAGGAATGTGCAATGACATTAGTATAACTTCCTCCATCCATGATGATTGTGCACAGTTGGCCTTTGATGATATACTTGGTATGGAATAGGTTCTCTCTCTGGTCTTCCTTCGAGTTCATTAGGGAACGCAGGACTCATCTCAGAACTAGGGCCATTACTTCTCCTAAGTTAGCATAGATACAGTTTTCCTCTTCCTCTTCGTCTTCTTCTTTCACCTTAGGTTTTCTAACATTCTCTTCTTCCTTGGGGTTACTCTAGTCCGTACTATCCACCAAGTCTCCTCGGAGTACTGTGACATGTTGATTCGGACATTCAGAGGCCATGTGTCCAAAGCCTAAGCATTTAAAACACTTCACCTTACTAGTCTTCTATTCGGATGGTTAACCTTTCTCATAGGTTCTCAAGGTCGGCTCGATTGTCTTACTCGGTCCTATTGGTCTACTCGGCCCTCCTCAGGTCGGTCATTCCTTTCATTAGCTCAGTATGGTCTCCCCGGGTTGGCTTGAATAGGTTGGCACGATATGGGAGCTTGGGAGAATGTTTACTCAGGTTGGCTCGATACATTTCTCCTCTACTTTTTGACCCTTTGCGCTATCTTGATGGCTTTGTCTAAGGTATAAAATCTCAGTACTCCCACAATATTATGAATTTCAAATCTGAGTCTAGAAATAAACCTCGATACGGTGCGTGCATCTGGCTCTTCTATGATCATAAGCATTTGGAATTCCTTGACATAGTCATCAATAGATTGGCTCCCTTGGCGAAGCTCTTGCAATTTTGCAAACATATCTTACAAGTATGTTTTAGGCACAAATCTAACTCTTAACAACCTTTTCATCTCTCATCCTAAGTTTTAATACCTTGTCTTCCATCTTTAGCTTTGGTAGCATTCAGATTCTTCCACCACATGGTGGCGTATCTAGTAAATTCCAAAGCAGCGAGTTGGACTTTAACTACATCTTCATACCCGTAACATTCAAACACCTTCTCAACCTTCTATTCCCACTCCAAATATTCATCTACATCTCCACTTCCACCAAAGGATAGGATTTGCACCTTAACATTGTCTATCCCTTTAGGAACTCGATGTCCTTGTCCCTATGTTTGGTAATAATCAACTTCTTCTTCACCAAACTCCCTAACATCCATCTCCTTGTTATCCTTCTCAATCTCCTCCAACTCCAATCTTCGTCTAGTAGCTCTTCCAGCTTGAGGAGGTCGAACTAGATGATTGATTCAATTAACTTGGCCATAGTATCTCTTAGGGGCACCATCCTATGGGTTTTGTTGCTAAACACCTTGGGGTTGTTCCTATTAACTTGCATTGTGGTGACTAGACTCTCAACAAGGTTTGTAAGTCTATCAAGTTTGTCATCAACAGACCCTAGGGTATTACTACCATTATGACCTCGACTAGGTTGAGCACTACTATCTTGGTCACCAATAACTCCCTAAACACTTAAATTTGACATAGCGTAATACCTTTTCGAACAGATTAATAAACTACTAAAAAACTTACTTTGTTGTCGCAATGGAAAACAGAGTAAAATAGAGTATCAATGAAACCACACTTAAGAATGCTCAAATGCACTATAGTAGTTATGGAAGAAACACAGTAGCCACCAATTGTAAAGCGAATTGAAACTTCACTGTAACTTCACACACTCTTTTGTGGAACCGTGCTCTGATACTAGTGAAGCTAATGCGTCTTCGGGGTTGTACATATAGAGAAGCACTACAATGAATGAACTAAAAAAGGAAACAAAAAAGAAACTAGCAAAGTTTAAGTAGCTATCGAATGGATGTGACTCACCACTTAATCCTATTCGGCCTACAACCTGTTGGATATGACATACCGGTCTAAATTGAAGGGTCACTCACTATTACTCCTTGCTAAAGGGAATAGATAAGAGTTGAATGATAACGAGAACACTAAGGTTGCTCAAAGAGAATAATTATGTATTGAAAGTTGGATGTTTGTCTGCATATAAGGAAAGTGGAGGTTTATATACTTGCCCACTAGGGTTATATTACTCGTATGAAAAGACAAAAGGGTACTTTACAATTACGTTACATTAATCATACTAAAAAGGGGTAAAAAGGGGAAAGAATATCCAATATGGAAAAAAAAAAGAATTATTTTGGAATGTTGTGTTAGAAGGTCCGTATTACTTGATGGCTATATGATAGGAGTATGATACATAGGTTAAAGCAGGAAGTGTTGGGAGTTAGGGGTCGACTTAATCTGGATTAGATCGGGAGTTAATCAACTTGGCAAAAAGGTCAGCTATCTCAAAGTTAGACGCCAGTAGGTTAGGTTAGTAGCTCAGCTTGGCTAGTATAGGGCTGTCTTTTGGATTAAGATCTCGTTGTTGGACAGGCGTATGTTGGATACACGTGAGGATTTGAGAGAGAGGTTAGCAGGAGGTTAGATCGGGATATGAGTCCTTATCTTGGCTATGGCTTAGAGCTAGTATTTTTTGTGCGAGCCCTTGAAGGCCTTTAGCTCGGCTTCTTATGATTGATCTAGGGGGTTGATTCCTATCACTATTAGGCTATTTTAGTCAACATCTTCTTCGAGCCTTTTGCTGTTGTTTGGTGTGAGTCAACCATGGGAAATAATTGAATGGTTCAATCTTCATGACTTTACCTTTCATTCTCTTTGATTTTCGGCATGCACTTAGCTCTTTTCTTGTCTTAAGTAATTGTGGCTCTTTTGATGGCAGGACCTTGCCAATCAAATATTGAATCTCAAGATTTGGAAACTACTTGAGTTTGAGCTATTAGCTCTTGAGCTATGAGACTTTGAGTGGTGAGACTTTTGCTACTTATCCAATTTGGCTTGAAGTTGCTCATTTTACTCTTTGATTAGGTTATTCTGCTTCGAGTCATTTTGGGTTATAATCTCATTGTTTTGAGCTTGCAACTTACCAAGGAGCTCCATCAGTTGGATGAGCTATTGTAAGTCCACTATGGTAGTATTTGGGATATAACAAGTCTTATCCTTTTGTCTGGCCTCTACAGCCCTAGCGGTGTCAATGACTTAACTTGTAGTAACATTGGCGACCTTATTAGCCACTTAGTTCACAGCATCTTATTGTTTAGATCCAATGATTCTTGCCATTGTAGCACTTATGAATTGAATTTGGAACATAGAAAAGATGGTCTTTAAGGGATGAATTTCCCGTAGATGGTGCTAAATGTTGCCTCAAGAGATTTATTACTAGAATATCTTAGAGTTTAGCCTTACTTAAAGGACTTGCCATTTGCAAAAGAGAGCACCATGAGGGCGTTGAGAGTTTGTTCAATCTAACCACTTTGATGCTCAAAACAACAATACTATGATGGAAAGGAATGTGAGACCTTGGAGAGTCTCTAGATGATTTACCTATAGGGGTTGAACCCCTATTAGTAGTTGTGGGATTGGAGATATATCTAGAAAGTTGATATATATGAATCTCACCTAAATAAGAAAGCATATCTTTCCTATATTATGTAAGTTATGAATTTCCTTAAGGTGATGTAGCAATCATTAGGTTGATATTTGATAGGATTTAGGGTATCGACCTAACCAAATGCTAAGTTTCAAGCAATATTGGAGACTTGTTCATGAGCTCCTCATGCATAGAAGACCTATTTATGAACTTTACCAATGTTAGAAGACTTGCTCTGCTCTGTTTGGCTAGGTTTACTTTGCTTTATCAAGTTTGATATGCTTTGCTAGGTTTGCACTATTTTGCTAGTTTACTCTACTTTACTGGTCTGCTTTGCTCAGTTAAGCTCTTCGGGTCAGCCAGAATTTTAGGTCTGCCCAAATTAGGTCTTCAAGGTCCCTAATAAAAGTAACTCAAGAGTAAGTAGCAAAGCACTTAGTTTAAGAGAGTATGTTTGGAAATTTCAATGTATTTTCCCTTTGATGCGGCCATTACAATATATAAGTATTTATAGTACCTAATTAGGCTAAATCCTAGGTTATAGTAAATTATAGAAAAGGATTCCTACTCATTAAGGAAAAGGGGAATAATTTCCAAAAGTTATTAATGCAATCGTACAAAAAGAATATTTGTTGGTAGAAAGGACAGTACGGAGGTTAGAAAAAAGGACAACATATACGTAGTTTGCTCATTTTGTGGTCCTAATAACACTATTGGCTGAGCAGGGGTGGTTTCTTGATTAGGTTAGGTTGGCATCAACAGTTTGATAGCTTGGACATTTGGGAATGGACAAGGGTTGGTTAGGGTGACTCACTTTTGGGTCGACTTAGGGTGCTCGGCTCCTAACAGCTGTCAGCTTGGCTCGACATGTTAGCTGGTCACTTTAACAGCTTCTTGGATGATGTGGAGAGCGAAGTAACTCAGTAGGTCAGACTAGGGTATGTATTACCCCTTGGCACTTAATTTACCTTGTATAGCTCGATAGGCCACCTAAGCAAGCCTATGAGCTTAGGAGCACGTGATTGGTCTGTGATCCCTATCATCCCCTCCATGCTATTTGAGATTTAGGACAAATTTGGAGGGTGCTCATTCTCGGGAGTGTATGGATGGAGATCGGTGATGTTGAAGGAGTCCAATATGCCATATTCCTCTGGTAGTTTAATCTTGTATGCATTAGGATTGATCTTTTCAAGCACTTTGTAAGGTCCATTAGCTTTACCTTAAGTTCATAAATCGTTCCTTGCTAAGGTAGATCCAAACCAGATCGCCTGGCTAAAATTCTCTCTTCTTCTATCCTCGGCTTCGCCTCTCGAGCTTAGTAGTAGCTCAGCTTAATTGTTGTACTACCTTTTGGTGCATGGCTATGATGGCCTTGACTCTCTTTGTAGCAGGTAGGTTGTCATTGAGACTCGATAGGTGTGCTTAGTCCATTGGGAGCTTGGGGTTAAACCTATAAGTGATCTCAAATGAGGACATGTTTGTTATGCTGTGGACGATCCTGTTGTAGGCAAAGTCAATGATAGGTAGACATAGCTCCCAATTAGACATGCTTTGTCCAACAATAACCTATAGTAAAGTTCCCATTGTTCTATTGACAATCTCAGTCTTTTCATTAGTTTGTAGATGGTAGGATATGTTGTATAATAGCTTGGTTCCTATTTGCCTCTGTAATATCCTCCAAAATTGGCTCATGAACTTCGGGTCTCAATCAAAAGCAATGGTTCTAGGTACTCCATGAAGCTTGACTATTTCCTATAAGAAAAGAAAAGAGATAGTCGAAGCGTCATTGGTTTTAGAATAAGGCATGAAATGTGCCATCTCGCTAAATCGATCCATAACCATCATGATGTAGTCCTTCCTTTGGGACGTCCTTGATAATCCTAACATGAAGTCCATACTCACCTTGGACCATGGTTTGGTCGAGATTAGCAAGGGTAGATAATGTCCATGCTCAGCTTGGCTCTTCGCTTTTTGGCAGGTCGTACACTTTTCCAACACTGACTGCACATCTCTCATCATTCTTGGCTAAAAGAATCTCGCAGATAGTACCTCATGGGTTTGGCATTGGCTAAAGTGTCTTGTCAATCCTCCTTCATGCGCCTTGTACACTAGTAGTTCTCTCATGGAACAGGTTGAGATACATAGCTTTCTCTTCCTGAATAACTATCCGTCCTCCTCGTAATAGTCATCCAATGTTCATCCTTCCTTACATTTGATATGGAAGAGATTTTCCCTCTATTCATCTTTGGGCATAAGACTGACACTCATTGTCCTTGTCAACACTAGAATGGTCGGCATAAAGTTACTTTCTCATTGTAGATAACTTCCTCCTTGGATAGCTTCGTTCGTCCATCGTCTTTTAGTTGCTTTACTTCCTCATCACTACTATTTTCTTCAACTGTCAGCACCTTGCCTCAGATCACCATAGTTCATCTATTCCAATACTAAGCAACCATATGTCCAAATCCTTGGTATTTGAAACACTTGATCTCACTCATCTTCTTGCTTGAACTTTAGCTTTTCTCAAACTTCCTTGAGACTTCCTTTTCCTCTACTTAGGTAGCCTGAGCAGGTTGGGTCTCAGCAACCTCACTTGGTTTCATTCGCATAGTTTTGCTCGGAATAGATTGGCTATTGCTAGGTTAGTTGACCAGTGGTTGGAACTTTCCTGTTTGCTACCTTTCTATCTTTTGGGTGGCTCAAATTGCATCATTAAGTAACTTAATATCCATGGTTTCTAGGATATCTCCAATCTTGTACTATAGTCCATTGATGAATCGAGATACCGTTTGGTCTTATAGCTCAATGACTTCACATCGGATCATTAACATTGGGAATTCCATGATGTAAGCTTCAACAGTTGATCCTCTTTACCTTAGCTCCTGTAATCTTTTGAAAACATCCTATCGATAGTAACTCGGCATAAATCTCCTCCTCATGTCCCTCTTCATCTCATCCTAACTCCTAACTTTACATTCTCCTTCTCTTCTTCGGGTGGCTTGCAAGTTCTTCCACCATAGGGCAGCATAATTAGTAAACTCTAACACAATAAGTCTAACCTTTGCATTATTAGGTACTTCATGGCATTTAAATTGCTTCTCAATCTTATCTACCTAATCTAGGTAGTCTTCGACATCACCACTTTCAGAAAATCTTGGAATATACATCCTCAATCCTTCAACTCCAGGGTCTTGTACATTCCCTTCTTCAAGCTCATAGTACTCCTTTACTTTGTTGTCTCCTTCCTCTTCTTCCTCAATTTCTTCAAGTGCTAACCTTTGCCTAGCTTCCTTACCCATTCCTTCAACTTGGGGTGGTCAAGCTAGGGCATTAACTTGGCTAAACTAACCATTTCATCACTCTTATTGCTTACGTCCTCTAGTTGGGCTATTTCTAACTCGTCTATCTTCTTGGATAATAGTTTACTAAATTAGCTACTAAGTCAATAAGCTTATCTAATTGGTCGCCTACTGACTGAGGTGTGAAGCTTCTTTCTTGCCCTCGGCCATTTTGAGCACCACTTTCTTGGTTTTCCAGAGTTTCTTAAATATTAGAATCCGACATTGTTGGTTACCTACAAAATTGATGTCTAAAATGCCACTTAAAGTTCTTTCCATAAATAATGATAGCAGATTAATAACTAGTACTCCCAACACTAAGACGACTACACAACAAATAAACAACAAACAACCATACTTTGTTTTGCGTAGAAGAAATAGGGGAAAACAGAACACCAAATTTTCCTCAACACCTTTCTACTACCCAGACTCTAATGTTAACACCGAAACTTCTAACACCTAAAAATAGTAACAAACCACTCAAAGAACAAAGTAATAGAATTCCAACTTTGAATGTAGCTAAGCTCTAATATTAGGATGATATGGTTTGGCGTGGATGAGCACATGACATCCGATATTGCATGAACCAATGGGGTGGGTTTGAACTGTGAGATGGTTCAAAAGATAAATGATAATCGAAGGTTGGGCAGGGGTCCTCATATACCGACGATAGATATGATACACCAACGCCTTACACAAGCTTGGGTTACACTTGATATGACACATAAGTGTGGTTAAAGGCTATTTGCCACTAGTTTGCGCTCAATGGCCAAGATAAGAGTAGCTCAAGAGTGAGTAGCTCAAGAGTAAGTAGCATAACACTTAGCTCAAGAGAATATGTCTAGAAATTTCAATGTATTCTCTCTTCGTTGCAGCCATTACAATATACAAGTGTTTATAATACCTAATTAGGGTAAATCCTAAGTTACAATAAATTACAAAAAAGGATTCCTACCCATTAAGGAAAAGGGGAATAATTTATAGGGGTATTAATGTAATCGTGCAAAAAGAATATCTGTTGGCAGAAAGGACATAATGGATGTAAAAAAAAAAAAGGATAGTGTGTACGTAATTTGCTCATTTTATGGTCCTAATGATATTACTAGCCGAGCAGGGGTAGGGTCTCGATCGGGTCAGGTCATCATTAGTAGTTCGGTAGCTCGAATAGTTGGGACTGGATAGGGGTGACTTATTTTTGGGTTGGCCTTGAGTGATAGGCTCTTAACAACTATCAACTCAACTTTGGTACTAGTGAGGTCAGTTGTATCTTGATTTGATGCTTAGATTAGTGTGTGGTAGAGGGGTTGGCTCAGCATGTCGGTTGGTCACCTTGGCAGCTTCCTAGATGATGTAGAGAGTGAAGTAACTCGGTAGTTTGGATTGGGGTACGCATTACTCCTCAACACTCAATTCACCTTGGACAGCTTAGTGAGCCACCTAAGCAAGTCTAAGAGCTTCGGAGCACATGATTAGTCTGTAATCCCTATCAAGACCTACCCTTATGGCTACCCTTATCGGTTTTCAATGCAGTTTGTATCATCTTGGTATTAGAGAGGAGGTTCAACCGCTGGAGTATTTGATGCACTTTTGTTGTGATATTAGGGCTCAATTTCTATGACTATTCATGAATTGACCATAAAAGAATGTAAGAGCTTTTTACCTCTAGAATTTTATATTTAAGAAGTGAGGTGTTTAAACGCCACAATCCACTATGTGCGTCCATGGAGATAGTGGATTTTTTTTTAAAATCCCCTTAAATTACACTATATAATACCTTATGATTGTAGTGTTTAAATGTCACAATCTATGACTATTGTGATATCCCCTTTATACCCATTGTCTAATACTTCATTATTCGATTTTTTTTTTTTAAAAGGAAGAATTTCATAGTTTTCAAGAGTGGAGATTTAATGTTCTTAAATTACAAAACACAATACTTCATGAGCTACTATAGTTGTAACAAAGATTATCGTAGAGTTTGATTTGGATACACTTATTGTTATGCACGGAGGACATAAAAAGTGAATGGCAAAAAAGGGTCTTTGAGTCTAGATAATTGTAGGTTTCTTAGAACTTGTTCGAGTAATTTGATTGGGATTATTTAAGGCATACAGTATTGAATTTTTGGAGGTTTTCATGTGGTAACTAAAGCCCCAATTGAAGTGGGTTTCATTGTTACAGTAGTAATAAGGGTGGGCATCATGAGTGTTGGTGTTGTACTGTACACGATTGGGTTGCATTGAATAAGAAGGAAATCATTATAGGTGTAGTCATTAATATATGATTATCCACTGCATAGGTGTCTTGTGTGTGACTTGTGGTGTAGTTAGAGTGTGTGTTGTGCACTTGTAGGAGATGAGTGAGCACTAAATTGTGTTGCTGAGAATCAAAAGTGAAGGTAGTTGTGGAACAATCATTGAGGTGTATTGATAAAGGCATATTTTAATGAGCAAATTAGAGAGAATTATTATTGATTTTATAAAAATCATTAAGAATTGGTACTTGAGTATTTTCATTTAGACATTTTAGGTATTAGAGGATTCAAAGTGGAAATACGAATAATTTAGAGGAGTTTTACGCAAATGAACGAAACCAAAAAGAGTTATGACATGATTGGATTGAACATTGCCAGCTTATTAGCTAGCCTATGCCTACATTGAACACCAACAGCTTTGGAGTCTATGCTACCGGCTTTAGAGTCAACACTGTCAGCCTTCATGAAAAAAATGCCTTGCGAAAGCCAACCCTAGTTTTCTCTATAAATAGTCATGAGTCTCAAATTTTGGAAGAACTTTTCATCTCCTTTAAAGTTAGATAATCTTGGAACAGTTAGTAGATAGTTCATGAAGAAGTTTTCGGTAGAATAGCTTGGATTGTTGAGAAGAATTTTGCTTTCACTATAGAGATCAAGTTTTGGAGTTGTGATTGACATTTACTTTTTCCAATTACAGAATTGGTGACATCTATCTTAACTACATTTATGCATTTCTGTGATTTATTCATGCTTTCAATTATGAATTACTTTGCAATTTCAATTAGTTATTGTGCTTTCATTTCAAATTCCATGGTTGGCTAAGTTTATTTGTGGGAATTGATGAAATCCTAGTAGCAAAGATGAGAATTGTATTCATGTTATAGTATTGATAGATATATGAATGATTCATGATTGCAATTTCTATGATTTCGATTATAGTTATCTAATTGATTATAATTGTTAGAAACCTTAGCGATACGGGAGTTAATATAGGGTTTGTTAGAAATTCTTGATTAATTTGATTGATTAATGTGGAAGCAGTGTTAATTGAATTAATTAGAAATTATCTAGAGATTAATGCAATGTTTGGCGATTGATTATTCATTAAGACATTAGGGATAATTGATTTATGATATTAAATAATCATAGTATTGGGAGATATATGATTGTAATTTAGAGTTTACTATTAAATGGAGATGCAGGAGCTGACTAATTAATTAAAGGTTTAAGTCTTTAAGTTTTAAGGCATAATAATTTTACTTGAATGACTATATGGCTATTAATCTATATAACATAATAACAATTTGATTTGCATAATTTAGGGTAGATTTTATTTTCCCACAATTCTCAATTGATTGCTTAGTTTTAGATATTTTATAGCTATTTTCTTTTTAATAGTTTTATTATAATTATTAGATTAGTTAAGTTACTTTTGATTACTTGAATATTGATAAGAATTAGCATAGGATTTGTAATTTCTTAGTCCTTGAGGGATTGATAACCTTACTTGCTCTATATTACTTGATTCTGACCCTGTATACTTGCTAGAGTATTTGCGATTTATTTATTTTTATATATATGGTTCAAGCGAATCATGTATTTTGGGTGAGATTACGAAGCTACAACTGCTAGTGTGCATGTGGCTACGCGCATCTTGCAAGTGGATGCCAAGTTTATCAAGAACATAGTACCTGCTATTGGTCGAATTATTAGTATTTACGAGTATGTAGTCCATTGTTTAGGTGTATGAGAAGGTTGGTCTACGGTGTTTGTGTTCGTCAAGTGTGTCAAAGATACAATGTTTCTATGTGTGAGTTCGGGAATTGTAGCTAGGTAATGTGGAGTTACAACCATAGATTTTGAGTGTAGTTCGTGTAGTGGTTGAAGGTGGACATATGCAGTAACAAACCCTTGTGCAATTGTTGTCAAAAGTGTAGTATTGTAGTGTGAAGTGCTGAGTTAAACAAGTTTGAGATGTATGTTGAGCTATATTCTTGTGTGACCTAATTTCCAAGCTGCTTTGTATTACATGAATAGTGCTATTACCGAGCTATTGTAGTCTTTATCCGAGCTGTTCTGTTCAACACTTGCCATGCTGAATAGTTGAGGAGTTTGAGCTGTTGTAGTGTTACACTGTCGAGATACAAATAGTTGTAGTCTAAGTTACTTTAAGTATCTTCCATCTGAGTTGTCATAATAATTTTTGAGTTGCTATAGCTAAGCTACAAGTAAAGAACCTAGTTGTTTTGTGCATGTGCATGACCTAGAGTATTTGAGAACCGTGTTATGGCCTTGTGATCTAGATTGTGGAAGTAACCATAAAGAGTGTATGTGCTATCCACATGCAGAGAAACTAAGGACTAGTTGGAGTGTGTGTTTGCTACCTTGATCTAAGTGAAATTCTCACTTCGAACTTCAATTATGTGGTCCATCCATTCTTAGAAAATGCCGAGCAGCATTGAATAATCATGTTGTAGTGTTCGAGCTTCTTTTATCAAGCCGTCATTGAACCGTATCATAGGATCCGAATTGTTATAATTCTAAAAGCACCGAGTTGCTATCATTTGAAGCACTTAGCCAATTTTGGATGAAAATTAGCGTACAAAACTATTTGGCTAGAAAATTACTCATTCGAGCTTATAAGTGAGCGGATCTGTATATTACTAGATAAGTAGCGAGCTATAGTATTTCTTACCTAGTTGCTTTGAATTTAAGTATTGATAGTTGCTCTTGTTAGGAATTAAATACCGAGCTTAAAGTATTGAGTTGTCGAATTGAGATATACTCAACATGGCATACGAAGTTGGATACGAATATGAATATTATTATGAAGATGTGATATCATGAATTTTGGAATTTGATGGACATGGTTTCCCAAATAAATATTTGGATTAAGAATTTCAAGTAGAAAGAATTTTGCGAGATTATCCATATATGAGCGTGAAAAGGAAGATATAATCAGTGCATAACTCAAAGGCTTTGCTAAAGTTTGGTCAAAGAATGTGAAGAGAGAAAGAATTTTGAATGGAGGAGAAATTACATGGAGATCAGTGAAGCACTTAATGAGGAGGAAATTTATCCCTCTACATTATTAAGATGAGTTATATGAAGAATTGTCAACATTGAGGCAAGGGCCTATGACTGTTAAAGAATATGCACATGAGTATAGGATACTCTTGAGGTAATGTGAATTGTATAAGCCTTGTTCTTCTACTGTCTCTCTTGATTCGTGAGATGATTGAACTAGGAAATTGCTAGATATGTCGATTCTTTAGAAATTAGAACCATGAATGATGCTATTCAAGTGGCTTTAAGAGAAAAATTTGTGCCTTCTTATGAAGCTAACCTATCTAATGTGCTAGATTAGTTGCAGACGATTGAAAAATGACTTAAAATGTTCAAGGATGAAATGAGGCAATAAAGGAATGCCAAATTAGAGGGTATTGAAGGATGAGTTGGGGAGATGGAGATTGCTAGAGAGGCGAGCAGTAGAGAGGAAGATAACCAAGTTAACTTGTAGTTACACCCCTATGTTCTAGATATGGTTTCATTACCTACTATAGATGATATAGATGATGAGTCCAGGTACTACCATATTTGCCTTTCACATATCAAGCTCTTTTATCTTGATCTTTTGATGAGCTTATGTGGTCTTGATATGAGTTGTAGTAGCATCGTGCCTGTGAGTAGTTATAGATTGTTGGTTGGAGTTTACCAAGGTTGTGGTGATGGATATATGTATTAAGGATGTGTTATGTTGACTCTTGGTACTCTTGTGTTGGAAAGATTTGAGATGTATAGATGGAAGGAAGAAGAATTGACTAATGAGGAAGTAAAGGGGATGTTAATTATAGCAAATGAGGAGGTCTTGAGATCCAAGTTAGTAAAGCATGAAGAGGTGGAAGCACTTGAGATTAAAGAGCAATTCAACATCTTACTTGCATAAGATCTACGGGCTCATGATCTTTTGTATGACGCCAAGATCATGTTACTTCCTTTAATTGCTAATTGCTAGAACTACTAAGATGTAGTTGATTAGATCCATGATGAGTGGAAGGAAGGATCTACCATTAAAAGTTTGATTGATAGAACTCATAACGAATGGAAGGAGCATTGGCTAATGATGACATTAGGGGAGGAGCTTAAGTACTTTTCTTTGTTCATATTTCATTGTTGTAGGTTAGTATTTGATCTTGGTGGGATTTAGAGCGACCAATTACCAAGTTTCAGGCCGAAACTTCTCTAAGAGAGAGGGGACGATAGGACTCGGGGTATCGACCCAACCAAATGCTAAGTTTTAGGCTACATTGGAGACCTATTCGTGAGATCCTTATGCATAGAAGACTTGCTCTGCTTTGTTTAGCCAGGTTTGCTTTGCTTAATCAGGTATACTCTACTCTATTAGTCTGCACTACTCTACTAGGTTTGCTCTACTTTGCTAGTTTTCTTTGCTTTACAAGTCTGCTCTACTTGTCTAGTCTACTCTTTAGGTTAGCCAGAATTTCAAGTTTACCTAATTCAAGTCTTCAAAGTCTCTAATAGCTCATCAACTCAGCTTATCTACTCCTCACCTAGATATCTTATTTGATTACTTATTTTTACTTATGTTATTTAGACTTCCTATTTCTTGTATTTTCCCTCAATTACTCACATGTTTTATTTTGTATTTATGGGAATGCCACCAGGGCATCCTTTTAGTTATTTTATTTACAACTTTGCCACTATGTATAAATAGGGCACATGTATATGGTTTTAGATAGATTTTGTACACTAATGAAAAACCCTTTGAGACTTTTCTCTTGGAAAGCTCTCTCTTACTAGCTCTTATCAATCCCCTTAGTAAGGATTATGGTGAGCAACCCTAGTTATCTCTTTATGTGTCTTATCAAAGTGATGATTAGGTAATGTAAGATCTAGTTGGTGCATTATTTCTAGCTAGGTAGCTCACGGATTCTCTAAAACCTTCGCTAAAACCATTATAATTTCAACCCTTTGGCGGGATCGAACCACTCCTTACTGTCACCCTTGTAGGTTCTCAATGTCTTTTGTATCAGTATCTAATAAGTGTCTGAAACTACATACTAATCTAAAGGATTTTTCTAATAATTATTTGTGATTTAACAGATTTTTGAACCAAAGTGTATTAATTTCCATCAAAATCACATATAATCTTTCAACACAAGTGTAATTCATATTTTTGTTTTTAGTGCTTGATGATCATGATTGGACCAACTAGAATGAGTGGACTCACCTCGAGCTTGGTTAAAGTAAGTTTGGGCTTTGCCTCCTACTTCTCAATACCTGCAAAAAGCCCTCGGTAGGTGTAGCCACAGGGGCCCTTTGACACTTAAGTTAATAAAGAAGACCGAAAGAAAATATGGATGAGCACTCAAGACCTAAGGGACCGTGCTTGACCGGTATATGTGCAATATATATGATATATCGAACTCAAGTTATGAGAGGGAGGAGAAAAGGATGAAAGACTTCTTAGAGAAGGAATGCTCTGTTTTACTTCATGGCTCCTAATGCCTTTTATGTAAGTCACTTAGGCATATGATGATCAAAAGTTTGTTTGTACTAGCTATCAGTATATAATGTGCTTTATGACAGAGATTGAGCTTTACTATGGATGGTATGTTATGGTTGGCTGGACCACCAAATCTATAGCTTAGGGACCTAATAGTTGTAAGGTTTGCCATATGTTTTGGCCATATTATTGATGTTAGACGTCCATTATTGTGCTATAGTGGAGAGTAGGTGCTAAAGACAAAAGTTGGGCTAAGATGCTGAGGAAGGCATTAGTTTATGCCTAATCAAGGGTGAGTTGAGCTTTGAGCTTACACCAGGTAACTGGTATGTGTTGGCTCAATGATTAAAAGTGATTTTCTCAAAGGAGTGTTATTTGGCTCGTTAGGTAGGTTACTGTATGGAGGATTGGTTCACCAACAGCTTTTGTATCCCTTGGCGAGAGCACATTACTTTGTAGAAAGGCCATGAGGGATCAGATAAGCTCACTATTCATTTGAGCCTACATTGTGTTGTCCTTTACAATAGGCCTTGCTCTTTAGGCCTTGGTCTGGGTGAGAATTGGGTGTCAACACTTGTCCCTCCACTCTCCTCAATGTTTGAGGTGTGAGGAGAGTAATTTGTGTGAGACGGTTGGGAATGATTGGGGCCTTTAGCTGAAGGAATGGGCCACGTAGACGATTGAGGTTTAGCATATGTCCTTTCATAGGTTCATGCCTCGAAAGTAGGAGAAACCGTTTGCCTTCTCCCCTTACTTGTTTATATAAAGGGGGGTATGGGTCCTCATTTTTTAGTTTGCTCTACTTACTTGGAGGAGACTCTACCAAAATTTTTGCTCACAAGCTAGTTATTTTTCCTCATGTGCTCCATTCCTTGTTAACCATTCACAATGGCTGATTAGAGCATGACTGATAATTAGTGTAAGTCTTCCTATCCTTCTATTTTGAGGAGGTAAATGAAGGTGGCAAGGATTTGTCTCGAACAGGGGGTGATAGCCCTACTTCCCCCAAAATGGTGATGGTAAGAGAGGAGGATGGCGTAATACTGTCTTAAGAGGAGAGAAGGGAGTGCATGTAGCTATGACCTCCCGATGTGTACCCTTCGAATGGTGAAGAGGATAGTGTTATGTAATTGTCGTAGACAATTAACATGAATGAGCATGTGTGTACTCATGTTCCTTATATGGCGAGTAAGGAAAAGTTAAGGCTGGTTAGCTAGGTAATGAGAGCAATACCTACGTAGCAAGTAGAGGTGCCCATGGGTAGGTAGTGAATTTATGATATCAAGGATGATTGATCATTCAGTATTTATACGAAGCTTTTCAGGCTTGGCCTCACCTCCCTTTTTCGGAGTTCTTTTTGAAGTTCTTTAGGTACTTCAAAGTTGCTTTAGGGAGTCTTAATGTGAATGTGTAGATTCAACTGCTCGCATTTAAGGCATTGTGAATTTAGGAGTTGCGACAATAAATTATGCAATTGTTTAGGCACTTCTTCCGTATGAAGAGGGTGGCTAATGGGTGGGTATATGTGGTTACCTGAGGCAAGGCTCTAGGTATTTTTGATAAGTTGTTGAATAAGGTTGAAGGATGAAGGAGTTCTTTTATTGTATTCGTGCTCTCGAGCCACTTGATTTCCCAACTAAGTGGAGATGGCCTATTCAGGGTAGGAAGTTGAAGGTTTTGGGAGATGAGGATGTAATGATCAACGTCGAGCTATTGAATTTGGTAGGCTAGAAAAAGCTAAATCCTTTATTGATATGTTAGAAGTATAAGGATAGTGCTCCGTTATTTGGGATGAAGGTAGGTACTTGATGTGTTTAGCTAAGGAGGGGTGGTTGGTTGTTTGCTACATTGCATCGCCTTATCGTTAGAGTGGGGGACATCGGGCCATTCGTCCTCAATTTAGTAAGTGTGCTATCTTTGTTTTATTGTGTTTTTGCTAATGAGTTTGCCAGTTCTTTTGTAGCTTCAGAATTAGAAGAGAGTGAGGATGAAGCTTCTTACTATGCAAAGTCGGTAGCTCGAGGTTGCTTCAAGGCCTTGGAAAAGGAAGCAACATATACTGGAAGGGGAGGGGGAGACCTCTCATTGCTCTTCCAAAAAGTTAAAGAAGAAAAGTGGGAGGCAATAGACACTTCCCGAGGTTATTCAACAAGGTGGTGGTGATGTGCCAATAGGAGTACTGTTGGGGACTTTGGGATTAGGCTAGAGAGCATCTAGTGGGGGTCTAGTGAAGGAAGTTTAGGCTAGGGTTATAGTTTCCACCTAAAGGCCCCTAGTAACAAGTGCTTGGATGGACATGGAGTGAGAGAGCTTTAAGTGAACCCTTGAAGATGCCGATGCACATGCCATCAAGATCCTTAATGATGAGGACGTCTAACATCTAGTTCGTTGTGGGAGGCGAGCAGCCCTTATTTAGCTAGTAGATTGGCTTGCCTAGAGGTTTGATAAACTATAAGCTTGATTTAGGTGACTTGTTGTAAGGAGGGACAACATGGAGTCCGTGGTAATGCTGCTGAGGTAGCATAATGAGTTAAGCTGCTCATATGTTTTTGTCTAAGTGTCTAGCCTTAGTTTTGATTATAGACTTTGTGTTGTGCTTGCAGCTATATTAATTAATGGATTTCGTTCTTGCTTACAACTATCATACCTTCAGTTGGAGGGAGGTCAGGTGAGGGTCGAGGTTGAGAGGCTCCAAAAGGCGTTGGAAGAGGAGAAGAAGGTATGTGATGACCTAGTTGTTGTATTCAATAATCTAGAACGCTACCATAGAGAGCTCTTTAGGTAAGTGGGCAAGCTAAAGGATGACCTAAAGATGGCTGAGGAATCCAACAAAAGTGCTAAGTATAAGCTAATTGTTAAGCTAAGGGCTACGGGGGAAGAGCTGGACAAAGTAAGAGCCGAATTTACTAAGAGGGAGTTTGAGCTCTTGAAAGGGGAGGGGTTAGCACTCAAGGTTAAGTAGGACATCTTTATGGAAACCTTAGATGACCCCTTAATTGAGATGGCCATCACCATGGTTGGTTATGCAATGGTGGAGGAGGTGTAGAAATAGGTTCGGCAAGACATGCCTAATGCAAATTTGTCCTTCCTAAATTGGTTAGTTGAACCTATGGCTACTACTGGAGGTGGGCCAGGTGGTGAGTTGTTTGGTGACTTATCAGGAGCTTCTAGCAGTGGCTTGAATGCGGGTCTCGAGGAGGGAGGTGGTGATGGGGAGGTTGTACAGGAGCAGCAGTAGGAGCAATAGCAAGTCGAGGATAAGATCTTTTCACTTTTTCTTCCTTTATTGTATGTAATGTAGGTGATGAGTGCCCATTTATGATTTCATTTGTGTAATCACATTTTGGTGAAGGTTAGGGTATCGACCTCCTTCTATGTAATCAATGAAAACTTCAATGAATGAGATTTCCTACAATTGTTTCTGATTTCCTTTCTTTTTTCCCTTGGTCATCACTTGAACTCCATTCATTTTTTTTTCTAAGTCTTTTGTGCTAAAAACGATGTTACTCGAGTAGACCTGTGTACCTTGTTTCTTTGTAAGAATTATTTGAATTCCTTATCTTTGAGTAAGTGGTTTATGCCTTCTTGCCAATATTCATTTATAGGCTTGGTCGCTTAACCGTATGCTATTACTTTGCATTCATCGTTGATTTTTATCTAAGTGTTTTGTACTTAGTACAATAATGTCTAACATAGGAAGGTGTTTGGGGATGAGGATTGACCCGATATTAGGGGCTTGATGTAGATTGATGCTCGAGAAAGATGCCCACAACGTTAGCGTAAGGACTAACTTAGGCAAAGCCTAGGGATGAAAATTGACTCAAGGTTGAGAGCTTAATGTAAATCAATGCCTGAGAGAGGTACCCATGGCATTAGTGTAGGAACTAACTAGGGCAAAGCTTAAGGATGAAAATCAACCTAAGGTTGAGAGCTCAATGTAAATCGATACCCGATTATGCTTCCACTATGTCAGTGTAAAGACTAACAGGGGAAGGTGTGTTCAGGGATGTAGATCAACTTGAGGCTGTAACATAGCATAGCAAGTGTTACATGGATGCAAAAGGAGTAAGAGGAGGAGAGAGACACATGTAGGAAACTTCATCAATTCATTAAATTCAGCTATAGTTACAAGTGCTTTTGATTCTCATCATGTACTTAAGGAAAGTAGGGTATAAGATTTTGGGCGTTCTACACCCTAGGGATGGGTCATCTTCTTAGTGTCTGAAGCTTGTAAGTACCTTTTCCTACATCATAAACTACTCGCACAAGGACTTCCCAATTAGGGATGAGCTTGCCCTACCCTTCTTTTAAACTAATAGCTTCTAACTTTGTACTTATTAAGTCTCTAGGCCAGAAAACATTGTGTTAGACACTGTAGTTGTAGTATTAGGTGGCTCATTATTAATAGGTTGTTGTGCATGCTTATGTGGTGTCACGCACTTCGTTGATGATGTCAAGACTTGATTGTAGGGCCATGTAATTGGCATTCACGTTGAAGTGTTAAGTCCTATTGGTAGGTAATTCCAACTCAATTGAGAGGGTGAATTTTGCTTCAAATGTGAGGTGGAATGGGGTTTCTCTAGTTGAGGTTTTGTACATCATGTGATATCCCCAAAGAATGTTTGAAGCTCATTAACTTACCCACCTATTGCTTGTTCTATCCTCTTCTTTATACTATTGAGTATTATCTTGTTGATAGTCTTAACTTGGTTGCTGGTTTATGGATGAGCTATCGACGTATAATGTAACCTGATGTTATACTTATTACAAATATCTCTAAACCGATCATTGTCAAATTGCCTTCCATTGTTGGTGATCAACCTATATGGTACTTCAAAACAAGATAGTATGTTGGTGAGCATGAATCCTTTTGTAGCTTAGGTTGTGATGGTAGCTATATCCAACACCTTCGCCTACTTTGTGAAGTAATCCATTGCCACAAAAATGAATTATTGGCCTAATGAAGCTTTCAGGAAGGGACTGAGGATATTTAATCCCTAGTGTGCAAATGGCCATAGTCTTATTAAGCATTGTAACTCCAAATTGGGAGCGCGAGTGATTGGTGTGTGCTTTTGGTAAGAATGGCATTTCTAGACCATGGTCTTAGCATCTTCCTTCATTGTGGGCTAATAATAACCCAACCTAAGTACTCGAAGATATAGTGCTTGGGATTGGATGTGATTGCTATAAATCCCTACATGGAGCTCCTCAAGGACCCAAGTGCCCTTATTTGTTTGAAGGCATTTGAGGAATGAGGTGCTATGTCCTCATTGGTAGAGTACAACATTGATCAATGTATAGTTGGCTGTGATGTCGACTAACTTCTTTGCCTTTGTAAGATCCTCAAGTAATGCTCCCATCATGAGGTACTATGTACGGGGCTCCATCTAAGAGGGCTCAAAACTTACTTCTATCATTTCGGTGACTTGATGCTATTGTACCTCGGTACTTCGCTTGGGGAGATACTGTATGAAGAGCAGATTATTGCAATTGTATGATGCAGGGATGGTGAATGAGCTTATCTTGGATAGTTTATCTACCTTTGCATTTTCTACTTGTGGGATCTTGTTGACTTCCCAAGAAGTGAATTCCACAAGGAGGCTTTGCACTAAATGTAGATACTTAACCATTATTTTGCCCTTGGTCTCGTATTCTCCTTGACTTGTTGTACAACTAGCATAGAGTCTAAGTGTATGCTGAGCTTCTCTACCCTGATGTCTTTAGCAATTTTTAGGCTGGCAATGAGTGATTTATATTTGGCTTCATTGTTACTCACTAGGAAACGAAATCAGGTGCAAAGGATCTTCTTTTTGTATGGGCCTTGTAATGTGATACTAGCTCCACTGCCCCCCTTAGTGGAGGAGCCGTCAATGTAGAGTATCCAGATGGGTATGGTGAACATAAGTTGAGGCTTATCTGCTCTGGTATATTTTGCTATGAAGTCCATGAGGACTTATGCCTTGATTACGTGTCTTGGAAAAAATTGGACTCTATAGGTGCTAAGTTCAAGAGAGTACTTCATCATGCAATTCAAAGTGTTGAGCCTTTGCAAAGCACTACTAAGTAAGATGTCTATCAAGATGACTAGTAGATGTGACTGGAAGTAGGGCCTAAGCTTTCGAGCTACAATGACCACTGAGAGGGCAAACTTTTCTATTTTAATGTATCTAATTATGCCATGTTAGGGTATGTATAGTCGATGTACATACACTACTTTCCATTTACTTTCTTGATGAGCATTGTATTAGCAACCTAAGTGGGATATTTCTCTGAGTGAATGAATCGTACTAGGAGCAGCTTGTATACCTCTTCCTCGATCGTGGCTTGACATTCTAAGGTGATGTGACATTTCTTTTGCTTGATAGGGTGGATGATGGGATTGACATTTAGGTGGTGAGCAGCTTCTGGTATGTCAATGATTGTTGGCATGTCTTTTGGGGTAGACATAAACATGTTTAAGTTTTGCTCAAGGAAATCTATGAGCTTAACTTTGTCGTTATCTAGTAACTTGACCCTTATTTTGGTTATCATGTTGGGGGTATTGATATCTTGATTTCTAGGGTCTTTTTTGCAAGCTCTCCCTACATTGCAGACGCAAAGGAGATGGTGGATTCAACGTTCATGATGTTGTTTTTGGATCAGGCTTTGAGGTAGAAAGTCTTGGATAAAGCTTGATTACCTTTAGCCTCGCCTACACTAGTAGGGGTTATGAACTTTGCTTTGAGGCATTGTTGCCTAATAAACATTTCAAATTTGGATATGCTTGGTCTACTGAGATGGCATTATATAGTGACCATATGTCGACAATAACAAAGTCTATTAACTACGTAGTGATGTGTTCGTCGTTGCCTAGTTAAATGGGCAGGGTGATGATTCCCTTAGCGAGCATTGGTCTACCACCTTTAAACCTTATAAGGCTATGTTTGTATGGTTGAAGGGGCTTGTCGAGCTATTCTTTCATTTGCTCGAAAGCATTGTAGAAGAGTATGTTTACCGAACTCTTGCTATCAACAAACATCTTGGGAAGTCAAAGTACCTGGTTTTAGCATTTATGATGAGTACATTACTAGAAGGTAAGTCGATTCCCTATTCATTTATGTTGGTAAAAGTTATTGTTGTATTGATCTTTAGCTTCTTACTTCTTACGATGTGCACCTCATGTTTGGCTGTTAGGGTTATATCGCTTGAGAGGAGGCCGGGTTCGCCGAATATGGTGCTAACCTAGCCTTATTGTCCTATTCAATTTTGTTTGTCTGTAGGGGCATAGGCTTGTTGATTATGGTGTTGTTATTGGTGATCTACTTTATGGCATTAGGTTGGCCATTGGATTTGGTTTTTCTTGTCTACAATGAAGTAGTTGATGTGGCCTTTACAAATAAGGCCTTTGATTGCATTTTTGAGGTGGCGACATAATCCGTGTTATGTCTGTGTACCCTGTGGTAGTCCAATATTTCCTTGAGTTTGTTGCCTCCAGCATTTCGCAAATGCGAGGTGGTCTTGAAAGTTTCTCTTGGACCTTGTACATGATTTTGCTGGGTGGTTAAGTTAGGGGTGTATATGAGGTGTAGTCTTGAAATTTGTGCTTTTGCTTCTCATACATTTCTTGAGCTGAAGGTTGTGGTCTGGGATTGCGAGGTCTTAAGTGATCCTTTACTAAAACATGTGTGCTATTTTCCACTTCAAAATGAGCTTTGATGGCGTCTTCTTGAGGTACGTATTTCTCAGCAACTTTCATGAATTCATCCAAGGATTCAATCTTATCTAATGATATTGCATTGAATAACCTTTTGTTTGGGTCTAAGCTAGTTAGGAGTGCCTATAGGACCATTCCCGTATCTAGCTTAGAGACTTACAACTTTGCTCGATTGAAGTGCTCAAGGTATGCTCATAAGGTTTCATTGGGATGTTGGCAAACGTTGTAGAGAATGGAAGAGTCTCTTCATAGGACTTGAGAACTGAGGAAGTGATGTTGGAATTTGCTTCCTAGGTTGTCAAATGAAGTGACAGATGCCTTAGGGCGGGTGTTAAACCGAAGCAAAGTAACTTTTGTCGGTGTGCTAGGGAAAGCTTTACACATGATGGCATTTGAGAAGTTGTGAAGGCTCATCATTGTTCAGAAGTAGATGAGGTAATCATTTGGATCGTTAGTGCCATTGTAAGTGCTTAGATGTAGCAGCCTTATCTTTGTAGGGAGTGTCTCTTTAAGGATTGAAGGGATGAATGTGCTTTTTGTTGGCATAAAGTGTGATGCCCTTATGGATGATATCACTTTCTTCTGATTGCGTATGCTAGAGGCATGGTGGATGCATTCATTGAGCTTGGCCATGTTTATGTCTTCGTAATCTTTTGGTGATTGCCTTAGTGATAAGTTGTCAATTGGTTTACTTTTTGCTATGCGCTTTCCTTCTACATGCGTTTTGCCATGGTTACGGTTCAACTATTTGCCCAAGTCTTCATGTAGTTAGTGATCCTGGTGAGTTTGCTTGCATGATTGCACAGGGTATATGGTGTGGAGGTCATCATTTTTGCTTAGCTGTAAGGAGGAGTCAACGGTTGCCTCCTTGTTTGGGTGTTTTTGAGATGAGTTTTTTAGCAATGCAACATCTTTGTGCAAGGTTGTAGTTAATTCATGATATTTTCAATTTTCTTTGAGCGTTTGCTAGATAAGTAATCTAAGTTGTTAGACTTCGATACTTTTGTTTTGAGGTGGAGGAAGTGTTTGATCACCTCTCCCTTTTTGGAAGGTGTTGGTATCCTACATGTAGGAAGCTTACGTGTCATTGTTTTTGCTTTTAGACATCGTTATCGTAGTGGCCTAAAACGATGGGTACCAAAATGTTGATCATGATTGGACTAACTAAAATGAGAGGACTCGTATGGAGCCTGGTTAAAGTGGGCTTGGGCTTCACCTCCTACTCCTTAATACCTACAAAAAGCCTCTAGTGGGTGTGGCTATAGAGGCCTTTTTTATGCTAAAGTTAGTAAGGAGGACTAAGAGAAAATGTGGATGAGCATTGGGGACCTAAGGGATCGTGCTTAACCAGTGTGTGTGTAATATATATAATATATCAAACTTAAGTTGTGAGAGGGAGGAGAAAAGGAGGAAAGATTTCTTAGAGAAGGAATGCTCTGTCTTACTTCATGGCTCTTGGCGCCTTTTATGTAAGTTACTTAGATATGTAGCAATAAGAGATTTGTTTGTATTAACTGTCGGTAAATAGTGTGCTTTTTGGTAGAGACTAAGTTTCAATGTGAACAGTATGCTGTGGTCAGCTGGACCACCAAATTTACAGCTTAGGGACTTGATATTTATAGGGGTTGCCAAGTGTCTTGGCCATGCTACAAATGTCAAATATCCATTAATGTGTTGCGATGGAGAGTAGGCGCTAAAGACAAAAGCTAGGCTTGGATGTTGAGGAAGACATTAGTTGATGCCTAATCAAGGGTAAGTTATGTCACGAACTGAGGATGGCTTAGTCGTGGCAGACGCCGTATACTGTACAAAGAACCCCTGATTGGTTACCCTTCCAATCAAGAACTCTTCACACAATATACAAGGCTCTACAACCACTAGTTTCCAAAGAACATCCAGACTCACATGATATCATTACACAAATATAATTATATAAAATTTAAGTTACAAAGTTTATATTACACAACATTTAAGTATGTCTAAGTCTATAATAATAAGATAAAGAAAAGTACATGGGAAGAGTCTAAATAAACTGTTCTCTCTCAGTACACATAACAGCTCGCTCTTGCCCAAGTCCCTAAGCTAACCTGCAGCATTCCTCGTCCTGTCTCTACGAACAGGCTATCCTGCAACAAAAGTCTAAAGGGGTGTAAGCCTAAGCTTAGTGAGCAAAACCCTCAGCCACACCACAAGCAAGTTATAAATACATTATTTTCAAGCATATGAATGAATGATCAACCAGTATGCCAATCAATACGTATAATTAACTAGTTCATATATGTAACTCAGATTTAACACCCTCCGAAGTCAGGGTTGGAGTATACACGGCACCAATCAGATCCGGGTATTATACTAGAACTTATTTTACTACGGAATTCCACATTCCGTACTTATGTCAAATAATTCTTTTATTTTCAGAAAAACCCAAGTTCTAGCATAATTGTGAGTGGGCCCCCGCAGTCTACACTCACCCCTAAACGGAGGCCTCTAGACTCGACCCTTAGCCAGGCGGTTGGCGCCTCCAACGCCTAGTATTCCCGCGGGCCAGGGTAAGGTCATTTTGTACAAGTGCACCGTACAGAACCAAATAAATGAATAATATCAACCCCCGAATGGCCTCTCTTTACCTCCGTGTGATGTGACGGCCGGAATCGTATCCATGCTATGCATGTTAATGCATGTCTCAATTTCTTTTTATAGGCTGAGTATAATTAGGTTCAAATTATGCTATGACCATCCAATTGTGCACACAATCATTTTCTATACTACCATGCAACAAACATAGCATTATCAATATTTAAGATAAGTTCACAATTCAAGACATACCAACATACACAGGCATTTTCCCAAACCCCACACAATCATCAATTAACAATAATATTTAAGTCCACTATCTACAATCACAAAATAAGCATGGAATCATTGGGTAAATACTCACTCGGCCATAGTGATTCGTCCTAATCGTAGTAGTCGATCGAGAGGTCCTTACGCTCCTCAGAGTCACTTGATCATTACGATTTGATAAGGCTAGTAAGTAACTAATTTAACTAATACTTCTAAACATTTAATTACCTAATCTACTTAGACTATTATCAACTTTTACTCGGTTAGACTTTATTATTAATCGTATATAACTTTTTCGTTTTATTTCTGATATTTATGAATTTATAGTCGTTTTTTTATCGTTTTTGGACATATATTCACATGGTAATGTTTGTTTTGGATGTTAAGACTCCTATTTTACATTATGAACTAAATTTATAGAAATTTTTAGTTATAATATTTAAGTATTCTTATTACTTATATTTGTATCCTTTATTCCTTAAATTCTTATAATTTAGGAATTTACTTTGTTATTACCAATTCATATACTAAATTAGGTATAATCTAATTTAGAAGGTGTATTAAAATTTTCTAATTTAAGTATCTAATTACCTACACTTTTCTTACTTTTCTCATTTTCTACACCTATGCTTATGTCATTGCTTACATCATCTTTTCTTTATGTCATCATATGCTTATGTCATCATCCACCTCATCATTTGATTACATAAGCATTACATCATGCTTATGTCACATGTATATGTCTTATGTACATTTATTTCTTACTTTATACTTATGTACATATGCCTTATACATACATATACTTATACATCTACATATACTTATACTGTACTTATACATGTATTCCTACTCATATACCTATACGGTTGGATACGTATTTTTATACTAAAAATTCGTATGTCAAATTTTTCCTTAAGAAAATTCCTCTCAATTCCATCCTTTTGTATTTCTATGTATGTATTTAGTATAGTATACATATATATAGTTAGATTTGGTCTTAAATTAGGTTATGTACATGATACATACTTATGTATGAAGGTTCATATACTTGTATTCCTTTGGTATTTCTTTATGTACACATATCTAAGAGTATATACACATGTATTTCTTCCATTTCCTTCATGATTCTTCATTTTCTATATTTAAAGATGGAAACTTTGTTTCCTCTTTGTCAAGACATCACTAAACACCTAACCACTTATCTAATCTACCTAATTAACTAACTAATGAATAACATAAAGTAACATAAAATAACTTAAGAACATACCTTTAATTGTGTTGAAGTTTAAGGAGACAAAAGCAAAGGAATGAAAGTGAAAGTGGAGGGGAAGTTCACGGCATGAGGGGGTTTTGTTTTTACTTCTTTTGTTTTGTTTTCAATTATGGAAGACAACAAATGGTGGGGTCTAGAAGGAGGAGAGGTGGACGGCAACAATTAAGAGAGAAGGGAAAAGAAAAATCAAAAGGAAAAGAAAAGAAAACCATCATTAAGAACTAAGATATTTTTCTTATCTCTTAAGACTTTTGACTTTTCAAAATGTTGACTTTAGTCAACATGTGTTGACTTGGTCAACCCTTTGACTTTGGTCAACATGCATTACCTTAGTCAACATTCCTTAAGAATGTGTAATTTTGTGCACATAATGTAGTAATTAAGAGAAATTAAGGGAAAAATGAAGAAAATGAGGGGAAATGAGATATTTGATGAATTGATTAGTAAACATTGTTGATGAGATCTTACTTTAGGTCTTTATAGCCTATATATCTCATTTGATAAACTACTTTGAATAACAAATGCAAAAAGTACCAATTTAAGTGTTAAGGTTCACTACATAAACCTAATCCTCAACTATTACTCTAACTCTAAGTGAAACTATCTTAATCACTTACTTAAGAAGTAAATATAATCTATGACTCATTATCTTAATTTCTAATGGATTACCTAAGGATTCAAAGCATATAAGTATGAATGAGGGTCATCTCTAACCCTATACTAATAGCTTAGCAAAATATAAGCATTATTTTATCAATTAAGGTTTTAGGGTATATCATGTTGGATTAGTGCACATATGTCTTTAAGATAATCATTTTTAAGGTTTCTATCACTTTTGAATAAAATCTTTAACATTTAGGGTAGAAAAATTCTTTATGCGATTGAGTAATTCTTTTAGGGTTTTCACTTTCATTAGCCTTGTCGACTCCTAAATTATCTAACATAGTCGAGTCTATTACAAAAGCTAGGTTGATAATTTTAGGGGTTTACAAGTTAAGCTTCAAGCTTATGCCAAGCAACCGGTATATGTTGGCTTGATGATCGAGGGGTGATGTGCTTGGAGAAGTGTTATTTGGCTCATTAGCGGGGTTGCGGTATGGAGGACAAGTTCGCCAATAGCTCACGTATCCCTTGGCATGAGCACATGGCTTTGTGAAAAGGTTGTGAGGCTTTAGACGAGCTTACTATCAATTTGAGTACACTTTGATGTCCTTTGTGATGGGCCTCACTCATTAGGCCTTGGTTTAGGCTAGAATCAGGTGTCAATAGTGCTTAAAAGTTGTGTTTATTTGAATAATTTAAGCTCTTGATGCTTATTCTTATAGGTCCTAAGGCTACCATATAATGTTAGCTAAGACATGGAGTAGGAATTACTAGCTTAAAGGTAATCCTAACCACCACCAAGCTAGCATTTAGATTTAGAACAAAAACAACACAATTGCTAAAAAGAATAGACTATATTGGCTTGATGGTAATCCTAGCTTACCATCTTGTTGGTAGAATACTTGAAGATTTGGGTTGTGCTATTGTCAAGCTGGTGCATTTGCTGGCACCTAGAATATAACTCTTGCAAGTATTACAAAGAATGGACTATATCATCCTCAAGGTAGTCCTAGCTACCGTCATGACTAGTAAACTAAACCCATTAAATAAAAGGCATCATTTTAGACTGATGGCCGATATACGTATAGTTGTCATAATTTTAATTCTACTAATTTAATTTTACGATTTTACGATTTTAGGAGGCTCTTTTAAGTTAACTCATGTGTAAAATTATTTTCATATAGAAACTTATATTTTTAACCAACCAAGTTTACATGTCAAACTCATAAAAACTTATGTTTCTAACTAAGTTTATCGATTCTACATATATGAGTTGAATGGATTAAAAAATAAAAAAAAAATACAACTAAGTTATTATAAGTCATCAACTATTAGGGCACTATATCATCTTCCCCATCTTATTTCAAATTTTTTTTTCTTCTTTTCCTTTTTCTTAATCCCTTATTTGATGTTCATAGACGTCATTCAAGTTTCACTTCTAATAGTAAAGTTTACTAGAAAAACTATATAGTTTAGTTTATATCATCAATAATTTTAAATGAGTTGAAGGGTTTGGTTCTATTTATTTCATTGTTTTTTTCAAAGAAAAAAAGATTAAAGGAAAAAAGCTATATTTAAACTCTACTTATCCTTCTTCCATAAATGTTAGGTTATAGATTAATAAATTTTTACAGAAAAGGAACACAATTTTATCAATAATATCCCTAAAATAATAGTCCTTCCTCATTTTTACAGTGAGATGTTTTGCAAATTTTCTAGGGTTTATGGTTTTTGTTCTACCATTTTCATCCTTCTTAGGTTATGTGAAGTTAGTTTTAGTATAATTTTATCATTTCCATGGCTTTTTTCTTGTAGTTTTATACTCTTGGCATAGGTTTCTTGTAGATTTTAGCACTTTTCAAGCTTTAGGTGTACATTTTTATTGCATTTATGGAGAATGTTGGAGATATCTTGAGGAACTCTATGATTGAAGTTAAGTTGTTCAGTTTTATAATGTTCTCTTTACATTTTAAAGTTTAGTTCAATGTCTATTTTCATATTCATGTGTGTTTTGTGTTGAATGTTTATTATGCATGAATATGTTAACTAAAGCTTATTGTGATTATGGGTTGTGTGTGAACATGATGAAGTAGTTATGGTTACTAATATTCTTGTATTGTGGTAGTGTAAACTTAGTAGTTTTACTTAGTTCTATGGAACAATTAGGTATAACTAGAGTGTTAGGTTAATGTTGAGCTAAATGGTGATTCTAACACGTTGGGCCTTCCCCCTTATTTTCCTAATAGGGTCTAAATTCTATAATAGGATTTGAAAACTGTAAGTAGAACCTAGGATTCCTAATTTGGATGGCTAATTCTTAAGAATTAGGGTTTCAATCCTTGTACTCACCTTGAACTAAAATTGGTTAGGATGAGAAATCACTTTTAACACAATTGTTTAAGGAGGGATAAGGCTTAAATAACTAGCTAATAGTATGGATGAGAGATTAGTAATACAATATTCCTACTACATGATGTAACTTATGAAACAAAAGTGAAGTAAATTCTATAATTGTAAGTAAAGCCTATGTTTAGATTATCATGAATACTCTAATAGCAAGGCTACAATGATCTCAAATGATTGTTTGCTTACCACTTAAATCTTTAGTTGTAAAGAGATCTACATCCCAATACCAAGAAATTTGCTAAGATCTGCGATTAATACCATTGTAGTCTTTCTTTATTCTAGATAATTTGCTTGCTTTCCTTTGAAATTGTTATTGGCTCGCTTAGATTAGAGTAGAACTATTAGAATCTTGTACTTAGCTATCTTTCTAAACTCTATTCTTTCTTTCACCACAAAATAAGACCTTGATTACTCTTCTTGTACTATCAATAGATTGATAAGTTTGTTGACATTTGTAGTTTCCACTAAAAATTCAGTTGTTTTATTTGCAAGCGAGTCAATTGGAAGTATGGTGATTCTACTGTTTTAAGAAAGGGGTGAATTTTCATTTGTGCGTATCATTAGTAAAAGCGAGAAGCATGAACCAAGTTTTTGGTGCCGTTGTTGAAGAGGATAAGGAAAGTGAAAGTTAGTTAATATTAAATTAGTATTTCTCTTTGAGACTATGCTTAGAGTAGAGTAGATTTAGCTATAGTAGAGGTAGTTTTACACACTTAGAGTAAAGCTTGTATTTTTATTTTGTTGTGAACTTTTTCTCATGCTTGTTTTTATGTCTTTGTAGGATCTTTAAAGAGGCTATTAAAGGATTAGTTAGTTGTTTGGGAGAAGTGATAAACCTATTTCCATGGGATTATATTGAGTTGGGATTGTTGAAACCTTATTATTTAGCCATCTAGGATTACCCTTTTGTTGAAATTGTAAGAGTTTAGTCATTTTATTTAAAGAAGGGAAATAACAAAATTTGAAGAATTGTTTGATCTAGAAACCTTTGTATTTAGCCATATAGGATTACCTTTTTGTTGAAATTGTAAAAGTTTAGTAATTTTATTTAAAGAAGGGAAATAGCAGAATTTGAAGAATTGTTTGATCTAGAGATTAATAGAACGTTTCATAAGTAGTTGAGAGAAAGAAGATTTGTTGAGATGGAAGATTTGAATGAAGGAAACAATCATGGAAATGGTTTCAATGGGTTAGATCAAGATGGAGACAAAATGAACTTGTAAGATGGTGTACTTAGGAGCTCAGTTATCACTAAGACTTACTGAAGCAGAATTGAACTGAAATGGGTTCTTCGAAATATCGAAGAAAATTAGAGAGAAATGGTCCACAATCGAACAAGAATAGCTGACGTTAATTTGCTCGGAGGATGTGAATCACCAATAAACACAATACAACTTGACACCACCTTGATATGACGCATAAGTTGATGTCAAGGTCTACCCGCCACTAATCCTGAACTACTCAGCAAGGTCAGATAAGAGTGTAAGGGGTATGGACTTGGAGAGGATTGTCTCATAAGAACAGAGTATTCTATATTAAGATGTAAGTTATCTTTGGCTTATGAGAGAAAAGGACTATTTATAGTAAGTCTCTAGGGCAGCATTACAAATAAAGAAATTATAAGAAAGTATTTACAAAAAGAGAATTCCTAGTACATACGAAAAGGGTAAAAAGGACAATAAACCAAAAATAAAAAGTAGTTAAATGTTGGTCGAGGTAGACAGTTGGTAGTGTAGCATTGGTCCGGTATGAATATTCTCTAAGTATAACAGGTAGGAAGGGTCAAAATGTTGCGGTACTAAAGGGGTCGGGACGAGAGAAATGGTAGAAAACTACTCGACTATTTAAGTGAGTCTCTCGTCACTCGACAAGAGATTTTCGATAACAGTTTGTTAGAGTATTCGGCACAGGGTCCTCGGCAAGGGAATGGTTGGCATCATCACTACCGAGTGCACAGATCAATGTATAACACTATGGGGAGCTCAAGGAGTTCAACAACCTTTCTTTGATGTATAGTTTCTCATCGTCAACAAGTTGCCGAGAGAGAATTCTTTGGAGGAGGGATTAGAGGCCTTAGAGGTGTGTGCAAGTAATGGGACCATTAATTAGCAGTACATCAGTTTCCTGGGGTTGTTGAAGATTTGCCCTCAAATCTTGGCCTTCATCATCATCGGGCACATATGGAGTTAAGTTGGTGACGTTGAATGTGGTAGATACACCGAAACCTTTGGGTAGCTTAATCTCATAGGCATTATCATTATAGGGTCCATCTGCTGTGGGTGATAGTTTGTTTGTCCTTTTGCTAGGGAAGCATTTTTTGCTAAGATGGATCCAGACAAGGTCTCCAGGAGCATAAATGATTCATTTCCTTCCGCGGCTTCCCATTTCCTTTTGTTAAGCCATAGTTTTGGTCAATTGCTTGGCAATTCTTTGGTGTAACTTATGAAATTCCTCGGTACACTGCAGGCCTGCTTAACTCTCTTCTTGTGTAGACAAATTGTTAACTAAGTCCAAGGGTAAGTTTTGGTTAAGTCCTTAAATAACCTCAAACAGTGATATTCCGGTGGAGCTGTAAGTTGAGTTATTCTAGGAAAATTCAATGATTGGTAGGCATAAATCCCAGTTATAAGAGTTCTTTCCAACAGGAGCATGTAGGAGGTTATTAACGGTTCTGGTAACTACTTTAGTTTGGCTGTTTGTCTAAGGGTGGTAAAAGGTATGGAATAGAAGCTTAGTGCCGAATTTCCTCCATAGGGTTTTCTAAAAGAAGCTCATGAATTTTGAATCACGGTCATACACAATACTTCTCAGCACTTCATGGAGTAGTAAAATTTCATGTAAAAAGAGGTTAGCAATGAATAGAGCATCATTACTCCTGTGGTAGGGAATGAAGTGACCTATCTTGTTGAACCGATCGACCACCACCATGATCGAATCATGTCTTCTCAACATGTGGGGAAGGTCGAGCATGAAATCCATGCTTATATTGATCCATGGTTGCTCGGAAATAGGTAGGGGCGTATATTCTCCATAGGTCTCTCTCCTCCCTTTAGCATATTTACATACTTTATACCCCTCAAGTATTTGGTGAACATCCCTCATCATCCCAGGCTAGTAAAAATGCTCCTTCAATATCTTAATCATTCTCTTTTCCCTAAAATGTCCAGTCAGACCCCTAACATGAGCTTCTCAAACTAGTAGCTCCCTTACAGAACCATTCGGCACACACATCTGTTTGGCCTTCATCAAGAACCCTTTAGTCAAGTAGAATTCATCTATAGCTCCTCTATCACTAGACTTAGCTATTAAAGGCCTAAAATGTGGGTTATGCTCATATTGATCAAGTAGAGTGCCAAATCCAAGCAATTTACTTGCAACGTTGTGATGAAGATATGATGATGAGAAAGTGCATCAACCACTGTATTAGTGCTTCTCTTCTTATACCTGATGACATAGCAAAAGGTCTCCAAGAACTTGACCTACTTGGCGTAATGCGGAGAAAGCTTCTACTACTCGTGAAGATGCTTGAGAGATCCATGATCAGAGTAGATGATGAATTGTCTCGACAATAGGTAATGCTGCCAGTTTTGGAGTGTACGGACAAGGGCATAGAACTCCTTGTTGTAGGCGAAGTAATTTGGGGTAGTACCTCGAAGTTTTTCACTGAAGTAGGTAATGGGTCGACACTCTTGCATAAGTACAGCACCAATGCCGATACCAAATGCATCACATTTAACCTCAAAAACCTTCTCAAAATCTGGTAAGGTAAGTACTAGGGCAAACGTCAGCTTACACTTCACATCTTCAAAACTCCTCTGAGCCTTTTCTGTCCATTTAAACTCAACGTTCTTCTTGGTCAATTCAGTCAACGGCGTAGTTATGGAGCTAAAGTTCTGGATAAATCTTCAATAGAAAGAGGCTAGGCCATGGAAGCTCCTAACTTCAGCTGTACTTGTTGGCATAGGCCAATCATTAATAGCCTTAACCTTTTCCTCATCAACACGAACTCTACTCCCTAAAATGACATATCCGAGGAATACAACCTTGCTCTAATAGAATGCGCATTTCTTCAGGTTGTAGAATAATTTCTTGGCACGGAGTATGTTAAACACCAATCTCAAATGTTCGATATGAACAAGAAGGTCGGTACTGTAGACTAGAATATCGTCAAAATAAACCACAATGCATTTTCCTATCAATGCTTGAGGTACATGATTCATGAGTAGCATGAATGTACTCGACGCGTTAGTTAAACCAAATGGCATAACCATCGACTCAAATAGACCATCCTGAGTCTTAAAGGTTGTTTTCCATTCATCTCCCAGTCTCATTCATATTTGATGATAGCTACTCTTTAGATCTATTTTCGAAAAGATGCATGCACCATGCAACTCATCAAGTATGTCATCCAACCATAGGATCGGGTATCGATAGTTAATAGTAATCTTGTTGATGGTACGACTATCAATGCACATCCTCTATGATCTATCTTTCTTTGGTACTAGTACGGCTAAGACGGCACATGGGCTCATGCACTTACAGATATATCCGTGATCTATCAACTCATCAACTTGCTTTTTCAGCTCAGCTGCCTATTCAGGATTAAGTCTATAGGTGGGTCGATTTGGTAAGGCTACTCCAGGTTGAAGATTAATGCAATGCTCAATTCTTCTCAAGGGAGGTAATCCTTTCAACATTTCGGATGGACATAGGTTAGCAAATTCCTAAAGTAGTTACAACACTTCGGTAGGTAAGTTCTCAACCTCTCTAACCTCTTGTTGTCTCCTAACCAAGAGGAGTACATAGTCTTCAAGTTTGACTTCTCTTGCAAACTGAGCTTGAGAAATCACTAAGGACTTCTACTGCAAAGATCTCGTAACCTTTTCTTAGGCTTCTTACACTTCCCTATGACTCATCGGTATCAATATAACTTTCTTCCCATCCTTTTGAAACATGTAGGTGTTTCTATACACATTGTGTAACACCCTTAAGTCAAATAGCTACGATCGATTGAGTAATATGTGGGATGCACACATGGGCAAGACGTCACACAGTACCTCGTCCCTGTATCTATCACTAATAGTGATCGACACTCTGACTTGCTCGGAAACATGTAATCCTCCTCTTTAGTTTAGCTAGTGAATCTTGTATGGCTTGTGTTGTAGAAGAGTTAGCAATTTCATGACCTTAATTACCCCTTGCGTAATGATGCTAGTACAGCTCCCTCTGCTAATGATCACAATGTATAGCTTACCATTCACCTGGCAATTTGTATGAAAGAGGTTCTCTCTTTACTCGTTCTCATTCGCTACAAAAGTACTGAGAGATTACCAAACAACAAAGCAATACTTGGCACCACCCTCAGGGGGTATCTTGGCTCCTGAATCTTCCTCAAATTCTTCTAACATTTGATCAGTTGCCACTTCTTCCTCTCCTTCACTTGCATTTTCTACTTCAAACTGGGGCTTATCTCTCTTGATGGTCATGACTCGGCGGTTCAAACATTGATTAGCTTCGTGTCCATAGCCAAGACACTTAAAACATTTGATTTCTTAGGTTTTCCATCTTGAGCTCTAACCTTGGTCTCTTCGGATCTCAGGTTCCTCGGTCTTGCTCTTACCTCGGCCCTCATCTGGTCGACTTGGCATGTGACCTTAGCGTGCAATTTCGGATCAGTTTGATGCCCTGTCATACCTTACTTAACTCGATAGGCCATTCCTACTTGGCATCATAGTTTTGTTACCTGACATTTGGCTAGCTTGGTTTCGCCATTGCCTTTCAACTCTCTAGGCTACATGGATGGTTTCATCCAATGTTGTGAGGATCTGCAATTCCACGATGTGACCAATCTCAACTCAAAGTCCCAAGATAAATTGTGCTATAGTTCGGGTCTCAGGCTCATCGACATCACATCGTATCATGAGCAACTGAAACTCTCGGACATAGTTGTCTACGGATATGTTATCTTACCTCAACTCTTGGAGTCATCGGAAAATGTCTTGCTCGTAGTGTTCGGGAACGAACCTACTTCTTAGAACTCTCTTCATCTCGTTCCATGTTTAGACTTCGCGTCAGGCCCTCAGACAAACATTTCGTAGCTTCTTTCATTACATTGCCGCATACCTAGAAAATTCTAATGCGGCCACCCTAATGTAGACGGCATCTTTGTAATTGAAGAAGTTAAATATCTTTTCAATCTTCTCTTCCCAGTTGAGGTAGTCATTAGCATTACCAAACTAGTTGAAGCTCGAAATCTATACTTTAAGATGCTCAGTACCTCTTGGTGCTCTAAACTCACACTCATCCATCCTATCATACTGGTCTTCTTCCTCTTCATACTCTTCAACTTCGTTCAACTTTAAGCTTCTTCTTGTGACTCTATCGGCATATCGCGGTGGTACTTAGTTTACAAGAAAAGCTTATGAAGCTCGCCCGTTCATCTGCCTCCTTAGACTATCTCTTGTTTCTCGGCCTTACTCAGTAACTCTTTCATGCGGCCTAGCCACTAAGACCCTGTTTACTGAGATAGCTAAGTTGGCTACAATAGTAGCAAGATCTTGTATCTGTTCATCTATAGTATGTGGTGTGTTGGTTAACTTGACCATGACCATGAGCATCACTCTCGACATCACTAGGGATTGACATGCTTAATATAATCTTCAACAAGGACACGTCACGCAAATGCTTTCTACATACAAATATCTCGAACATTAGATATAGTAGACTAACATTACACAACTCTTGGTCTCAACCTTAAGCTCTGATACCAAGAATATATGGTATGCCTAGGAACTCAATTATCACTAAGAATTATTAGGGCAGAATTGAATTGAAATGGGTCCTTCGAGATATTGAAGAAAATTAGAGGGAAATGATCCACAATTGAACAAGAGTAGCTGACATAAAGTTGCTTGAAAGATGTGACTCACCAACGAATATAACATGACTTGACACCTCACTTAATATGATGCTTAAGTTGATGTCAAAGTCCACCTGCCACTAATCTTGAACTACTCGGCAAGATCATATAAAAGTTTAAGGGCTATGGACTAGGAGAGGATTGTCTCACAAGAACAGAGTATTCCATCTTAAGATGTAAGTTATCTTTGGCTTACAAGACAAAAGAACTATTTATAGTAAGTCCTTAGGGCAATATTACAAATAAAGAAATTACAAATAAAGAAATTACAAGAAAGTATTTACAAAAAGGGGATTCCTAGTACATATGAAAAGGGTAAAAAGGACAACAAACCAAAAATGGAAAAATAGTTAAATGTCAGACAAGATGGATAGCTAGTAGTGCAGCATTGGTCCCGTACGAATATTCTTTGAGCACAGCAAGCGGGAAGGGTCAAAATGTTACGGCATTAAAGGGGTTGGGACGAGAGAAATGGTGGTATATCAAGAGAAAACTACTCGGCCATTTAAGTAAGTCTCTCGTCACTCGGTAGTTTAAGTGAGTCTCTCATTACTTGGTAAGAGATTCTCGGCAGTAGTTTGTTGGAGTACGGGACATAGAGTCCTTGGTAAGGGAATGGTTGGCATCATCATTACCGAGTGTATAGATCAATGTATGACAATTTGGGGAGCTTAGGGAGTTCAACTACCTTTCTTTGATGTACAGTTTCTCATCATTAGCAGGTTGCCGAGAGAGAATTATTTAGGAGAGGGATTAGAGGCCTCGGAGGCACGCGCAAGTAATGGGATTGCTGACCGGTAGTGCATCATAAGGGTTGAATGGTAATGGACTGAATGGCATGAATATGATTGGAAATAGTAATGGAAATCATTGAGCTTTATAGGTGTACACTATAGCGACTAAGAATGGTTTGGCACTAGCAGTAGCATGGATTGCTATCTAACCCAATAATTTTGAGCTTAAACTTGCATTGATACAAATGGTGCAAATGAATCAATTTAGTGGAGGTGCTTTAAAAGATCTAATTAAACACTTATAGAGTTTTCTCTAATTGTGTGCGACCTTAAAAAGCAAGGGTATTTCTAAGGATGCTATTAGATTAGGGTTATTTCCATTCTCCTTGAGAGATAAAGCCTAAAGCTAATCGTACTCTCTACCACCTCATTCTATCACTACTTAGGAGCAATTAGCTAAAAAATTCCTAGCAATATTTGTTCCTCCATGTAAAACAATGAAGGTAAGGAATGACAACGTAATGTTCCACCAACATGATGGAGAGTCTTTATATGAAACTTAGGAATGATTTAAAGAAATGTTGAGAAGATGTTTGCACCATAGATTACCAATTTTCTTATAGGTTCAAACCTTCTATAATGGTTTTTTAGGAAATTTGCAGTCTATGATCAATGCTGCACCTGGAGTAACTTAATGAGAAAAGGCCTTGAGGAAGCATATGAATTGATGGAAGAGACGACTTCTAACTTCTTTGGATGGCATGTTGAGAGCATAAATGCCAAAAGAATGGCAAGCATAGAAGAAGAAGAAGACAAGTTTAGTGCGATAACTTCATTGATTGCTGCCCTTCTTAAAAAATCGAATAGGATGCTTGATACCAAAGTAAGTTCGAGCCAAAACATGGGATGTAAGAAGTATGGTGATTGTCGAGCCTAGTTTTTCACCTCTTGGTTTTTTTAAAAAATGAAGTATTCTTTAAATTGATTAGTATTAAACCCTACCTGTTTAATACCGATCCTCAACTAGGGCTTAATGAAAATCATTTTTTCAATTCGAAAAGATATTGAAGTCGCTATCCGATTAGAGTCGAGAAAAAGAGTTAACTTATTATCAATTAGGTGGATTGGTTATAACTTAGCTACCGATTTGTCGATTAAAAAAACCAATTTATAAAACGGTTTTTTGAAAACTAGAGATCTAGATTTATTAAACCCTAAACGGGTACTACTTTTTAACTTCCCAAATTTAACCTCGCTTTTCAAATATACCATTTTAATTTCTTAAATAGCTAATTATGATATATGTGACTAAATTAATCAATTTAGACAAATTTTTACAAAGATGGAAATAATAAAAACTTTCTATATTTTAAGTCACTTCGTATTTACGTACAGGTGCCTACGTACCTATTATTTAAGATCAGACTTTTGTAGTTTATTTATCGAAAAATATAGCAGGTTGAGTTAATTTTAGTTTTTGAAAAAAAGGCCGATTTACCTTTTTACCTATGTTGATTTATTTAAAAAAAAAAATTTCCTAAAGGGTTATAAATTGGATTTTATTTTTTGAAAGTTATAAAATACCCTAGTTTGGAAAATGGCTGATTTATTTTTATTTTATTATTGGAAAAATCAATTTTCTAAGTGATAAAATAATTTTATTATTAACTTATTTATTTCATTCTCATTTTTTTATTTCTCCTTATTTATCTATATATATATTTTCTCTTACTTTTTTATATATATTTTTATTTTATCTAAAGAAAAGAAAATAAATGAATAAATAGGTAGACCACTTCTTCTTCTTCTTCTTTTTCTTTGTTTTTTTTCTTTGTCTTTATTCTTTCTCAGTTTTCTTTTTTTTTTTTTTTCTATTTTAAGTTACAAATACATATTGAAATAAATAAATAAAACATAAAATAAAATATTTTAATCAAAACAACAACAGTTGGATCAAACTTTAGACATAGGTCAATTTTGGAGTAGGCATGGGTCAAATCTTCGAGTTAGATGCGAGTCGAATCTCCAGGTCGAATGCGTTGGCTCAAGTTGGCTCTTGGGCAATGACTAGAATGGCACGTTAGAGGGTGTTTCAATGGTTGAAGTAAGCAGGAAAAGCCACTTTTGTGGCTATTAGATCAAACATAGTAGGTTTACCCAAGTGGCATTGCCTAGTGGTGGCGGTTTGGTGGTAGTCAGTGCTTGGATGATGAGAGAGAGAGAAGACAGGGGTGGTTGAGAGAGTTGTATATGTGCGTTTATGTGTGGGTATTTGTGGGTTGGTGTATGGAGGAGAGAGAGGGAAGACGATGGTGCAGTTGACAAAGAGAGGGGGGTTAAGAGGGAGTGGTTGTGTATGGGTTTATGGGTTTGTGTATGGAGTTGGGTACTATGCTTAAGGTTCGGTTGGGAGTGAATGGAGTTGGGTGCCTGGCTTTGGGCACTAGAGACAACAGATGGTGTGGGTTCTATGTGTACGGGTGTCAGCGTTTGGATTGTATGAGAGAGAAATGTGTAGGTATGTGGGTTGTGCGGCCGAGAGAGGGATGTTGTGTATGTGTGCGAGTTGATTGGAGGGAGAGAGGTTGGTGGGTCTGTGTGAGAGGGTGAGGTTCTGTGTATGTGGGTACAACTTCGGTGGGTGGCTACATAAGTGGCTGAGGGTCAAAAGTGGGTATGTGGGGCTTCAAGGGTATGGTACGCACGAGTGAGAGTGGTGTGCGTGGGTGTAAGTTCAGTGGATGTATTGAATGGGAGGAAGTCAAGAGAGATCAAGAGTGAGAGGTAGTGGGAAGAGAGGGAGACTCGGTTTCTACGGGGCTGAAAGAGAGAGATGGTGGAGAGAGAGTAACGAGAGAGAGAGAGAGAGATGGTCTATTTGCGTGGTGGCTCCCCCTTTGCCTATGTACGTGTATGGATTTTAAATGAATTTTGCCCCCCATCTCAATCTTTATATGTTTAAGAAAAGAAAGCAAAGGAAAAAAAAAAGGAAAATGGGAGAAAAATATGCGGGAAAGAAAATTTGTTGTCACAACTAATCATAAAGTGCCATGTGTTGCAATTAGACACGTAGCCTAATGATAGCCTTACATTTGTCTACAACTGTCCTTCTTTATAGTAAAGTTTGTATAAAACCTTATCATAAAGACAAAAGAGATACTATTTTTGCCCTAAGGGTGGATTTTATCCTAAGAAGTCCTATTGCTAGCTAGCTATCTTAGGTGTAGTCTACTGTGGATTTAGTGAAGAGAAGGGTAGCGCTCTAAGAGCTGGTTGAAAGATCAAAAGAAGAAATGAAGTCTGGTCATGCTCTTATGAGCTGATGAACCAAGGTGAAACGGGTGAAGCGCTCCTGGAGTTAGCTAAGGCCCTAAGAAGAATGAGAAAACTTGGTTGTACCCCAATAAGCTAACTAATTAAAGTAGGCAAAGTGCTCCTAAAGCTGGTTAAGACCCTAAATTGATAGAGAAAACTTGGTTGTACCCTAATGAGTTAACTAACTAAGGCGGGTGAAGTGCTCTTAGAGTTGGCTAAGACCCTAAAAGATAGAGAAAACTTGGTTGTGCCCCAATAAGTTGACTAACCAAGGTGGGCAAAACACTCTTAGAGTTGGCTGAAACCTCAAAAGATAGATAAAACTTGGTCATGCCTCAATGAGTAACCAAAGTAGGTAAAATGCTCCTAGAGTTGGCTAAGACCTAAATTTGAATAAAGAAACTTGGTCATATCCCAATGAGCTGGCTAATGAAAGCAGGTAAAGCACTCATAGAGCTGGTTAAGACCCTAAAAGATAGAGAAAACTTGGTTGTGCCCTAATGAGCTAACTAACTAAGGTAGGCAAAGTGCTCCTAAAGCTGATTGAGACCCCAAAAGATAGAGAAAACTTAGTCATGCCCTAATGAGCTAACTAACCAAGGTAGGCAAAGTACTCTTAGAGCTAGCTAAGACCCTAAATTGTAATCTAGTAGTGCTCTTCTATGCTAACCAAACTAGGTGGAAGCGTCTCTTAGGGACTATCAACCCTAAAATTTGATTGATTTGAAAAAACCGGTAGTGCTCATTTAAGTTGACTAACTTAAGCGGGGGCGTCTCTCGGGGACTAGTAACCCTAAAATTAGATTGATCTAAAACCTAATAGTATTCCTTTAAGCTAACTAACTTAGGTAGGAACGTCTCTCAAGGACTAGCAACCTTATGATGGGATCGATCTAAAGGACCTAGTCGTACCTTACTAAGCTCACTAACCTAGGCGGGAGCGTCTATCGAGGATTGGTAACCTTAATTTGGGATCGATCTAAAACTTGGTCATGCCTCATTAAGCTCACTAACCTAAGTAGGAGTGTCTCTTGGGGACTAGCAGCCCTAAACTAGGATTGATCTAAAACTTGGTTGTACTTTACTAGGTTTACTAACCTAGGTAGGAGCGTCTTTCAAGGACTAGTAACCCTATGATGGGATCAATCTAAAGGACCTGGTCGTACCTCATTAGGCTTACTAACTAAGGTGGAAGCATCTCTCGGGGACTAGCAACCTTAATCTAGGATTGATTTAAAACCTGGTTGTGCCTTACTAGGCTCACTAACCTAGGCGGGAGCGTCTCTCGGGGACTAGCAACCCTAATCTGGGATCGATCTAAAACTTAGTCGTACTTAACTAGGCTCACTAACCTAGGCAGGAACGTCTCTCGGGGACTAGCAACACTAATCTAAGATCAATTTAAAACCTGGTCGTGCCTTACTAGGCTCACTAACCTAGGTAGAAGCATCTTTCGAGGACTAGCAACCCTAAAATTTGATTGATCTGGAAAACTTGGTAGTGCTCCTCTGAGCTAACTAACTTAGGCGAGAGCATCTCTTGAGGACTAACAACCCTAAAATTTGATCGATCTTAAGAACCTAGTAGCACTCCTTTAAGCTGATTAACCTAGGTAGGAGCGTCTTTTGAGAACTAGCAACCCTAATGTTTGGATCGATCTAAGATAAACCTGGTAGTACTCCTCTAAGTTGACTATCTTAGGTGAAATGGGTGAAGCGCTCTTAGAGTTGGCTAAGACCTTAACTTGAAAGCTTGGTGAAAGGAAGTGCCCTATAAGCTCATTATAGGATTTGATAGAGAGAAGCACCCTATGGGCTTGCTTGAGAGAAATTGGTGAAAGAAAGTACCTTATGGGCTTGCTAAAGGAATATAAGCATTGTATGGGCTCGCTAAGAGAATTTGCTGAAGAGAAGTACCCTATAGGCTAGCTAAGAGAAAGTTGGTGAGGGAAGTGGCCTATGGGATCGCTAAAGACCTTAGAGGAAGATGATGAAAGAGGGGTTGAAAGCTAGCTATCAGCCTAGAAAGAAAGATGAGACGACACCCTAAAAGCTAACAAGATCCCTAAAATGGAAGATAAGATAGTGCCTAAAAGGCTAGTTGGAACGCTAAAAAGAAATAAGAGGGATTAGCACTCTAAGAGCTGGCTAAAACCTTAAGAGGAATAAAAGAGGAGTCAGTGCTCTAAGAGCTAGCTAATACCTTAAAAAGATAGGACAATGCTCTAAGGGCTGGCTAGAACCCTAAAAGGAATAAAAGAGGGGTCAGTGCTCTAAGAGATAGATAATACCCTAGAAAGATAGGACAACACCCTAAAGGTTGGATGGAACCCTAAAAGGAATAAAAGAGGGATCAACGCTTTAAGAGTTGGCTAGAATCCTAGAAAGATAAGACAGCACCCTAAAGGCTGGCTGGAAACTTAAAAAGAATAAAAGAGGGGTTAGCGCTCTAAGAGCTAGCTACGACCCTAAGAGGAATAAAAGAGGAGTCAGTACTCTAAGAGGTAGCTAACACCCTAGAAAAGATAGGACAATGCTCTAAGGGTTGGCTGGAACCTTGAAAAGAATAAAAGAGGGGTCAATACTCTAAGAGGTAGCTAATACCCTCGAAAGACGAGACAATGCCCTAAAGGCTGGTTAGAACCCTGAAAGGAATAAAAGAGGGATTAGTGCTCTAAGAGCTGGCTAGAACCCTAAAAAGACTAGATAATGTCCTAAAGGCTGGTTGGAACTTTAAAAAGAATAGAAGAGGGGTCAATGCTCTAAGAGCTAGCTATGACCCTAGAAAGATTGGATAGTGCCCTAAAGGCTGGTTGGAACCCTAAAAAGAATAAAAGAGGAGTCAGCACTCTAAGAGCTAGCTAAAACCTTAAGAGGAATTGAAAAGGGGATAGTGTTTTAAGAGTTGGCTTGAACCCTAAGAGGAAATTGATGAAGGATTGAAGAAATAAAGGAAGGAAAGCAACCGGTTTTAAAAGACTTCTTGACTCGGAAAAGCATTTATAGGAAGATTGTTAAAAAACCATTCATGAAAAAGCAAATAAGGATATGCCTATTGATTTGAAAAAAAAGTTAAGAAACTGCAATAAGGAAAAAATATCTAAATTATTAGGGTTAATTTAAAAAGACCACCTTAGAAAGGAAACGGATGGCAAGGATTGAAAGCTTAGCTACTTAAGCTAACATGGATTGGACAAGAATTTTGTGACAAGCCTTTACTCTCTCTCTTATATTTTTTTATTATTTTCTTCTTTTTTTTTCTTAAAAGTTTTGCTAATGGGTATAAATTCTTATGAAGGAACAATCTTATAGCTACCCTTATCCTTGGTAATCACGTAGAGTTTCTTGATGCCCCCGACCCTAGGGCTTCTCATAGGGCTTTTGTGATTTCGAGACATTTCTTTCTTAAGGAAGAGCTAACTTATGGTTAGTTTAGTCAAAGAGGTCTTCCTCACTAGCTCTCAATCTAGATTTCACTCTCAACTAAAGTTCCAAAAATTACAGTTCATTTTGCAAATGATACGCCTTGATCAATCCATTATGTCTTTTTTTGGTTCAACATTATGAATTTAGGTTTTTTGTTCAAGGTTTTCAAAAGGACTAGTGAGAAGGCCTAAAAGAAATACTTTTATTAATCCCGGGTGTACAAGTTAAGAACCCTAGGGAAAAATTAGAAGTATGCTTACCTCAGTTTCAAAAACAACTTTTATTAAAAATAGATTATCTTTTAAGATTGGTAGAGCCCTTACTTGCATAAGGGTGGTACTGTGGGTGGGAAGGCTTTGTGTGATTTAGTATGGGTAAGAAAGGCTTTCGAGTGTCAGAATGAATATGGAGATTTGGGTTTTCAAGCTTTAGAGTAGGATTTAGGGTCTTGTGTTTCTTGGGGCTTTTTGGGCTCGAATTCCCTACCTTTTGATTTAGTTTGCTATCCCTATTAGGATATGACATATCTCTTAGGGCTTTTGTCTTATACTCAGGCCTAATTCTTCAGCCTCTCTTTTTCTTTTTTCATCTTCTCTTTACTTTGCCCCACTATCTCTTGTTATTCTTTTCATTCCTTTTGACTTCAAGAATGATTATTGTTGAGTTTTTTACTTTTTAAGTGATTCAGGGCCCTAAATCCATGGATTTCTAGTGTATGGGTTGGAGGTTCTTGAAAAGGAAATTGGCTCTTCTTCATTTTGGAGAAAAATAATTTATCAAAAATAAAAGTCATTTTTGAATTAACGTTACTTAGGCAAGCATAAACCAATCTTACCCTTATCTTATGATCAATGACCCTAACTTCCGAATTGCCCCATTATGAGGTGGTTATTGGTAAGGTTTAAATTTGAAAGTTCTCCTAATTAGTCCAACAGGGTTAATAAAGGGTAATTGTGTTTGGGATTTGAAAATGAATACCTAACTTCATTTCAATCTATGTATCACATTTAAAGTGGACCTCCTTTTAAGAATGAGTCCAAAGTATCCTCATCATTATGTCGCTTGACTCTCAAAGTGTTTTAGGTTGGTGCATAGGATATAGTTTGCCTTTTCTCATCCTAAAGGGCTAAAGGGCTCATGTTTGTTGAATGGCCTAAGGGGCTCGTACTTGGCTTCCTTAATAGGTTGAGGGACTTCGTGTGGTTTGGAAACCAAGTATTTGGGTTGGTTACTTAAGTGGGCCAGAGCCTTGAGCTTGTGTTGGCTCCTTAGGCCTATAAGGATTAATAGCCATTGGCAGCTTTTATTTTCATTTTTTAATATTTTTTTTCTATTTTTCAAAAAATTCTTTTTTGAGATAGAGAAAATTTTTATTTTCAGAAAATAATTTACAAATAAGGATGGTGATTTTTTGTGTTTCTATTTACAAGTCTATGTATTTTATTTACATTTCCCTAAATGAGATCAAATAGTGGTTAGATAATTATTTATTGAAAGGCTATTTATAAAGATTGAATAAAGAACAATGAACTAAAGAGAACTTTAGTATTTTGAAAAAAAAAAGATCAGAATACAAAAATAAAGAACCTAGCATTGATTCTGGAACTTATTCTAGGTTCTTTAGATCTGAACTGGAAAGACCCTACATTAAGTCCTATATACGGGCCTTAAGGTCTTCTATCATCTCATAAGTATTCTTAATGACTTGTGCCAAAAGGGACCTTAAGGCCTAGTTGTGATCTTTAGAACACTTGAGCATTTCCTTTAAATAGGCAATTCCATCTCTCAATACCTGCTCACAAAACTTAGAGGCGTCCAGTGGCCTATTGCTCGCTTAATCATTCACTTGGTTGTCTGCCATCATAAGTTTAAACATTTTATGGACAAGAGTTACTCATCAATGCAATAAAAGAAAAACAAAAACATGGAAATATGCATATGTTAGGGTCATTTTAGGTTAATATACTACTCCTTAAGTTGCAACCTTACTATAATTTTCAAAAACTTGTTTGCAAAAAATTCTTGAACGATTAGTAGGGTTTCAATTTCTTAAGGGTAGTGTATTAACTCAAGTTTGGAGGGAAGTATATACAATTAAGGTGAGTTCTAAAAGGTTCTTAAGTTCTGTGATCTCACTTGTTTTTAGAAAACACTTTTATAGGTCACAAGAGCTTAAGTGGGGTAGCCTAATTGGGCCTGAACGGTAGTTACCCTACTATGCCCAAAACTTACACAATGACCCTCCTCCTAGGATCCTAAGATGTCTTGAGTCTGACCGCATCTACCTTGTATCTTTGATGCAACAAACGAATGCCCCTATGCCCAGGTGTATGCTACTATGCTAATTAAAAAATATATATACACGAAGTTAATAACAAATAAACAAACGAATACATAAATAAATAAATAAACAAATAACTAAACAACATAGGAAATTTCAAAAGCAATTTTAATTTCGTAAAATTTTAAGTGGTTAGCTCTTTTGATGGTCCCTAATAGAGTTGCTAAGCTATCGAGTTTAGTTTTTCACCTTTTGGTATTTTTAAAAAATTAAGTATTCTTTAAACCGATCAATACTAAACTTTACTTGTTTAATATCAATTATCGACTAGGGTGTAAAGAAAACTGTTTTTTTTTTTCAATTTGAAAAGGTATTGGAGTTGAAAAAAAGAGTTAAGTTATAACCAATTAAGTGGATTTGTCATAACTTAGCTACTGACTTACCAATTAAAAAAAAAATTATAAAACGGTTTTTTTTGAAAACCAAAGATCTAGATTCAGGAGTTAATTTATTAAACCCTAAATGAGTACCACTTTTTAACTTCCTGAATTTAACTTCGCTTTTCAAATATACCCTTTTTAATTTCTAAAATAGTTATGTATGATACATGTGACTAAATTAATTAATTTACACAAATTTTTACAAAGATGGAAAAAATAAAAGCTTTCTATATTTTAAGTCACCCTGTACTTATGTATGGGTGCCTATATACCTACTATTTAGAATCAAACTTTCATAGTTTGTTTACCAAAAACATAGTGACTTGAGTTAATTTTAGTTTTTGAAAAAAAGGTCAGGTTTATGGTTTTACCCATTTTGATTTATTTGAAAAAAAAATTCCCTAAAGGGTTCTAAATTGGATTTTATTTTTTTAAAAGTTATAAAATGCCTTAGTTTGGAAAATAGTTGATTTATTTTTATTTTATTTTTGGAAAAATCAATTTTCCAAATGATAAAAANATGGAAAAAATAAAAGCTTTCTATATTTTAAGTCACCCTGTACTTATGTATGGGTGCCTATATACCTACTATTTAGAATCAAACTTTCATAGTTTGTTTACCAAAAACATAGTGACTTGAGTTAATTTTAGTTTTTGAAAAAAAGGTCAGGTTTATGGTTTTACCCATTTTGATTTATTTGAAAAAAAAATTCCCTAAAGGGTTCTAAATTGGATTTTATTTTTTTAAAAGTTATAAAATGCCTTAGTTTGGAAAATAGTTGATTTATTTTTATTTTATTTTTGGAAAAATCAATTTTCCAAGTGATAAAACATTTTTATTATTAACCTATTTATTTCATTCTCATTTTTTTAATTTCTCCTTATTTATATATATATTTTAATATATTTTTTATTTTATATAAAGAAAACAAAAAATAAATAAATGAATAAATAGGTAAACCACTTTTTCGTTGTTTTTTCTTTTTTATTTTCTTTTATTTTTCTTCTTTCTCGATTTTCTTTTTTTTTTTTTAAGTTACAGATACATATCGAAATAAATAAATAAATAAAACATAAAAAATATTTTTAATCGAAACAACAATAGTTGGATCAAACTTTGGACGTAGGTTAGTTCTAGAGCGAGTATGGGTCGAATCTCAAAGTTGGATGTAGGTCAAACCTTTGGGTTAGATGCGTTGGTTCAGGTTGGCTCCTAAGTAACAACTGGAATGGTACGTTGGAGGGTGCTTTGATGGCTAAAGCAAGCAAGAAAAGCCACTTTTGTAGCTATTAGATTGAAGATAGTAGGTTTGCCCAAGTGCCACTACTTAGTAGTGGCAGTTTGGTGGTGGTTGGCACTTGGGCGGTGAGAGGGAGAGAAGATGAGGGTGGTCGAGAGAGTTGTATTTGTGTGTTTGTGTGTGGGTGTTCGTGGGTTGGTGTATGTAGCTTTGAGAGGGAGGACGATGGTGCAGTTGAAAGAGAGAGGGGGGTTGAGAGGGAGTAGTTGCATATGGGTTTGTGGGTTTGTTTATAGAGTTGGGTGCTTGGCTTTAGATGCTAGAGACAATAGACGGTGTAGGTTTTATGTATATGGGCTTCGGAGTTTGGACTATGCGAGAGAGAGATGTGTACGTATATAGGTTGCACAGTTGAGACAGGGATGTTGTGTGCGTATATGGGTTGATCGGAGGGAGAGAGGTTGGTGGGTCTATGTGAGAGGGTAGGTATCTATGTGCATGGGTACAAGTTTGGTAGGTAACCACGCAAGTGGGTGAGGGTCAAGAGTAGGCGTATGGGGCTTAAGGGGTATAGTATATGTAAGTAAGAGTGGTGTGCGTGGGTGCAAGTTCGGTGCGTATAGTGAGTGTGAGGAGGTTGAAAGAGATTGAGAGTGAGAGGTAGTGGGAAGAGAGGGAGACTTGGTTTCCAAGGGGTCGGGAGAGAATGATGGTTTGTTTGTATGGTGGGTCCCCCTTTGCTTTTGTGCATGTGTGGATTTTAAAAAAATTCCCCCCTTCCTAATCTTTGTATGTTTAAAAAAAGAAAGCAAAGGGAACAAAAAAAGGAAAATTGGAGAAAAATATGCAGGAAAGAAAATTCGTTGTCACGACCAATCATAAAGCACCACGTGTCATAATTAGATACGTAGCCTAATAATGGCTAGACATGTGGCAATGCGCGGAGCTTGAGAAAAAAAAAAGATAAAAAAGCTACCCTTATGCCTCCAGTGAGTTTCGAACCCATGATTTCCAGCCAAATCTTTGCACTTAGTCCAAGTGTTTATTTGTTAAGCTATTAGCCTATGCTTTTTTTATATGTGCAATTAAATTGCATATATGGACTAGGTCAGTCTAAGCTAGATTCAAATCTAATCTCAAGCCCAGCGATCTTATATTCAAATTAAAATTCTATTCTACTTAAATAACTTAAAAATTTATTATTTTCTAAATTCTCTAATTTTTAATTTTTCTGTGACTTTCAAAGTTTTTATATATTTTCCTAAATTTTTCCATTTTTTGCATTTTTTCAAAATTTATTATTTTTTGTGTTTTTTTTATTTTCCTATTTTTTGGTATTTCCCTAAACTTCATATTTTTGGGTTTTCTTATTTTTCTATTTTTTTATATTTTTTCCTAAATAACTTATTTTTTAGGTTTCCTTTAACTTTCTATTTTTTTGTATTTTTTCTAATTCTCTTATTTTTGGGGTTTTCTTTATTTTTCTAGTTTTTTGTATTTTTTCTAATTTAGGACCCTATAACCTATTTTGAAAAATAAAAAGAGGGCAAAAATTAGGTATCTACAACGATGTTGATCATGATGAGTATAATCATTATCAATATTGGCATAGGCAAGATCAAAACATTGAGAAAGTTAATTATATGAAGAACTTTCAACATAATGGACCAAATAATTGGAATGTGTATCCGAACAATTTTACTCAATGGTAGAAGTAACATTCTAATTTTAAATATGGGAACAATTAGCTTGATGGTCAAAACTCTCCCTCTTTACCAACACCACAACAAATACCCTAGTAAAATTTCCTATCATAAAGAGAGAGGGAGAACAATGACTTGTTGAGGAGGTTATCTACTTAAGAATTAGCACTGAAAGATGTTTAGACTCAACTGCAACAAATCTCTAAAATGTTAGGTGTTAGATTGTAAGTTACACAATTGAGCAATACCGAAAAGAATCCAAGAGAACGAGTAATGATTGGAGCACCTACAGCCACATAAGCTAGCACATCTAGTGTAAAGTCAAAACATGTAAATATCACTAAGAGTAATTGTAACGACTATAAGAAAGATCATTTAGATATCAAAGATTTTAATGAAGAAGAAGTTGATGAGGAATTTGAGATAATTTAAAGAGTATGTCAGAAGAGGAACAATTAGAGATCCCTATTTTAGAAGAGAGCATAGAGAAAGAAAAAATAGAGGAAGAAGCTGATGGTGGAGAATAAGAAAGGTTGATATCAAAAGAAGAATTGTAGAGGATGGTTGAAGAAAAGTAAGTCAAGATGTTGAATGGGGAGGAAGATCCCATAGAGTATAGCCAGCACATGGAAACGAACGACCCCCCTCCCATTTAAATTTAGGCAATTGAAGGGAATAATCCAAAAGAAGAATCAAGAGAAAATGATTTCAATGAATCAATCAAGAAAGAAAAGATCGAACTAGCTGAGAAAGAGGAGAGTGAGGATTTCATCTCATTAACTGAACTTGATGATGAAGAGATTAAAGAGAGTGCAAGGATATTGTAAAGAAAGTATTAGTATATACCCTCAAAAAGAGGAGATCTAGGTCTATTTACAATTCCTTGTGTTATTCATGAGAAACACTTCCCGATGGCTTAGAAGCTTCTAACAACATCCCGTTTGGAGAACTTATGAGAAAACATGGACTAGAAGGATTCCTCTAGGAGGCTTGCTATGTCCATTGTCGACGGGTCAACAAAAAGAAAAAACCATTGGGACTCCTCATGGATCTTATTGTAGAAGTTGGTCATTTTAGCTACTTAATAGATTTTATTGTGATAGAGATGGATGATAGATCATGACTACTCATCAATTGATCCTTCTTGGCAACAACTAAAGTATTAATTGATGTTAAAGGCAAAAAGATGGTTTTGAGATGTGGATTGTCTAAAATCAAGCTATTCGCAAGAAAGGCTAAGGAAAAAAGGAATGAAGATGAAGAGATCTATGTTGATTTCAATGACCTGAAGAATGAATTTGCTAAGGAATGGAGCAGTCCTCCCTATTGAATGTTTTGGCAAACTAAAGATAAAGATACAAAGGAATGGGCCAAGAAATACCGTAGTTTCCATCCACCATGATAACCATGAAGAAGGGTCTAGTTAATGGACCTAAAATCTCAACACTTGGTAGGAGGAAACCCATGAGTTTTATTTAATTTTCATGCACTTTCCTTTAAATTTTTTCTAGTTTTGTTTTATGTTTACGGGAAAATGGCTAAATGAGATACTTTGAGATGGTTTATGATCTTGTGTAGATATTTAAAATGGCTTAGAGTTGGCTCTATGAGGACCTAAAGAATAAAAAAGAAAACATGATATAGTTGCTCAACTTAATCCCTCGAGCAATCATGCTCTAACTCTATCTCTTTAATTATAATTGATGATGAGTGAAATTGTAAAGAAGTTTAAAGTTAGGGGTAGGGCATATATGAAGTAGATTGAAACTATGATTGCAATTTTTATGTTGAATTGATATTCCATTTATGTTGAGTATTTAGTTGCTGAGTCAATACTATTTTCTTGAAATTTTTGAGTTATGTTGAAAAGGAGCAAGAAATTTTTATTTCTATCATGTTCACTAATAAGGATTAAATGGAGTAAACTTTTTACATTACTCTAGAATTAATGAATCAAATCTTTTGTCACTCCTCAAATAGGAGAAGTCATAACATTTTTGTCATGTAAACTAATCTAAGATAAAAGCTAACCTTACAGCTATTATTGTAGATATAGTTTACACAAGGTGTACATGATTTAATTAGCTTGAGGTATCCATGCTGACACATATCAATAGTCAAACCTGTGGTATAGTTTTTCAAAATACTTATTCAAGACAACTTGTCCGATAATACAACAGTACTTACATAAGCATTTCCACATATAGAATTATAATTTACATTAATAGTTTACAAATGCTATAGGTCTTGAAGTTTATTTACAATCAAATAGGAAATTAATAGGTATCCTAAGGATTTTCAACTAGTTTCCTCAAAACCAAAAGAAAGTTAAAATCCTAGATTTAGTGCATTCTCCTTTCCTCACTTTCCCAACCAACTACACACTAACCTAGGGGTGGTGATATCTGTACATCTTGAACTTTCACTCATCAGTTGCAAAAGAGTCATAGGGATGTGAGCTTAGCTAACTCAGTAAGCGAGACAAAAGAGTACCATACAGTTACAAATAGGGTTATTAATTATAATAAAAAGCAATGCAATCAATCACTTGAAATATCATATAATATTATTGTAAGATTAAAGAAATTACATTCATTCACTTTAATTTGAATTGAGGACTCTACTACGATTCAAATTAAACCAAACCCAAATTTGTGTAATGGAGAACACCCTCCTCCTATGACTATCTTCGAACCACAACTCCCACCTTTGTTGTGACCTCCTTGCCTATCACTTAGTTCAATTAAGGATGGAGATATGACCATTTTAGCTATCCTTATTAAAGGGAGTTAGTATTTAGTCTGATACTCCTAATCATTCCCCTAATGGTTGTTACACATGTTTAGTTACGTTAGCAATTGACTCACTATTAGTTCCATTTAGGAGTGGTTAGACAAATTCATACAGTATAAAATTATAAAATCATGCAGACCAGTACACTAAGGGGTTCAATTCCTATCACAAACAGAATACCAATCATATACATGGCATGCGTACAGACAGCTAATTTACAACTACAAATAGAAGTATTCTTAAGCCTCTAAATACTTTGATATGGTATTTTAATAAGTGGTAAAGCTACGATCCTAACTTACCTGTATTGACACTCACTGTGGTAAGCTTATATTGTCAATGTTCTGCTTATTGGGAGACCTTAAGCATATACAAAAACCCAAATTTAGTTTTTATAAGAGTTATGAAAATGTTAGGGTTTTATTTACTCTTTATATCATCATGAAGTTATATACATTAATATATATATATATATATATATTTAAAGTATATTATTATTCTTATATGGAGAAAATAGTTTTATTTAGATATTTATTAATTATAGTTTTATTATACTAGTTATATTAAGTTAGTGAGCATCATTAATATGCGTAGTTATATTATTACTTATAATGTATTATTTTGATCGTATTGAAATATATTTTTAATTAGTCAAGTTATGTTTCAATTTTGATAAGGTTATCATAGTACGTAAATTTTCATAATATTATTGAAATATTGGTTATATTATTGAAATATTGGTTATATTACCTAAGATTATCTAATTTTAGTAAAAGAGGTATTATTAGGTTCGTACGAACTTGACAATACGTATTATACATTCTATCTTAAGAGATGAATTTTAAAGGTTTTTTTATTTAGTTTCTAATATACCTATATGCCCCTATATTGATCATTATCATATTATGTTCATATTATAAAATAAGCTATATTTTATATAATTTCCTAAAATAGCTTAGTAATATATGTAATATCTAATCCTAATATGCATATATCATAGCTCAAGTCATGTAATTAGCACAAAATATGATGGAATTCATCCTAATTAGATCTAATCAGTAGGAATATGGAGGGGATTTATTCAAATATTTATCATAATTTAGCATAATATTACTAAAAATATATCTTGATTAGTAAATTAAGCTATTTTATTACTAAAATTCATAATAAATAGCTCGAGTTATCAAATAATTCCAAGAAAATTTTTATAGTCATAAAAATATAGGAAATTTAGTCAGCAACTGGTTTCATGCTGTTAGGTTTATTGCCTTTATATTTAAAATTACATTTTTATCCCTAAATTGCGGTTAATTAAAAAACTATTGTCATTTTTATACAAATTTTTTCTAACATGTCTTGACATTATCACAAGTCTCTAGAAGTTAGTGGACACTAATTTCATCAATTAATTTTACGAAAATCATCAATTTATCTTATAATTATCCTTATTTTTAGCTATTTTTAGGGTAAAAAAATACAATAAATACTAAATATACTTGAATTCAAAATCAATCTATATAGCAATTAACTAAGTATAACATGTATTATAGAAAAATTTTCAACTCAAAACAATATCATTTAATATATTTATTTTAGATTTGAAATTTCAGATGAATAGTATTTTATTAAGCAAGTATATAAAATACTTAAAATCTCATCAAAATAATTATAACACATAAAATTATATCTAAAATAACCTAAAAATAAAATTTTCCAGAATTTTCGTAAATAGTTTAATATTTTTATAAAATATTTGAAAAACAGGGCAAAACTTAACTAACCTTTCATTGGTGCTTCGACTATTATTAACCGGTGGGGGGTTGTTGGAAGGGTGGTGCATTGGTGGCTTTGTATGATGGTGGCAAGGTTTAATAGTAGGTCATCGAAGGGCTAGGGAAATACTGTACATTAGTAACTTGCTCTATTTTTCCTCTCTCTTTTTTTTTTTTTTCTATTTTCTGAATTTTTTTCACAAATTTTTCTTTAGGTGTACCAACTTCTAAAGTGTTTAATCGAGCAACCTAAGGTCTATTCATACTAAATTAGGGTGTCCATAATTTTTTTCTTTTCTTTTCTTCTTTTTCTTTTCATTTTTCTTCCCATTATTCCAAGCATGAGGTATTTCTTCCTCTTTAATTTTACTTTTGATTCATCATGGAGGATGTTCTGTAGTTGCTATGCCTATTTCTTGCATTTCCCAACTGATTTTGGATAAGTTTTAGTTGATTTTTAGGTTAATTATTAATATTTTATGTATAATATATAATATTTGGTAATTTTTCTAATATACGTATATATATCGTATATATTTGATACATGTATAATTCCACATATTACAGGTAACGTAGGAGACATCTCTATTTTTCCCTCGGGAATCTTTCGAATTATACTCATATAATTATGTTTCTATCATGTCTTTTATTTTTAAGATATATATTTTTAATTAATTTTGTGATTTTTCACTTAATTAATATAATTTTAAGTTTTCGGATAAATTTATGAGTATAATTATTATATATACTGATATATCTATAAAAATACATGTATATTTATTTAGTGTATTATGCTACATTATTTTTTTTTTATAGTTTACTTAATTTATCTCTAGACCTTCATAGCATTTCAAGTTCGATTTTAAGGGTTCCAACGAGTTTTATGCTATATTATATAACTATACTTTTAAGGTTGAAATTGGAATTTTTAGGTCATTATTTTTAACGTCTAACTTTACTAGGTCACTTCAATTAACTTTTCTAAACTATTTGTAAAGTTTGAGCTTAATTGGATAAGTTTTTCTTAAAGGCCCTAATTTCATATACGGTTGTCCTAAATATGATTTTAGGAACTTACATCTTTGGTTTAGATTGTTACCTTTTGTATTGAACTCTAAATTTATAAGGTAAGAGTAAGATGATGCTATTAGTTAGAGTTAGGCATTTGCTTTCTAGACAATTGATTATTATGTGTCGTAGTTTTTAAATTTCCAAAAGATTTCCCAACCAAAAATAGAATGACAATTGACCAAAATTCAAAGTTAAAGGTAAACCCAACCAAAAAGAAAATAGGATAGAAAAAAAGGAAAACAAAAAGAAAAAGGAAAGAAAAAAAGAGCATGGGTGGACACTTGAGGCGCCTAATAAGTGCATGAAACATCTTCTAGAATGATGGATTTTGGAATGGGTTCATGAGCCCTTAGTGGCCACTTAGAGAAAAGGTGAGAAATAAAGAGCTCCCTTGAGCAAAAAGGTTCAAGATGCATGAGTAAAAATTAGCCATAAGTAAGAAATTGAAAATCTTTGAGGAGATCTGAGTAAAGAATAATTTGATTTTACCATTTTTTTTTTAATTATGGTTGTCTTAAAAGAAGGATTAAGGCTATTTATACGTTGATCAATCTATAAATTGTAAGAGCCTTTCTTTTCCTTCGTGACAACTTACTTAATCTCAGGTTTTCTAGTCTTAAGTTAAATAAGAGGCTTAACCTTATAGACCAAACATCAATTAATTAATTCTCTTGGATATGTAATAAGGCACACTTAACCATTTACCTAAACTTTCATGAACAATAAATTGCTTGCTAAGGGTTGATTTAAAAAAAAAAAATTCACAACTTGGTGTGTGTAAACTAAAGAATGGACTTAACAACTAAGGATTAGAGAATTTTTCTTTCACCATTGATCTACTAGAGATTTAAGCTTGCTTGAGTATAAGTAAGTTGTAAAGTTAGGGGTACTGATAAGTGTGTGAAATCACAAATTTATTTGAAAGATTTTTCTAACAATTATATCCAATTTAGTATATTTTTGAGCTAAAGTGTATTAATTTTCATCAAAATCACATACGATTGCTTAACATACGTGTAATTCATATTTTTGTGTTTTAATACTCAAAGGTTGCATTTATTTCAAGAACTTAAGCTATTAGTGCTTGTTCTTAAAGGTCTTAGAGCTACAATGTAATGGTAGCCCCCACTTAAGAAACCAAAAGAAAAGAAAAAATGAAGACATGGAGCATGAATTACTGGCTTGACAATAATCTTAACCATTGCTAAATCGGCGTTTGGAACAGAAAGAATGCAAGTGCCAAAAAGAATGGACTATATCAACTTGGTGATAATCTTAGTTAATCGTCCTATTGGTAGATGACCTAAAGAATTGGCTTGAGCTACCTTCAAGGCAATGGACTTGTAGGTATTTAGAATAGAAGCTTTGCAAGTATTATAGAGAATGGACTTTATCATCCTGATGGTATTCCCAACTATTGTCATGACGGTGTATTAAATCTTTGAAGTAAAAGGCACAATTTCATTAAAGATCAAGATGATCAATGATTGACACGTGTCTATTGACTTAATGATAGCATAACCTACTATCTTATCAATAATATCCTTGATATGAAAGTCCTTCCTCATTTTGTAACAAGATTTTTTTATTAATTTTATAGGGTTTACAGTTTTAGTTCCACCATTTTTATCGTTGTTAAGTTATCCTAGGCTAGTTTTAATATTGTTTTTTCTTTTCCTTGCTTTTTTTTTTTGTTTTTTTTTTTCCAGTTTTTTTTTTTTTTTTTTTTTTTTTTTTAGTACTTTTCAAGGTTTGGGTATGGATTTCCATTGTAATAATGGAGAATATTGGAGATACCTTGGGGAACTCCATGATTGAAGTTGAGCTTGGTTTTGTAACATTCTCTTTACATTTTCCATAATAAAATGTTTATTTTCATATTCATATGTATTATGTGTCGAATGTTTATCATACATGAATATGTTGACTAGAGCTTATTTTAATTATGGGTAGTATGTGAATATGATGAAATAGTTGTAGCTATTGATGTTATTATATTGTGATAGTATAAACTTGGTAATTTTACTTAGTTGTATAGAGCAATTTGGTGTAACTTGAGTGTTAGGTTAATATTGTGCTAAGTAGCAGTTCCAACATTTTGGATGACCCCTCTTGTTATCTTAATAGGGTCTAGATATTGTAATAGAATTTGAAAATCCTTATAAAACCTAAGATTCCTAATTTGATGGGTAATTCTTGAGAATTATGACTTCAATCGTTGTACTCACCCTAAGCTAAAATTTGTTAGGATGGGAAATAAATCCTAGCAAGATTGTTTAAGTAATGATTGTTTGCTTACTACTTATATCTTTAGTTGTAAAGAGATCCACATCCCAATACCTAAAAATTTGCTAGATCTACATTTAACTCTATTGTAGTCTTTCTTTATTCTAGATAATTTGCGTACTTTCCTTTGAAATTGTTAAAGTGGCTTGCTTAGATTAGAGTAGAACTATTAGAATCTAGCGAGTCTTGAGCATGGATGTTGTGGGTAGTATTTGACTTCTTAGAACCAAGCATCGGCCTTTAAGAAGGTTAGGTACTAATTCAGGGATCAAGTATAGGTTAGATCCTTTGGAGGAAGATGTGGGTTGAAGTTTACATAGCTTGGACATGGGTAAGGTTAGGTTAGCCCATGGTAGGTCAAGGTTGGAATCGGCCTTAGGGACCTAAGCCCAAAATTGCTTATCAACAAAAAGGGTATGGTGTAGCTTCAATTTCTTATTGAGTAGCAATATTACTAAGCTTTAAATGTCAACCTCTTATGGAGAAAGTAATGGTTGAAGGCTTGTGATTAGTGATGGGTCATTATTTGACTATGGAGGAGTGATACAATGATAGGAAGTTAGATGGCATCCCTTTAAAGAAATTGGTCATAAGGGTACAATTTCATAGATTAATGATAGTAAACATGACACTCAAGAGTGCTTAAATCATTGGTAAAAAAATTGGAGAGGTAATAGAAATGGAGCCATTGAAATCTAGTAGTGGGGAAAGATGTCCCTTTTTACATGTATGAGTCAAGATTAATATTGAAGAACTTTTGAAGAGACACTTATGTTGTAGGTGAATAGGAAACAAAGAGGATATATAGTGATTTTTAAATATGAAAGGTTGAATGATAGGTATTTTCATTGTGGTAAATTAGTGCATTTGAGTAAGGCTTGTATGTTTGACAAATTAGATGATATGTTAACGAGACTAGGCCTTAGGGTGAGTGTAGTTCAAAAGTGGGCTAATGTAGAGAATGTTTAGAAGTAAGATAATCATAAAGAAAATTGCTTTCCTAATTTTGTGACAACTCTTCTAAGACTATACCCTTCTTTAAAAATAGGAGTCAAGCCCTAACCATTAATGTAACTATTTCATGATGCATTCCATCAACCCAAAAAAAAAAAAAAATTCCTTTAAATATTTAGGTTTTTTCTTATATCTAGTTAGCCTAATCATAACATTACATAAAGTGGAAGAAAAGACCCGATAATGTTCTCTACATTTCCCTTACATGTACTTGATAAAAGGTTAAAACATTTGTAGTGTGAGCTTAGCCCCTCATCTTAGCTAGTCATGCATATTTTTAACAAGTTCTCATAAAATCAAAGTTGATCCTCTTATAGATATGTTATAATTAATTTAAAACTAAATTAAACACCACTTAAAGCTAATTTTGGCCTAAATTATTATTTTTTTATATTTTTAAGAACAAGCAAGCTGAATTGGACTTGGAAAAATTAATTTTTAAGAAAATAATTACTTTCCACTAAAAACTTAAAATTCGTTGAACATCTTTGTATTTCAATTCTAAAATTGATTTTACACTCTGAAAAATTGTTTTTAACATTAAAAAAAGGTTTGAAATTCTCATCTTATTATAATACCTTAATCTTTAAATTTATAAATTTTTTTAATGTTTGATTTCATTATAAATTCTAATCTTTAAAGAGTTGCTTTTTGTAAATAGATACTTTGAGTTGATTGCTTTATCTTTTTATTCCCAATTCATTTATGGTTTAGCTTATGTTTTACAACTTCTTGCTACATATTCTTTTTTTATTTTGTTTTATTTACTGTTATTTCTATTGTGTTCCCAATTGATTTCAATACCAATTGGATCTCTAATTTTTATTGGTTATGAAGAATTATAATTTCAGATTACTTATTAACAAGCACTTTATTTGTAGGTATTTTTTTTTTTCCCTTGTTTTATGGATTGATACGTTCCTTATATGTATCTAACTATATCTTTATCATATCTCTTTTAATTTCTTTTTGTATACACTATATATTTATTAGATATTTCAAGTTTAATTTCATTCAATATTTTAAGGTACTTCAATTATAAACACTAAGAGTTTTCTCATTCTATAAATCATGTAAAAGTTACAACTATTAAAATATTATATTTTTGCTCCTAGATAGATAATTGACGTATTTAAATGTTCTTTAGTGTTGCTAATTTTTACACTTGATTTTTGAAATTATAAGAAGGGTTTAAATGATCAAGAAATTATTTTTAGTGATAATGTCAAAATCACCATTTGAATAACGAGTAATTTGTTCAACTTTAGACATACTGATCAAAGTTATTAAATTGCACACTTAATCGAAATTCTAATATTTGGCAACCTCAATCTTTATGTATGTCCTATATGCTAGGCTTAGTAAAACATCTTAGGATTGTTCGTTAGGTTTGAATGCTTGAATAGGAATAAGAAAGCTTAAGCCTAATCATGTCAAGCTTGTTACACTCATTATATAATCACATTTAGTGGGAATAAATGGAGGACATTTTGGGGACAATGGTTACGTATCTTATATTGCATGCATGAGGGAGAGTGATCAATTTTTATATGACGATTCACAATCTTCTATTTTTTTCAATAAAATTTATAGATGCATTAAAGAAAATAAAATATATACACAAAGCTATTAGTTTATAGTACAACTAGGCTCAAAAGATGTAGAGTTCATGGCACTATTGCCCCTGTGCATAATTAGAGGCTTAATACGATTATAAGAACTAGACAAAGCACAAGTCTTATAATACTTGTACAAACTAATATATAAAATTTCATTCTTTACCAAAGATAAATAGAAGGCTAAAGGTGTAAAAAATTCAACAAAATCATCCTAATCCTTCAGTATCCAGCTAGCTAGTGCATCAGCAACTGAGTTTAGCTCTTTAGGAACAACTTCAAATGCTTTAGCGCTTCATGAGGGGGAGCTTTGCCTTGTAAGCATGAAGAACATTGTAATATGATAGTTTGTAGTTAGATAATTCTTGCAACATATAACAGGTAGCACTTGAATCCATATCAATCTTTACATCTAAGTATCTATAAGCAATGCAATAATGCAACCCCTAACCTAAAGTTCACTAGTTAAGATGTCTATTAAACCTACCTTGTTTTTTTTTTTTTTTTTAAAATTTTGGTGACAACAAAAATCAACTTGCAATTATAGTCCCTTGTAACACCTCATATGGAAGCTTACTTACTGAAGTTAGAACTAAGTCATTAGTATTCAGCTTAATCCATTCAAGTTTAGGAGGTTTCTAGCAAAAATTTAGCCTATCTACTTTATAAGTTCTCTTTGAATTTTTCAAATAAGCCCAATATTCGTTGCTGTAAACCAAATAAATTGAATTAAATTCTCATTTCTCTCATTAGCATTGCAAAAGGAGATTGTTTTTGTTATGCTAGATTTTCAAAGCATGACGGCAAAAGAGAAATGTATGAGAGGCCGAGAGTTACTTAGGTCTCTCTTCCTCAAGGAACATTTTAGTTAATTCATATTAAAAAAAATCTTACTTTGACAAAGGATTTGAATAGGATTGAGATTACCATAAGCAAATTACTTTAAATAGTCTTCAACATGATAGGAGAACATGCGTTAGGGATTTAGTTTGCTCTCTACACCTACAACATGTACCTGAATGTAAGATTCCTTTATGAGCAAGATTAGTAGTGGTAAGAAGGGAAAGATGAAAAACTCTTGAAAGAAAAACTTAAACTTTTGGAGGGAATGGAGTTTCCCCAATCTAATTCCAACTAGAAATAGAAGATGAATGAGGAGATAAAGCATGATGAATATCTTATAGAGAAGGAATTGTTTTGAAGGAATCATTCATAATTCTTTGATAAGAAGAACATCTATGAAGCTTAATAGGACTAATCTTATTATACAAACAATCTTAGATAATGAATACGATTCTAGATTTTTTCTTGGATGAGACAAAAAGTCGGCAATAAAAAGTAGTCAAATTTTCATTATGCGAAGAAAGGGTCCATTCATAAAGGATTGGATTTTTCAAACTTTACTCCACATATCAAACCAAAAACGAGTTTTCCTTCCATTCCTAATAACAACATGGTTACAGGTTTAGACTAAAAGCTTGCCTTCCTTTAAATTCTTTTGTAATGAAAGAAAGGGATTGGTCCCTTTGAGTAGAACCATTTTGCAACTTTCTTTTATACTTCCTACCCATTAATTGTGTATAGCAAACTCCTCTGCATTTTAATCTAAAATTTCTTTTAATAACATAGTCTTTATTTCTCAAACATAAGTACAACAACTGTAGGCTACCTTCATCTTTTAAGCATGCTACTTTCTCCCAACTTACTGAATGTAACTTTTTGGTTGAAGAAATACCTGACCATACAAAATTGTTTGCTAATTGGGTAAGTTTTTTTATTATGGCATTTGGAAGTTTTTCCAATTGCATGTGGTAGGCAAGTAAGGATTCCAAGACTAATTTAACTAAACAATCCTGCTAGCCATATTGAACATCCAGTTTTCCATCCACTTAGTTATTTCTAGGCTTTTTCAACAATAAAGTTAGGCTGGGATGATAATAGTTTCAAACCCTTTTCCAAAGGATATCTTAATAATTTTCCAAAAGACAAGAATATGTTCATACTTAGCATATTTGTAAGCACTTGCTTGGTTTCTAATGCAACATTTCTTGAGAAGAAAACTCTAAACTTTTGTTAAATTCATATTAGATACATTAGAAAGCCAATTAAGAACTTTAGTGATTGTGCAAATGTTTGCTTCATCAACCTTTGCACATAGAATAATTTCATCAGTAAAGGCCACATGCGAAATACCTATATTTATGCCTTAAGCTTTGAAAGGGAATCAATACTCTTCCTAAACTTCTCTTTCAATTGTTCTACTTAAGAACTCTATGCAAAGAATAAAGATATAAAGAGAAAGAGGATCTCTTTATCTTATACTTTTAGATGTATAAATAGCAGGTAATGATTTTTCGTTCACCAAAACATAAGATGAAAAAGTGGTAGTGTGATTTATAATCAATTTAATCCACCAGTTTAGGAAGCTAAAGCTCCTAAACACCTAATATATGAAATCCCACTCAAGAGAATTAAAAGCCTTGGCTAAGTTTAGCTTGATTATCATCCTCCCTTTCCTTTTCTTTCTTTCCTTTCTATGACAACTATATAAAATTTCATTTAAAAGGAGAACATTATCAGAAGCTTTCCTCCCTAAAGTGAAGTTCGCTTGAACAAGATGTATAAGTTTATCTAAAAAAGGCCTTAATCTCTTGACTAGAACTTTAGTTAATAGCTTATAAAGAGTATAATAAAGACTAATTGGCAAAAAATTAGAAATGCAAGATGTTTCTCCATGCTTATTAGGAATAAGGAAAATCTATGTTAATTCAACTCTAGAGGAGTAGAACCAAATATGAAAATTTGAGAAATGAGTTCAATATTGAAGATCTAACTAGGTTTCAACACTTCTTAAGATAGAAAGCAAGCAAACCTTTGTTCCTTGGTGCCTTTCAAAAAACAATTGATTGAAGCGCATACAAAATTTCATGGTTAGAAATAGGAAGGCTAAGGTTTAGCTTTTTCTCAAAAGATAGCCCCCTAAGAAAAGATGGATTTAAAGGAGAAATTAAGTCACAAGTGACTTTATAAGAGGTGAAGCACTTGGAAAAATGATTGTTGATAATCAATTGAATTCTAGATTTATCATAAAACCAATTTCCTACATCATTCAGGAGACCATAGATTTTATTTTTGCTCACCTTAAAAGGACTAAAGCTTGATAAAATTAGTGTTTCTTTTGCCTTCGAAGATCCACTTTACTTTTTCCTTCATTCTTTAAAAGCAATCCTCTCTATCCAAAATTTGATTTAGCTTAGTTTTAAGAGATTACCTTAAGGAAGATAGGTGAAGAGTTGGATTACATGCAAAAGCAACATCAACTCATTGCAATCTCTTAAGAATATCTTTTTTTTTTTTTTTTGAAAATGGATAATTTTAAGGATATGTGTATTCCAGGCTCTAAACTTTGTATGAAGTTTTGAAATTATCCTAAGACAATTGTTGTTATGTTTAGCCAATATTTGTTGAACAAGAGGCATACAGCAATCATAAGAAAACCACATAGGTTGAAATATGAAAATTGGATTCCTAAAGCATATACTCTCAAAAGGGTGAGTCTTTGACAATAGAGCATAATGATTAGATAGGAATTTCCGAACATAAAAGAGATTTGACCTAGAGAGCAATGTTCTCCATTCAATATTACACTAAGCCTTGTCTAACTTTCTTTAAATGAGACTAAGTAATTGCTGCTTATTTGATTGAGTGAATCTAAGATCTATAAACCCCATATCTCTAAAACCATAATCATTCATATGATTGAAAGGATAATTTATATAATTAGAATCTTGTAAAACACACCATAACAAGGAACTAACCATTGAAGATATTTATCTAATATTATCCCATAGTAATGGTTTCAAAGAGGGATTGACATGAGCATAAATTGCAAAAATAGCAAGAGTAATCACAGTATTTCTAACCTTGCACAAAAGATGGAATTTCTACGTTGTTTGATGAACAATGTCCACATTTAAGACATCAGTATTCCACATTAGCAAAATGCCTCTACTCTAACCCTCAACTTCTTCTACAACAAAATCATGAAGTTATAAGTGATGTGAAAGTGTACATATATATGAAGGGAATTAAGCTTCCTTTCCATGAGAACAGCTATGTTAAGCATATTTTAATCAATTACTTCCATAATGGTATCCTGCTTCCTAAGAAATTTCATACGCTTAACATTTTAGGCGAAGACTCTAATCCTTATGACAGATGCAAGAAATCTCTTCTCATCCATTCTTAGCATCATCATTTTGTACCAAACCATCTCTAGTCCTTCTAGTACCCTTTACCTTAAATGAGAACTTACTATGGTATCCTCTAAATCTAGGATTGCTGTTGTTTCCCCTTTATTTATGAAAGTTAGAGGTACATTTAATTGGTGAGGTCCATGTTTGGCACCCCTAAAATTTAATCCATTAAGACTGTTAGAGTCCTTTCTCATTTCGTCATTCGTTGAGCAGAAGAGCAATGGTTCTCTAGTACTACTATGTGGATTTGAACAAAATAATCTTTCATTGAGGCTATTGTTTGTTCCATCCTTATCAAATACACTTTCCCCTTTGGCAGGAGAACCATTATAATTATTGTGCAAACCATGATAGAGATAAATATTGGGTTTAGAATCCTCTTAACCTCTATTAACTCCACTAGTATTTGTGAACATGATTGTCCTAATCTATTATAAACAAGTGATTTGTCTCCTCCATCCAAGTGTGATTGGAGTGAGGCATTAATATCTTGTCGTTAAAGGTTAAAGACACTTTGTATTCTATGCTTACTAGTAAGAGATGTTTTCCTAAAAAAGAAAAGGTTTTTTTTTTTTTTTTTTTTTTTTCTAGAAGTAGATGTTGTCTCTTAAGTCATTTGAGCTTTAAAAGAAAAATTTCCTCTCTCTCCTTATCATTTCTAGAATTTACTCTTAGTTGAGGTAATTCAATGCCATCATTACCATTCATTGCTAGCTCATTTTCCAAAGATGATTTTCATTATTTGACATAATAGTTTTATAGGTAAAATTCTCATCCTGTCCCTTTTCAATCTACTTCCTCTTTCTCAGCTCAATTATTTTATGGAAGAGAAATTATAACCTTTAAATTATCACTCTTAAAATTGTTTGTCTCCTTTACTTCTACATTTAAATTCTTATCTTGAGTTTGATTTTCAATTGGCTCTTTTCCTTTTTGGGCTTTTTTTCTTTTAAATTTTTTCCCTTCTTAGAAACAAGCATCCACTCATCATAATTCTTTTGAAATGACACTTAGCTACTATTCATGTCCATGTGTTGAACCTCAATGTTAAACTTAGATCCTTTTAGTTTCATTCCTTGAATTGAGGCTAACTCCTTTGTATTTTGGTTTGAGTGGGGTTGATTTTGTCCCTTGTTAATCACATTATCTACCTTCCTATTATCATTATGCTTTACTATACAAGAATACGGACAAATCTTTTCAATGTGGCCAATACACCCACACTTATAACATAATAACTTAATCCCTTCATATTGTAGTCTACAAAAATTATCATCCATACAATTGTGTGAATAAGGGGTTGATCAATATTAACTGGTACACAAATGTAGGCAGATTTGCTCCTTTTAGCTTAAGTGGTGAAAGTGTCAATTGAAGGATTAGACAAATTGATTCACCTAGATGCCTAAAAAAATTCACATTATAGTACTCTAAAGGTATTGCAAATCTTAACCCAAATAGCAATAGAAGAAAAGGTTGAAAGAGAAGCCTTAGACTTCAACTCTCATCTTCAAATTGTAAAGAAATGGCCATTTATAAACCATGATCTATCTCTAATGATGATATTCAAATTATTAGGACTTGCAAACAAAATAATGTAAGACCTTGCTCCTGTACTATTCATTATGAAACTTTAATTTGCTTCAACTTTTGAAATAAAAATTTATACCATAGGGAAACTCCATATGATTTAATAATTAGAGAGTGCTTTCATTATGCCTTAATTCTTTTTCTTCTAGCATAGGAAAGAGATAACCGTTTAATACCTAGGCTAGTAGGAGTATCCAAATCATGTTTAGAGATAGAGTCAGAAATCCCTTTGTCTTGGCCTTCTTCTATCTCATCTAGATCATTTAGTCAAAAGGCATCAACGTACACATTCTTTGCGTTACCTACAATAGTGTCACAATAAGTGGACTTATGCTTTAGCACCAAATTATTCTTTGAGAAGTCAACATAGTTTGCAAGATCAATGAAGACTCTAGCTCAAGGTCTTTTGTCGAGTCAAGTCGCTATTATTTTTTTATTTTTTTTCCCCAATTGAAAAGAGAGGGATTCAAACTAGGATTTAAGGCATTCAGAAGAGACGAGGACATGGAAAAGATTCTTAATCATCTTTATCCCTATGAAACTCTTCTTATTTATCTCATGAACAATTGTTGACTCCAATGAAAGCATTTTAAGGCCAAAAATAAATTGCAAGGGGTTGTCTTCAGACGGTTTCGTTTTTCTTTGGTGAAGGATTACCGTTGTCCCTTCTAGAGTCCTTGAGCAGCAAACATTTGGATATTCCTATGGAAAACCCGTTAACATTGGCTTTATAAGGGCTTCTTTAAGATAAGTGCTTCTCCCAATTTCCAATGCCAAGCACTCCACATGATGTAACTTTTTACCAATAAAATGTGGGTTCCATCGCAAAGTGGCTCTACCAATGATTTGTCTTTCGGGTTCATTTTTTTTTTTTAATTTAATTTCTTAAAGTGTAACATTATTTTTTATCGATTATATTTTGATAATAATAAATTAAAAGTCATTATTGCTATATATAATTTTTATTGTGCATTCTTCATTTAATTTAAAAATAAATATTAAAAGTATTAGTTTGAAAGTAATAGTAATATGAGACCCATAAAATTTTGGAAAAAATTACTACGGAATTTTCTGAAACAACTTAAGAATAAAGTGAAATAGTCCTTAAAAGAGAGTTCCTTAAGACATGACATGGCACTTTAAGGATGAATTTTATAAAGAGGTAACCAATAAAAATGTTCTAAACGAGACTCCAAAGTAAGTAAAGGGAACATGACTGTAACGGGGTGCTTATTGACATACATAAGAGAAGACCGAATTTTTTACAAATTACAACTACATAAAGTGAAAGAAAGGACTTAATAACATTCTTTACATTTTCCATAGACGTACCAAATAAAAGGTTAAGACATTTATGTGGTGTGAGCTTAGCCCCTCACCGTGGCTAGTCATGCATATATGTATATAAGAAATTCTCATGATATCGAAATTGATCCTCCCAAAGATATGTTAGATTTCATGACATTGTTTCACTAGTGGAGTCCAATTGAATGGTTGCTCCAACTGAATGGCTGCTCTTGCTGTTGCTGCTGATGACGATGTTGATCTAAAACCTTCGAGCTTGATGGCGCCTCTAATTGGAAATTATTACTTACCAAATCACTTCCAATAATGTTATGAGAATTCGAAACTCCTAGTTGTGGCATAAATGCGAAATCGCTAGAGTTGGTCACTTCTCTCGGCTGATGATTGTAGGTTTTTAGTTGCAAAGCCTTGAGAAGAATTGAATTCACAGCTAGGTTTGGAGTCAACAAGCTCGGAGGCCATGCAAGAGATGGGAAACCAGTGGTTGCTTCTCTTGTTAAGATGTTGACGTTGTTCATCATATTCATATTATTATCGTTATCATGCAAGTTTAAGATACTAGTACTATGGTCAGTGTTGATGTAGTTACTTTGACCTGGTATGTTGTTGAGGCCACTTGTTGGGTTGTCTATAGCATTCATATTGGGTAGGTCAATGTCTCCGAAGTCTTGTGCAATTGAGTTGGTGTCGCATGGAGAATCAAGTGACTGCGGTAAGGATTGTGTTGGTTGTGGCTTCTTCGCAGCCGCGCTCTTTTCGAACACCCTGCATACGACCCATTCCTCCTGTAGATAACAAATAGGAAAATTAATTAACAGAGGACTTCAAGTTTTAGTAAAAATATGATAACTTATCATCAACAAACCTTTTTAAAGGCTTAGGCCCTATGATTTCTGTCATTTCCATCTTTGAAATTCAAAGTTCTGCCCAAATTCACAATTTGCACAATCCAAGTACAATTAGAAAGTGAATTTCCGTTGATACAAAGAATATTGTAACTTTGGGCTTTTACTTGGCAATAAAATGTGTTCAATTTAAAGTTTAAGGCAATAGATATTAGTATAACTATATAAACAACTATTTCTTGATACTTCATTTGCCTTATATAGAGGACATGATTTCTTGGTTTAAGGCATTAAATATAGGAAATCATCTCTTCTGTTATATATTTGTTGAATTTAGATCCATAACCAATCGAGTTAATGGGTTGAACTAATAGAAATTAGTATACTGTTTTATGTTTATACATGAAGACTTTTAACTTTGAGATACAGATGACGATGACGTGAGTTAAATAAGATAATTATTTTTTCTCAACTTATCAGCCATTCATATGTTATCTATGCATTCATCAGGATTACAATTTAACAAATGTCTACAGTTCAGGACAATCCATTTTGTTCTAGCAAACTAATATGCATATTACCATGGTTAGAGGAGAGTAGAACTAAATCTAGTTCATTTCAGCTATGTAGTTTTGTCATGAAACAATTCCAAATGGAACTCCTCCACAATTTGAGAGTCACATGCACCGTTGAAATTCTAAGAGTCATATATTAAATGATACCAATAAACATTGAATAGGCACACGAAAGAGACTTTAAAAAAAAAAAAAATGAAAAACAATAAATAAATTAGTAAGTATGGCACTATGGATGTGTTTTACCTTTGTGGTTTTCAAACGCCTGTTTTCAAGCCTGTATTCATGCATGACCCAGTTACTTTTCTCACCCCGAGGAGCTCTTCCCCTGTAGAAAACTAGGGTTTTCTTCATCCCAACCAGTACACCACCAGCTCGGTAGATCTCTTTGTCTTTTCCTGTTGTCTTCCAATACCCAGCTTCAGTTGCTCGGTTGGTACGAAGGCCGGTTGGATATTTTCTGTCTCTCAAACTAAAAAAATACCATTCTTTTTCCCCCATTGAAGCCTTGCCTGATTCATATACCATGCACCAGCAAAGGAAGGGTCGTTAATAGCTACTTGTGCAGTCAATTAGAACAAAATTTCACCTTTTTATACACTTCTTTTTCCATTAAAGACGGACTCAATTCTGAAAAGTAGGAAAAGTTATTTCTTGTAATAAATTAAATCCCCGAGCATATTCTAACGGGGCCGTTCTCGTATAGAAAATATCAAATACTATCCCTTGTGTTTCTTGATATATATATATATATAGATATAAAATCCTTCAAATTTGCTTGCACACGATTTTGCGCCGCCCCCCCCCACCACCTTTTTCACCTTCCCATCACATGAAAGATGGATCTTGAGGAGCAGTACAAAAGTTCCTTTTTTGTTCTTATCACAAGTAGTTACATGCACCCAAAAATTGGATGTTGTTTTTTCTTTTTATTTTTTATTTCTTTTTCTGATTTTTATAACGTAGTTTGGTGATTATTGTACATGATACACACACATATATATATATGTACGTATGTTTGTATGTACGTATATTGATGGGTTGGTCCGGAGACTACGTTAGAGGCACTCGATTATCAAGCACAAATAATAATTTCATTTGAACCGTAAAATTTTGAAAAATTTTATAAAATAAGAGAATATGAGCTGTCTTTTTCCAATTCAAATTAAGTGCTGCATCACACTTGTAATGAATATACAGTTGAAATTCGCCAATGCTATTATACACAAACATTAATTTAATTAATGATGACATTAAGGAAGCTGGAATAATTTTCATGATCTGAAAGGGAAACGTGCAAATGGAGTTGCTATCGTAGATAGAGGAACACGGTGGTGGTTCATCGGTCTTAGAATTGTATATACATCATGAGCTATGTAATAATTTTAGCTCACCTTATATAAATAGCAAGTAATCCAAAATTAGTATACCGTTTACGTGCTAAAATCTTTTATTCCACTTTAAATTAATTATTATTAGTAGGACCATATTGAGCTACCTTTAAAAAGGTAAATATAATAATGAAGGCTTTCTAAATTTGTTATCCCCCTCTATCTGCTATTATACAAAACAAATCTTATGTTGATTGATAAAGTATATGCTTTTCGGAAAAGTTGATACAGCAGTTAAAAGTGCCTTAAAATGTATGGCAATGAGTGCTTTGGCTACACTTTATCAAACGTATTTTAACTGTATATTTATGCCATATATATCATATATATGTATTTATAATATATATATATATATATATATAAAGAAGCCCATGATATAATGAATACCTGCCTCGTGATTATTCTAGGCTTTTCATAAAATTAATTATATAATCACTTAACAATTATTGAAACAATAAAAGGAACTTTTAGCACTTTTTGAAATTGGTTACACAGTTTGTAAGAAGTAAATACGTAAAATTTCATTGAAGGCACAAAATGCATGAAAATAGGAAAAGCTTTTTACTTTTTTTTCTTTTTTTAACACTACTTTCCACAGGAAAAAAGCCGTGTGAAAATGGTTCCAATGCTACGATCATTAGACAGCGATGGCCACGCGTCATTACGTATATTGCGTGTTTCTATAGATTGACTTTTTTTTCTTACATATTTTCATCTGAATCACTAATTCTAAGAACTAAAAAGAGAAAACTAAAGTACACATATGTTTGAAACAATCAAAGAACACAAGATTTTGAGCTATGACCTAGCTAGCTTTATCGGCTTTTTCATTCATTATTCATTATGGCCTGATGACGGTAAAAGAAGGAAGATCTGGATCTCCAAAATTACAAAATTTGTAAAAGAAATAAACCATACCTCAATATATATACGTACAAAAATATATAATCTTAAGACAAGTAGTTTGATCATAAAGACAACTATAGTAAGCATCAAACATTAAAAATGAGAAAATAAATCAATTCGGTAGGACATGTAAATCTATATAGGAAAAAGGAAACTATGATGCCAAACGAAGAAAAACTACATAAATACATAATGAAATTCATACCTGGGAGTTCCCAAGGTTCACACTTATTAAGATCAACATCAGCAATGGCCTTGGACTTGAAACAAACATCTGAAACCTTCCTACTCAGGTAATACGTGATGAGTTCTTCATCAGTTGGATGGAATCTAAACCCAGGAGGAAGATGATCACTTATACTATTACTACTATTACTATTACCCTTGGTGTCCTCCATCCTTTTGTAATATTAATAGAAGCCAAACCAAGTCAGTGGTTAATAGCTTCTATATAAAACTGGAAGATTTGAAGTACGGAAGAGCAATATATATAAGCTTAGTATGTCATATATATGGATTTAATGAAGGTGGTGATATTAAGAGGTTACAGCTTCAAGATGAAGCCGCCATTGTCTTGGTCTTCTTATTTTATTTAGAACCTCGCTTATTACAGCTAATACGTTTGAAAATGATGGTTCTTTCAGAGCGTTGAGTTTCTTCGTATCACTTGAGTTTACCATTATGCCCCCCATGACCTATCTATACTTCTAAAAACTTAAAAGTCATCATGAGTATTTACATATTTAAAAAAATATATATGCATATATATTCGATATTGAATTTTGACTTAGAATAATTCTTTAATGCAAGAAATATGTAATAGATTATGTAAGTAAGATATACATTGATGGGGCTTTATCATTCATTATATTGATCCACCACGGAAGGATTATTATATCACTACAGAGGGGATTTCTTACTAATCGCCGTTTGAGGGATTGATAGGCAAATTTGATCTCCGGCTTGGCAACTGTTGTTTGTCCCCTAATTGCTATCTAGCTAATATCGGTGCACAGTCCATGCAATTACTCTTTTCTGTTAATTAATGTTGTTTTGTGAATTTTACTGGGGATTGAGATTAGGATGTTGGGCTTGGTTCTTGAGCATTAGGGCTTGGAGTCTTGATTCATAAATAAGGAAACCTACAAAAACATGTTTGAGTTTGGTTCGACATAGGTACTTTGATGCTCAAGTTATATTCTGAAAGAAAATGGGTAGAATAACGAATATATGAGTGAAGGTGATCATACCTAAGGATGCATCTGCTATTTGGAGGTAATGAGGCTGAGAATCTTTAAGAAAGATATAGTAACCATATCTAGAATTAAATCTTCTCAAATAGGAAAGAGCGTCCAATTAGAAAGATAGTATCTTTTAAAAACCAAAGTGTACCCTTATAAAGTTTAACCCTAGATATAAGTAACATTTTATCTGTTTCAACTTGATCGGAGAGTCAAGTTCATATGGGCTCGAAAAAGCCATCCTTAGTGGCTTAAGCTTAGGTTAGAGACAATCTTATGAAAGAGTGTGAAATAACCTGTTGAAGGTCAGGGATATCTTAAAGGAAGCCAACTAGAATTAGATGGGCTAAGTCTTAAGAGTTTAGTGAAGCTTTAAGAGGGACAATGCTTATGAGGACATGACCTTTGGTCAGGTTAGGTAGAGCAATATAGGTTGGCTTGCATAAGGGTGGTGTGAGATTTGGAAGTAGGTGAATGCCACAAGCCTAACTTAAGAAGAGATCAACTAGTACCATGAACCTAACCTGAAAATAAGCTAGGTTGCTCAAGTTAAGTCAAGCCCATATCATTATGGGCCTTCTTAATTATCTAAGAATAGGAGAGTGATTGGATTAGAGCTAAGGGGCCTAAGATCAAAATCCTCCACCAACAATTATATACACATTTATCAACTATTCAAGTATTTGTATACGAATTTCAACCATACTCTTAAGTAGGAGTATTTCTCTTTTCCAATGAAATATTTGTTTCCATTGATTAATAAAATCCACAAAAAATGTAAAGTAATAAAAATTACCAGCTCTCTATTTGTTGATTATTATGTCTATATCATCAAAGGGACAAAATTATGAATGTAATTTTATCTGAGTTTATATATATATGCAATCTCGGTTTAATTTATTGATTACTTAAGCATACTTTCTTTTATTTTGTTTTTGGTCTTTACTTTTTAGTCAACATACGTATTTCTTTAAAATTTGTGTTAAATTATGTCAATCATGTTTGTAATAAACCTAATAATTTAACTCTAAAGGTAGCTTATCATGTAGAAGAGGGATAAATTTTTAAGGGCTAGGCTGAAAAAAATTGAAAAGGCGGTAAGAAAATCAAACACCACAAACATTACGACAAAATGAAAGCTTTCCTATGTATGCATATATGTTGATTTTCTTCGGGGGGGTTTTTGGGGATCAATAATCTGAACATAATCCAAACACGATATATCATTTTCTTGTGACGGGGGTAAACTAGATATATTCATTTATTTCCAATAATAATGCTGACAGTCAATTTGGAGTTAACTAAAACATAGAAAAAAAAAATGGAAATTTTAAGTTTTCTCTGGAGGAGAATTTGGGAATGCGAAGCATGTGAAGGTATATACCATGTTTGGCCAAATGCTCGTCACACGTGTATTTGGAATCAGTAAGAAATCCGATGAAGTAGACTTGAATAATATGCACTAGTCAGCTTTTAATTTTTTGGTGTTGAACGAAAGGCAATCATTAGTGCACGAGGACATTGGTTGAGTCCCAATTACACCATTTCGATGGGGAGAGAGAGAGAGAGATAGGAAGGGACAGATATCATAATTGGCACCGTCATTATATTAGCGGATTGGTAATGAAAATTTAGAACATTTATTAAAGACTTTAAAGGATAATTTTTTACATTTTATAATATTAATTATATCTTATAAAAAAGGAAAAAATATATGAAAAGGATCAAAAGGTTTTTTTTTTTTAATTTATTTATTTAGATCCATAATGGATTATTGATGATCACTGTTAGGATTTTCTTTTATTTAATGATATTGTTACATGAAACTGTATCCAACCACCATCCAACCATCTCTACCCACTCATCCCAGAAAACCTCAAGCTTGTCCAATCGGAACATGGCGTTTCACTGTTTCTTATCATTATTTTAATGACACTTGCCTTTTGCATTCGTCAGTCCAACAATGAACTATCAATATCTCCCATTGATCCTTACAACATATGCTCTAGCTACGTTACTGTAGCTAGCTAGATATGTGTGTGCATGTTTGTTTTAAGAGTAAATCCGGCATGATTACCTTATAAATAAGAAAATACCTACACTAACTAGGTAGATTTTTAGTGTACATGAAGCTTCTTTATAAATAACGTACATTAAAACATGTATGGGTCATATTGTCGCTCGAAATGACTGTTAATTAGTTATATTAAATTATTATATCTGGCTATGATCTCTTTTCCTTCAGCAAGGTTCCTTCCTCCGAGGGTCTTTGTCCAACGAGTTTTCCGTGTTTTCTTATGTATTTGCTCGACTATGAATACAATTTTTAATGTGTCACTGCTTATGCGTGTACATCATATGTAAAACCCAACCCAAACCTTGTTGGCATTTTAAAATTAAACTAACCAAAATTTGCAACTGTACGTCCTATCAAGAAATATCCTAACAGGTATTATCAAGTTCAACCTTATAGAGCTCGTTTTCATTTATAAGTTGATGGCTAATAATCTTAGTTTAGCAACATATTAAATCAATCATCATTGATCCTCTGATACGTCACTATGGAGTGTGGCTTAGTTATTATACCGATTCAGTTCCCTCATTGTGGTTGACAATTGTATTATAAGATTTTGATACAAATATGATCTATTAGTGGCCAACAAAAAAATAAATAAATATATAATAATCTACCATCAATAAGTAGGTTTTTATTGTTGGTTTCTTTACTTTTGGGATAATATCTTAGTTTATAGTTTAACACATAATATGGTAGGGGAGGTAGACACAGTAGCAAATTAACGAAGTGTGTAACGTGAAAAATATAAAGTGTGGACAATAAACTTTGTATTGATGAAAAGTTTCAATGATTGTTTTGTATGGTATTTATAATTTTATATTCCAAATCTAAATAAAGAAATTGAATAAAATCTAAATCTCATAAAATTAGTAAATAAAATAAACAAGATAAGCTTTCTTAATCTAATAAGGAAATCTTTATCGACTTGGTATCTTGGCAAAACTCATAATTTGACTCCTAAAATATCAACAAATAGCCAAGTTATTTACTTTAAGATATAGTAAACTCAAATTTGTTTTTATTAACATATTATGGACTTCGTAACTCTTGATACGTGAAAAGTATGACTTTCCAAAATTAATTAATCTTCAAATCAAAACTTAGAATTGCATTTTTTGCTCATGAGTTCCTGATTAACTTTTAACACCAATTATACTTTTAATCATTATTGGACTCACTTTTAGATGATCCTCACTAGCTTTTGATTTTCTTTATTCCCTGCTTATGATGATCTAAATGGTCCACAACATGTAATCCTAACTTACTCCACTTGGGGAAAGAAATAAATTAGACTCTTAACACGGTCGTTCTTGGATCAGATTTCAAATAAATAAAAAAATAAATATTATCTCAAGAAATTCTATTCTCTCTTTTTTATCTTGTAAAAGAGGTTAGGTTTTATATGTAGGAATCCAATCACAATCGTTTTAAAAAGAAAATAACATTTACGGCCCCATTTGCGTTAATTTCAAACTGTTTCGGAATCCTGGAGTTACTAGCGGCCGCTATAACCACGTATTTAGCAACAGTTTAGGTATATAAATAAAGGCGATGAGATGTAAGCCTCTTAGAAATGGTTTATTTTCATGGGAGGCTTTCGTACGTGATGAAAAATCCATTTGGTTAATTTTGTCGTCGGTAATGAGTGCCGCACGTACTTGATAAGAAATAAAGTTTCCGGTATCACAAAAATTTTCAAAATTGGAACATCTCATGCGCTAATTATATTGCTTTTGTTAAGAAAAAATGTAAAGCAAATCCACCTGCTTCAATTTGATGAAACTTGTCTAATAAAATATCTAATGTTGTTAAAACCGACGTGAATGTTATGAGAAGGGCTGCAGCATACTTCCACACCACGTAAAATAATTTACTGCAGGTAAGTGTTACTGAAGTTTTAGCACGTAATAATTTTTATAAAATAGGAACTCGCATTATCGTTATCTTGTATGGGAATATTATTTATACACAGCTTGAAAACCGTCTTATTTTTAGTTTTTATTTATAAACTAGCATGGGATCAAGGAGATAATGCAAATTAAAAAGTAAAGAAGTAAGCTACGTAATTCTATTTTACTTTCCTATCCTTCGATAAAATAATAAAAAAGAAAAAAAGAAAAAGTATTAAATTAAAAGTAAAATGATCATGCAGAAGTTTAAGTACACTTTATTTTCTTTTTTTTCTTTTTTAAAGATTTGAGGGGAAAGTACACACTATCAAAGAAAAAGATGTTTAGTGCATATATAACAAATGTAAGTTAGTGTATTTGCCATTTACCTTTTATTTTATCTTATATATATGTATATAAATAAATTATATAATTCCGTCGAGATAGTATTAATAATTTGCAAGTAATACAGTATCCATCGCCCGTGTCTCCATGTTCAGAAAAAATACGAAAAAATCATTTATTAAACAGACCAAAGCCAGGAAGTAGGGTGCAGTGCATGGAAGGATAATGGAGAAGCATCCATATGAAGTCTCTCAGCCTATGAGATAGGTATGGAATATCTGAGAGTCGACAAAGGGTGGTTTTAATAAGATCTTCCATGGCTTCTGATATACTTAACCATAATAATAAAATAACGATAAATACAGAGAGAGAGAGAGAGTGAAAGAGCGCGCGCGCGCGAGAGTAGTTAATATGGTTACCAAACCGCACGACTGTATCTTTCAACCAGCTTTTTTTGTTGGATCATTGATTTTCTTCGTTTCATCCCCAGACCTTTAAATTTCAATCCTAACAAGAATTTTTATGTACCCTCCCTCCCAGTCTATCTCCATCTTTTTACCTGTTTCCTAGATCTTCTAGAATCCTTTCACCTGTCCCCATACAAAAATATATACATTCCTATTAACAGGTACTTTCGAAAGGAAAATTCTATATTTTTATATATTGATTATACTTTTAAAGTAAAATTAAAAAGAAAGAAAGAAAAAAATAAATACTTATTTTTATATGACGCTTTAATGAGTGTCCTAAAGCATACTATATATATATATATGTTTGTCATTTTATATCTGTCGGTTTCGCCATGCGTGTATGGGTGGGAGAACTCTTTCGCACTTTGTGAAAACGGAACCTCACTAAGCGATTATAAGGTTTTGATATCACGTAAACTCGTCAATACCCGAACAATGTGTGGGTTTGTTTTAAAATATATTTATATTAACAAAAATAAAATATTAATGCAAAAGACAATCATGATTGATAAATTCATATTTAAAAGATTACGTGAACACATTAATTTAATTATATACATATATCTTGTACATTGTAATTTTTGTAGCAATTGATAGTCATATAAAATATCATACTATTTAGAAAAACTTATAATCTTTTGAGTTATGAGATTATAATAGAGAATTTTGCATCCTTATAATCAAAATTAATAAATATTACATATATAAATTTGATAAAAAATATTAAAATAATACCAAATTTATGTCGTATCTTGGGTAATGCGAAATAGGCAAAGTATAGATACAGCATCTTAAAAATGTGACACATTGGTATTAATTTTGCATTTTCTAAATGTGATAAAGTAATGATATATGAAACATGGAATGGCATCTTCTATGTGTAATTTCTTGTTAAATCATTTTTTTGTATCTTTAAGATGCTACTTCATGATAGTATTTTTGTAATTATTTTCATTTTATTCATATTTTTGTAATATTTTTTTAAGTTTGGTAGACATGTAGTCTATTTGATTATAGCGTCATATAGTAAGAGTTGCATTATTTTACATTTAGCTATGTAAAAGTTGCAACTATTCAACAAATATGGTCCTATATATAAAGAATATGTCTCTTAAAAAATGAAAAGTTATGGATGATAAAAAATTAATTGTTAATAAAAAGTATGAATAATAAAAGTTTTTGAACAAAAATAAAAATTGTTAAAAAAAGAGAGAAGTAAAGATTCATATCTTTACAGACCTACCAATTACTTCTTAATAGGCGGTTACTTTTGTTATATTGAAAGATAACATTAATGTGATGACTTTTCGTGAAACATAATAATATGAAAAAGTAATATCAAATGGGTGTTACAACAAAAAATGTTCTAAATTTATTGTATAAGATAATAAATAATATATATTAGATAAGTTCTTAAAAATACTTAAGAAGAAGGATAGAAGCTACTCCCTTTTTCACCAAGATGTACTACTTGGGCAAAGTAATACTTTACATCTTTTCTTTTTCTTTCTTTCTTTCTTTCTTTCTTTTTTTTTTTTTACCAACTGCAAGGTTGTCTTGAAAAATTAAAAGGTATAAATAATAAAATTAATTGTTAATAAAACAGTACAAATAATAAAAGTTTTCTAAAAAAGAATAGAAAATGTTAAAAAAAGGAAGAAGTGAACAGTTGTCACAAACTTACTGATTACTTCTTAAAGAGAACTTTTATAGCCTTATCTATTTTTTTTAGGGAATTGGTTGTATCTTTCATCACACTGTTGGTTTAATATTCATTAGATCTAAATGGTTAAAATTATAATCAGTTTAATAGTTCAGATTTAAAGAATATTAAATTAAAGATAGGATGAAAAACGAAATTGATCCCTTAAAAAATATGAACGGGACCGTTGAAAAATCCCTTCTAAATAGGCAGTTATTTTCATCGTATTAAAAGACAACATTAGTGTAATTACTTTTCATGAAATATAATAACATGAAAAAGTAATATCAAATGGGTGCTATAACAAAAAATATTCTTAATTTATTATATTAGATAATAAATAATATATAATAGATAAGTTCTTTACAATGCTTAACAAGAATGATAGAAGCTACTCTTTTTCCACCAAAATGTACTCTTCAAAGTAATAGTTCTTTTCTTTTTCTTTTTTCTTTTTGCTAATAGCAAAGTAATAAGTTTACTTGAAAAATATCAAAATTGATATATTAACAATAACTTATTATAATCTTTTTTAACTATAGGGTAACCACTATTACTAAATTTAATATAAAAAATATATAATATATTATAATATCATGTAAATACAAAATGGTTTTCACAAAATAATGCATCATGTAGAAAGAAAGTATAAATAATATTATATCTTTTTTTAACCATAGGGTAACCATTAGTACTGAATTCCATATAAGAAAATATAAAATATATAATATATGATATTATCATGCAAATACCAAATGGTTTCCATGAAATAATGCACTATCTAGGAAGAAAGTAAAAAGCATTATATTTTAAAATATAAAATGTAATATTATAAATATAAAAGATTGTGTTGCTTTGCCTTAAATTATGCAAATGATACAACTATAAATATAAATATGATTTGATGTTTGTCCTTTTAATATAAATGAATAGGTATAGTAAATATAAAGACAATTCAATACATAGGAAAAAGTTCCTCATAGAAGATTTGATTATTTAGTTTTGATCATGTTTTCCCACATATTAGAAGCTGCACTTGTCACTTATTGAATCAGATCTAATAGTGTCGAAAAGATATTGCATATGAGTTGAATTTGAAAAGTACAAAAAATGGAATAGCCTTGTAACATTTGCAATTGTAAAGAAGTAATGAAATGCATTACCTTAAACTACTAAGTCAAGATAATAAAAGAAAATTGTATTTATATAATAATATTAAAATATGCTAGAAAACAATTATTCTGCTCTTTAACAAATATGTAAAACTTTGTATCATTGAACACACAATTTTCTAGATAAATATTTATTATCCCTAAGTTGTTGTTTCGAACATGTACCCACCAATCATGAAATTATTATATATCACAACTTTATATATAGCATATGATGTAATAATGAATCATATAAAAGCAATCTTTTTCCTACATTCATTTAGAATCATTAAAAATTAACATGTTATTTGTCTTTCTATTGAATCGAAATAGACATGTAATCAAAAGAATTTTTCATTTTGGGGTTTCATTTATAACTATTGAAAAAAAAAAATAAAAAGTTTAAAAAATCTATATAATATTTTCTTGAAATGTATCTAGTAATATGTATAAACAATTAAAACATCTTGTAGTAAAGAACTTCCTCCATTCTTTATATGAGATGTAATGTGAAAATATAAAAGTATTGATGGATAAAAATGTTACAGTCAATTTAAAAGTATTGATAATATACAAGATTACAATATTATTATCAGTAGAATCTAATGGCTAAGAACAATACACAAGTATTCTTTAAAAATCTTCATTACTTCCTCTTTGTTAACTATTCTTATTTAACATAATAGAAAATAATGGTATCATTAGGCATAGCCATGAACAAAACTTATATTTAGTTAGATTCATTTAACATGTTTTATGCAAATACAATTCATATCCTAGTTATTCAATAGAGCAAATGCAATCGAGATCATATCAATATGAAAACAGAGGCAAGATGATTCCTTATACTTGCCAAAAGTCATATTCTCATATCAGTAGTTCATCATCAAATTAGGGAGACAAACTAAATGATAAGGATGATTATAAACCAAGTATGTACAATATGGGAAGGAGAAAAACCTTAAGCTAATATTATCTTGGGAGATGTCCAGAAGGAAAATTTGCAAGCAAATCTACTCAATTAATATAAAATAATTGAAATTATTGGAAAAAACAAACAAATAAATAAAAGCATAGAGAGAGATAGGAGGAAAATTTGTTTTCAAAAAATACTAAAATGTGAGTAGTTTCATAGCAATTATTTTATATAATCAATGGGAGACTAGAAAAGAATGGAAGAATGGGATGGTTTAGGAAATAATGTTATTGGAAGAAAAAAAGGGGGAAATGAACAATAATAATATGTAAAATGAGTAGTTAAGGAAGTTAAATGGGTTAGATTGAAAGGACATGATAAATAATTATACCTTTTTGTTTTTATGTAAAACTAAAAAGTTATAACTATTAATAGATTGAAAGGACATGACAAATAATTATACCTTTTTGTTTTTATGTAAAACTAAAAAGTTATAACTATTGAAAAAACTTTCAAAATTATATATATATATATATATATAATAGATTGTATTGGTCGTTGGTTTTACATAGTGATCGTATTTTTCATTGGGATTCTAAGCATTTCTTTTTCTACTTTTTTAAGTAAAGCTTCTATGATATCTCTGCTTTTTTGTTGGGATCATTTCATCTCTTTATTTCACCTTTGATTTAATATTAATTAGATTTGAATCGTTGAAAGCATAATCAGTTCACTAGTTTGGATTTAATAAATATTAAAGCAAAGGTAAGATAGAGGCGAGATCGATCCCATTAACATGTACAGATTTATTAAAAAAATCTAAATAGTTATTATTTACAATATACATGCAAATGTTGTTTTAAATTATAAATTTATTATTACATCTCGACTTAGCACAAAATGCATCATCATATAGGAACACTTGTTAGAAACTATCTCAACCTGCTGATTCATAAAAAAAAAAAAAAAAACTTTATTTATATAATAATGGAGTTGCTATATCAGAGTTTAGCTAGACATTTAGTTACAACTTCTTATAGTTCATTATTTACATCAAAACATGAACTATCCTTTCACTTTAACATCTTTAAAATAGTAGGATTCTTAACTTAATACAAGTTCCATCTAAAAGTTACTAACTCCAACTAATGTTTTCAGTATATATCCTCTCTAGTGTTGGGCCCTTCATAATGTTGTTAACTTAAGTATAAAACATTTTATCCTCTCGGCTACTAAAGCTTTGTGAGAGTGGATAATAAACAATACAATATAGGTAATATCACAATTGAAACATTGCAATCATAACTAGCAGGTTCAATTTCACACATACATTAGCCTAAGCATTTATTGCTAGTAATGTTGCATGCATCAGTATCGATATCCTATGCCCTCCAATGTTCATCTAGCTAGTCGACATAGTTAAGCATTTGGATACAACGTCTAGAAACCTATGGGCAATAAAAAGGTGCTTGGGAGTAGGATCCCTACTAAATTAGACTACACATTGTAGTATTCTATCAACATCAAAAAGGGCAATAAGGAGCTGCTTGGAAGTAAAAACCCTAATTTTGTTGTATAAAATTAGACTACATATTGTAGTTCACCAAATTAAAGAGGCAATAAGCCCAACTTAAACTACATACTATAGTCTACTAAATCTAACTAGCAAAATAGTCATGATGTTTAGGCAATGAAAATCTATATACTTCTAAAAACTGAGTTCATTAAGCCATGATTTTTCCTTGATCACTTGAAAGCCTCATTCTAAAAATCTCATTCTGAAAATTCTGACCTGTAGGTCCCTTTTTATATTATGCCATGATATGCAATAACAACTCAGAAATATCAATCAACACAATCAATCTTTAAGTTTTATTCAACCTAGTTATCTAATTCTAGTTTTTAAACTCTCCATAGTAGAGATTTAGCATCTCACTTAGGGTTCACTTAGGTGAACACCTAGAAGTTGAGTTAACAATTACTTGACTTCCCTGGTTAGCATATTCATTTGTAAGCACAAATCAACACCCAACCTACCAGCATAATAGTATAACCAAGATATAATTACCAATTTACCATCATCTAAAATCACCACATCATCATCATTTACTATGGTAGTATATCAGTCTATCCTAAAATATAGCCACTTCCAATCAACACAGCATCAAATAACACCCAGTGTTATGAGTAATAATATATCTAATCCAAACATGGGTTAGATCTACTTATTTGAGCTTAGTAATAGCATAAAATCCTAAACTTCACCATGTGATCTTTCCTTATTTTTCACACTTAAGAAAATATAAACACAGTTTTTAAGTCAAATACTGGTCGAATCTAAATTCTCATAAACTTTCCCTACCATGTCTTTAAACTTCATTTGATCGTATCTTACTCATTCCCTATTCGTTTTCAATAAACTTTGTATTGTCACAATCAATTTTTGGAGCATTATTAAGATATCTTAAGAATCAAGATTAATCAATATGGTTATAAGCTTAAAAATAACCCTTTCTTACTACTAACTCAATCAATCGTTATCGTAATTTCATAATTAACCTGAAAAAACTTTAGTTCTAAATTGAAAACCTTAAAAATTATACTTTCAAAATTTATCTAGCAACCCTTAATATACCTTGAAGTGTTCATTTGACGTGGATTTGCTAAATATTTTAATAGTACTAATTCCTATATTACATATTAAGCTAATATATAGGTTTATACAAAGAAAATAAACAATAAATAATATACAAAATTGATTAATTTCATGAAAAATCTTATAGACTCATAAAAATATGTAGTTTAATTATTGACCATAAATTACACTAAACTAGCTATTATCTATTTTTATGAAAATAGCGGTTTTAGCTCGAAATTATGAAAAATTAAGGAAAATAAACAAATTTACATGTGAGATAAAAACTAAGTGTTTCAAATATCATTATAAACATCTAGAAATCAAAATACATAGGGCTTGTACATTAATTTTATAAAAAACTAATTAATCCGACAAAATAGTGAAATTGCCAATTTTATCTAAAATAATTATAATAAATAGTAACATAGAGATTTTCAAAATTTCTTATTGTTGTAATTAAATACATATTAAGTGTATTATATAAAAAAATTTTCATTGAAATAACATCATCTAATATTTATAAAAATTTATTCAATTTTCGCCCAAACAGAGCATTTTCTTATAGATCCTATATTTACACAAATTATTTAATTAAAATAAAACTACATGATTAATCTACATATGAAACAACACTAGAAAACGAAATTTCATAATTAATTAACAATATTTAATATTTTTAGAGAATTAAATAGGTTATTGGCGAAATTTTGGTTTATCTGAAACGACTGCCTCTGGCTACTACTAAACTGTCACACCTTATTAGAACAACTAGGCACACCACCCTCTCTTTAATTGCTAAGCTGCTCTAAGTTTGGTACACAAACCGCCCTAGACCAATTTTAACCCTATTTTTTGTTTGATTTTTATTTTATTTTTTCTAAATTATGTTCTTATATTTTTAGAGTGCTAAAATATTGTAAATAATGGTTTAGGTCCTATTTATAGTTTTTCAAATTTGTTTGATTTAATAAAAATTGGACATGTGTTTGCTACATGTCATTTTTCCCTTTTCCTTATGTGTCATGTGTCATTCTCTAGTTAATTAGGTGTTGGCTCATAGTTTCCAATTAATCCTAGGTTATCACATTATTTGATGACTCATCTACTCATTTTTTAATTAATTTTCCATTATTTTATATTAATTTCCCTTATTTTGATAGTTTATTATTATTATATGCATATATTTTATACATATAATGCATATCACGTGTAAATACATATATATTATGTATAATTCAACTTCATTTATTATTTTTAAAAGTTAATTAACTCATCTCTAATATCTCGCTATATCTAAAAGCTCCAATTTCACGTTTTCGATATTTATTGGCTTTATCGATAAGTTAACATTTTACATAAATTAATATTTTTATATAACTTATTTTGAAAAATTGACTTTACTTGAATTAGTTTGTCTAACTTTTTTAATTTTATTGCGAAGTTTGAAATAAAATGAATGACATAGCTCGGTGCTCTAAATTTAAGAGTTTGGATTATAAGATTATTGAATTGGCTGGAAAATCCAAGGTATTACTTTTATATTATTAAAAATGTAAAAGAACTTTGATAATTTTTATGTGTGGATGTTAAAGATTAAGATTTTTCTACAGTCCCGTCAGTATTTTTAATGGGACTGATATTGTCTCCCATGTGATCCTTGATTTTCATTTATTTAAATCTCAACTATTGAATGAATTATGGATTTAATGGTTTAGATTTAAAATAGTATGAATGAATTGTGAGATAACAGGTGGGATCAATCCTGTTAAAAACAAGGATAGGACCATAGAATCTCTCTAAAGATTATCAATGTCTGCACTGATTTGTGAAAGAATGCAACTTTGAATTATATTATTTAGATAAAAAGGTAGAAGTGAATGCTATCATAAAAAAAGTTTTAAGAATGATAACTTATCAAACGTGCCATTTTTGAAAAGCCGTAAGGTTTACGATCCTTCTTTAATGAAATTACGGAAAATGAAAAAAAAATGAAGTTAGTATGTGATGTTTAATGTGCATCGAAACGTTGATAAAATATATTATGTAGTAGAAGTTAACTGGAAAAGAGAAAAGAACCTTCATGAGTTGTACCACCTACTCTTAAGGGAATGAGATGAAATTTTTTTAGATAGGATGTGTGTTAGGCCCTTTCTATAGGGTCTAATCTACTACTCACTTTGCAAACCCTAAGTACCTGTAACTCATGGTACATTCGATCAAAATGAATCACTTACTCTTTCTCTTTTGTTCTAGAGCTTTTTGAGATAAGACTCTAAAACATTATATCTATACTATCTCTTGTTCACACTTCTTATTAGACTTCATCTGATAGAACATATAATGCTCCAAGTTAAAAGTAGTGAATAGCCAAGCTAAGCCAATAAATGCTAACAGGCCCATTTCAATCACTTGGCTTAAAGTTTTTGAAGTTTGTGTTGACAAGATGTTTACAACTATGACCTTTTAAACTAGTACCAACCTCCTACAATTCATGTGGGATACTTAACCACAGGGTCTCACGATCTCTCCCACTTAAACATGCGACGTCCTCATCCTGAGACCTTACAATTAGGGCTAGATCTTCTCCCATTTTAGGTGTATGATTTGAGCCACCCATTACTTATAAGTTATCCTGGAAGCATATAAGGAGTCACACCTTAGTGATACTCCCCACCTTCCTCGGATCTCTTCTCTAAACTGGAGTTAGACTAGAATCATCCACCTATTGGCAAGGGGTCCACTTTGATAGCATTTTTAATGCCTCAGGCTAAAAGTAGTGAATAGCTAAGTTAACAAACACTATTGGGCCCTTTTCAATCACTTAGCCCAAAAATTTCAAGCTTGTGTTAACAAGATGTTCACAACTATAGCCTTATAAACTAATAGCACAACTTATCACAATTCATGTGGGACACTTAACCATGGGGTCTCATAAAATAGACACTAACTTGTTTGTGTTAGATGTGTATAGGGATGGAAGGAAGATCACTTCGAGTGGATCTAAGCTCCTCAAAAGTAAACACTTTGAATTCGTTATGAAGGGAGATGATACCCTTCTCACTCTTGCTTATTCCTTTTATATTTGTTTCCATTTGTTATAATCTATTACTAAAGCTACTAGATCTCTTAAGATCTATTGTATTTCCACTATTTTTGTTATGTATGCTACTTGACGTATACAAGCTAGATCCCTTACACTCGCTAAGTATTCTTTGTACAATCTATACATCTCTAAGCATTTAGTACAAAGTTTTTGAATCTAATGGGTCTCCTAGTTTGTCTTTGTCCTTGATTACTAATAGCTTCCTCTGGGTCTTGAAAAATGACCTTGTTTGCAAGGTCATAATCTAAATAAAGAATCTTGAAATTATCATGATCCTCCCATGACGTGTCCTTAAGTACCAAACCTTGCCACTAAACCAAAACTTGAGGTACCTGTTTACCTTATCTAAGTATTATCCATGTACGTAAAATATTCAATGGTTGAATGAGTGGGTAATCCTATAAAGCATTTAGTGGAAGGTTGAGAGATGGTATATGATACCCATATGCCCTTTTGAGTAGAGAGATACGAAACACATTATGTAACTCGCTTAGTCATAGGAAAAGGCCCATAATATCTCTAAGTGAGTTTGTGATGACTATGTTAAGCTAAAGATAGTTGTTTGTAAGGTTGGAGTTTGACAAAAACCAAGTCACCAATGTTAAACTTGACCTTAACTCGAGATTGATTTGCATATTTCTTCATACTACTGTGGGCCTTTTCTAAATTCAAACACAACATCCTGAAAACTTCTTCCTTAGTTGTCATGTCTAAGTCTACTACCTCTAAACTAGAAGTACCTCAAACATAATGCACCATAGTTGGTGGCTTTCTACCACATACTACTTCAAAGGGTATAAACCTAGTTCCATGATGATATGAAGTGTTTTAGGAAAATTCTACTCATATCAAATACTTAGACCAATCTTCTAGTCTATCCACAATGAAATCCTTCAAGTAGTGCTAAATAACTCTATTGAGAACCTCTGTTTGCCCATCACTTTGAGGATGGTAGGCAGTGCTCATAGTGAACTTAGTCCCACTTAGAGCAAAATGTTCCTTCCAAAACTTACTAAGAAATATAGTATCTCTATTAGAGACAATAGAGCATGGAAATCCATGATATTTCACTACAATATGGAGAAACAACTAAGTTACTTTTGTAGTGGTATAATGTGTTTCCATAGCACCAAAATAACAAGATTTAGAGAGTCTATCCACCATCACTAAAATGATTGTATAACTTGAAGAGCTTGGTAAACAAGTGATAAAATCCATAGATACATCCTCTTAAACTTGTTTTGGTATTGGTAGTAGATGTAATAATCTAATTGGATGTTGAGTTCGATATTCACTTGCTGATACACAGTATAACTTTTGACAAAAATCTTCGCATCATGCTTCATGCCCTCCTAATAAATGTCCAATGCCAATCTCCTATAAGTCTTTAAAATACTAAAGTGACCTGAAGTAGGTATACAATGGTATTCAGTAAATAGTTGGGAATAAGTTAAGATGTAGGGACTAAAAATAGTCGGTGGAAAAAATATAACAAGCCATTACATCACTTCAATGGCCACTTTAGAGATTTCCTCTTCCCCTCTTGTAAATCCTGGATAACTCTCTGAAAAGCTGGAATCTGACCATACTCCACCTTCAACTGATCCACAATTTGAAAACAAGGCATGGAAAATGCCAAAAAAGGAGGCATCATGTTATCTAAAGTGGGCATCAACCACTAAGTTCTCCTATCTTGACTTATATATGAGATTATAGTCGTAACCTAGTAGCTTAGTTAAGTAAATATGCTGATTAGGAGTAGAAACTACTTGTATCAATAGCTGCTCAATACTTTGATGATCAGTTTTAATAAGAAGATGTGCACCTAACAAATATTGCCACCACTTCTTCATAACTTCCACAATAGCAAATAATTTCCTTACATAAGTTGAAGCTTTAAGTATATAATGAGGTAGTTTCTTGCTAAAATACGAAATAGGATGCCTATCTTGTAAAAGTATTATACCAATCCCTATCCCCTGATGCATCTGTTTTAACTACAAATTGCTTACCAAAATTAAGCAAAGTAAATATGGGAACCGAGACCAAAGTATGCTTAAGTCTCTTGAAGGAATGCTTCACTTCCTTTGTCCATTTAAAATTATCATGTTGCAACATATCTGTTAATGGCTAGGCAATCATAGCATATCCTTTGATAAAACGGCGATAATAGCCAGTAAACCTAGAAAAGCTCTTAACTATTTTAGATTCTTTGATAAAGGCTACTACTGTATCGCTTGCGCTTTGATAGGTTATGGTCTGCACCACCTTGCCTCATTACCTAACCTAAATACTCAATAGTATCCACTCCAAACATACACTTACTTTTCTTAAGAAAAAGAGTGTTATTTAGAAGAATTTGTAATACTTAGGTTAAGTGTGCAACATGCAATTCCAAGGTCGTACTATATACTAAAATGTCATAAAAAAAAATTATGACAAATTTCCTTAAGTATAGCCTAAAAATCCTATTCATAATAGCTTGAAATGTTATTGGCACATTATTCAAGCCAAATGGCATCATTAAGAACTCGTAATGCCCATCATGCACGCGAAACGTCATCTTCTCTACATCACTAAGGTACAATTTGATTTGGTGATACCCTAATTGTAAATCTAATTTTGAAAATAATAAGGCACCCTTTAATTCATCTAATAGTCTATCAATTGTAGGACTAGGAATTTCATCCTTCATTGTAGCTTCATTAAGTGCCCTATAATCAATGCAAAAACACCAAGTGCCATCCTTCTTTTTCAATAATAAGACTGGTGATGAGAAAGGACTAATGCTATGTTGGATTATACCTTAATCAAGCATATCTTGCACTTGTTTTTCAATCTCCTACTTTTGAAAGTGTAGATATTGGTAAGGCTTAACATTGATTAATCCTCACCCCTCCTTCAAGTCAATGCAATGTTGAATTTCCTTAAGAGGAGCCAATAATGATGGTGCCTCAAAAAGTTGATAAAATCTACCCAACACTATTTCTATCAATGTATTGCAGGTTGTATTCTCTAAATGATCAATCATTCTCTAAGCCTTAACATGCAAACAAGATGTAATGGCATCTTGAGCAATCAATTTACAAAACTAATGATAAGTAATCTAAGTTACTCCCACACTTAGTCACTTCAAAACCACTTCCTTTTTGTTGATTATAAAAAGTCATAGTAAGAGTACTATTGTCTATTGTATTAGGTCCCAAAGATTGTACCTAATTGCACTCCTAACACTACATCAGTGCCTTGAATAGGAAGAACATAAAAATTGTCTTGAAATTTCATTCCCTGAATTGCTAGTTTAAGATAAGAACATTTTCCTTCACAGTTCAATTTTTGACCATTTCCAATCATAACTGGGAATGTGGGAGATAGAAAAATAGTGTCTCCTAAATGCTTTGCCATACTATTGTGAACAAAATTATGAGTACTACCAAAATCTACCAATATCATAACTTCTTGTCATCTAATATGACCCTTAAAACACAAAGTGCGAGGATTAGACTCACTAGGCGGCTCATGGTAATTGATAACAATAGAATCCTCTAATTGCTGAGTATTTGAATCTTCTGCAGATTGGTTAAGCATATTTTCCATCTGTTCATCCTCATCCTCTTCCAGTAACACCAAGAATTTAGCTTTGCACTTATGTCCACTATGATAATTTTCGTCGCAAATGTAACATAATTGCTTTTCTATTCTTGCATTCATCTCATCTTGGGTCATTCTTTTGATAGATAGAACATGTTTAGAAGTGGAATAGATGAGTTAGGTAATTGTGCTTTAGAAGGTTTAAAAGAATTAGATGAGGTTTTAGAAAATTGAATGGTTAAAGAAGACTTGTTAAAGGAAGAAAAAGGCTTAGAAAAGGGAATATGATTAGAGTATTTGGTTTCATACATTTTGGCAAGCTAAATGGCTTTTGAAATGGTAGAAGGTTGAGCAATTTGAACATCCTTTTGAATGTAAGGCTTAAGACCTTAGATGAAACAATTGACATAAAAACTTTCAGATAAACCATGCACTGTATTTGATGATTCTTCAAATTGACTTTGGTAATCAATAACCGAGCCTCTAATTGATTTTAGCTAGTAGCCCCTAAACATCTTCAAACTCTAAAAACCTAAATCTTTGTTGTAGGGTAGTGATGAATTGAGCCCATGAGTGCAACTTCTCATTTTAATGTACCTACTGGTATTATTGCAAAGCCTTGTCCTCTATTGCAAAAGAAGTAATGATAACATATTGATTATCAAGAACTTGATGAAAGTAAAAAAATTGGTTAGTTTTAAATATCCACCCATCAGGATCAACATCATTAAACTTTAGTATTTCCAATTTAATTCCTTTCAATAAAGAATCATTTAAACAAGAAACATTGCTGGAAAGTGATGAACTTCTATTCACATCCCCAAGAGCACTTTGATTCCCCCTTTTATCCATCATGATAGTCTTTTTTTTTTTTTTTTTTTGTTGAGGAAAACTTTTATTGAATCAAAGAGAAGCCAAAAGATGTCTATCCCAATCCATAGAGAACAAAAGAGCCAAATGGGATAAGGGCCTAGAGACCCTATAGTTGCAACTCATCCTGTATTTACCTTAGGTAGCAACCCAATCGGTACAGGCATTAGCCTTATGTCTAATACAAACAAAAGAGCAAAAAATAAAAATGCCAGAAAGAAACAAAATATCTTTAAGAATTCCTTTGATCTTCTAAGAAGAACACTTCTTTGCACAAATCATATCAATGACCAATTTGCTACTTGATTCTATCTCAATTCTCAACCATCCTCTTTGTAATGTTGATATAGGGCAGTCATGAATAGCAAGGGCTTCAATGTTCACAACAATAGATGATAGAATTGACCTCATTGTAGCTAGCATGAGAGATCCGTTAGTATGCCTTACAATTAGGCCAACACTTACATAGATTATTCTATTATCCATAGCACCATTAGTGTTGAATTTGACACGGTCTATAGATAGAGGAATCCATAGGTTACTTTGTTGTCAACTTGCTCAAGAGTGTGTATGTTGCTTTGAAAGTTCTATTGGTTTTATTGCTAACAACTCATTCCACTTCTTCTTAGCTACTATAATCACTTCAAAAGGGTTCAAGACTTGGCCTTCAATCAACACCTTATTCCTATACTTCCAAATATGCCATATGATTATAGCTATCTTTGACGAGATCTCCATCATCATAGTTTGTAACTGAGAGATTTGTTGTACCAACATATCAAACTTGGCATCCATACCCTAAAACTTATTATTCATATCAGTTGTAACCTTCATTGGCTAGTAGCCAAAGACTTGATCTTATCATAAAAAATAGTAACTTTGGTTGAATTCGTCATTGTAGTTATAGAACAGGAGCACCAATGTTAGGCCTTTCCTATAGGTTTCGACCTACTACTCACATTGCAAACCCTAAGTACTTGTAACTTATAGTACTTGTGCTCAAATTGAATCACTTACTCTCTCTCTTTCATTCCAAAGCCTTTAGAGATAAGACTTTAAAATCCTAAAATCTATACTATCTCTTCTTTGCATGTCTTATTAGACTTTATATGATAGAACATGCACTATCATTTGAGAGTCCACAAGATCTATATATATCCCATACTCCCTCTTTATATGATAAACATTATTAAATAAAAACTATTTATTAATGGAGTAGGAAAACTCAAAGAGCATCAGGAAGCCTAACAACATGATTTACTAACAAGAAAGAAAAAAAGAGGGATTATGGGATTGATATCCAAATAACAAACACACATCCCTTTTCTACCTTAAGTCATAGCTTAATCTAAGCAAGCATTTGTTTTCCTACTAATAACATAAAAGAAGCAACAATATATATATAAAAAAAGAAACTTAAGATGAATAATGTCTTCGGCTAAGGATCTCTTATTTCGATTTTAGATCAGCAACAGTTCTAATAGTGATATTAGAATTAGACTTTACTATAGTCTTTCTACAACCCTTTATTAAGGTCAAGATTAAACCTTCTTCTATAGCTAACATTTTAATCTCATTGACACCTCCTGCCATAGCATTAGATAAAATAATAGACAGAAAGTTACCTTAATCATCCCTTACGATACCTCTAATACCAGTAGAAGAATCTCTACTTAACCAAGATCTATCATAATTTACCTTGATGAAACCATCTTTAAAGGAGGCCAAGTAGATAAACTTGGTAAAATCTGATGCATTTATAAGGGCATATCCTAATTTGCAACAAAATTTGAAAACTCCAATAGAGAGGTCTTCACATGTTTGACAACAATTATTGGTTCTAGTAATTTATTCTCAAACAAATAATCACATCTATGTTTTTATATGATCTATGAACAAAACACAATAGTAAAAATACTATAAGAAAAATCCCCATTTACACTATCTCAAGTCATATGAGATAATCAGTAGCTAACTACCAAACTTCATATTACTTGGAATATCCACTCTCCATCCCATATTTTCAAACTACACATACCTTGTCCATCGACATTGCTAAAGAAGGTGTTCTTTAGTCTCTTCATATTCATAGAAAGGGTATATTACATCTTGTCTACATTTTTTTTTTTGTATAGATTAACATTAGAGCTAATGAAGTTGTTGCAATACCTTTAAGTGAAAATTTTTTGCTTCGGCATCGCTTTAATGGACCATAAGAACTTCCATAAGCTATTATCCATTACATGAGAAGTTGGTGGATTGGTTGGGGAATTTCTCTAAATTTCATGAATTCCACAAAAATAACATGTTTTGATAGATAACTTCCATCAAAAGTGCATGGCCATACCATTATATCGTGTAGCATCATATGGCTAAGCTTGATCTTAGAAATAAGATTAACTAGTCTCATAACAAAAAGGGATGTTAGAGTTTCAACATTCCATGTTTTTATGTAATGGAGAATCAAATCATGTATTTTTAGTTGTAGATCATCATGGATGACATATGTAAAACGTAGAATTTTGCCATCTATCTCATAAAGCCATAGACTTTGAACACTTTAATTGAGTTATCATCTCTTATTTGTGATAATGATACACAACAACAAGGGTTGATAATAGCTAAAGGGGTTGATAAGAGCTAAAGTTGGACTTAGCAGCTTAAGCTAACTTAAGAAGAACAATGGATGATAATAAAAGGATATTTACTATATTAATAATAACTGCTTATTGTGGCTTGCACAAATGAGGGTATTTTTATCCTCTTCTTTAGGCCAACCCCTTGTATGTGGCAATTACAAAAGGCGTAGGTTATCCTTAAAGGAAAACTCACATAAGGGAATAGTTAAAAATGAGAAAAGACAAAAAGAATATTTTGACAATATGGTACAATACTAATAAAACTCATAGAATGTATTAAGGTTCATTTAGATGGAAATTGAGCTATGTGTAGTGGCCTTGAATTGAATTAGAGGTAGGTTAGCAATTGGTTGGGCTAAAGGGTAGTTGGCAGATGTGCTGTGTTGGTATTTAACATGTACAGTGTAGCAACAAGCCAACAAAGGGGAATATCAATAGTCCATTAAATAGGTTGATAGATGGCATAGCAAACTCGAAAGCATGATGGTCAAGCTATTAGTCATGTTCCTTGAGCTGTTGGCCAAGTAGGTTAGGCTTAGGTCAAAATAGATCAATATAATCCAACTATAGTATGTAAAAGGAGGCGAAAGAGCTCGGAAGACTGAATAGCTTTGGTCTAGTCAACATGGAAGTGTTGATAGTCAAATTTTGGAATTTAAGATCTAGTTGATGGCTTATGTGAAAGCTTGCAAAAAGAAAAGTAAATTTAGGCTATGGGGGTAAGTGGGGGGTTGAGGTTCCTAAGGCATCTCATGCATAGTCACTTTGATGCCAAATTAAGCATGTGTACAAAAATAGGGTAGGTGAAGAGAAAGTAAAGAGTATTCGAGGGGTTTAGAATAAGCATATCATTGATTTCTATTGATGCAAGAAATTGGTTTTGAGAAATGATAGGACACTTTATGAGAGACTAATTTGCAAAATGGAAAAGAAAGTTAGGCTATGAGAGTACTACGGTGACTCTAACATTGCTACGGTGATGCCTAAGTCAGATTAAGGAGTTAAGTGAAAGAGAAAGATAATTAAGTCGCATCAAGTGTCTAGAAGAAGCTTATAGTTGCCTCCAACTTTGTTTATAGCCGTGGGTTTGCTCCTATCTAGTAGTCGCTACCTTTAAAATCTATACATGTGCTAAGTTCGAATTTAGGACCACTTCCTAATATTAGGGAATGTAGCTGGTGTGATGGCCGGTGGTAGGTAGTTATTTTTACAATACAGTTAACCGTTCACACCATATATCTGAATTTAAATTCCTTAGAGTTGACTAAAACTAAATCAATGCTAATTCGACCTACTTTGGTCAAGTTATTCTATGCTATTCATGAGTATTTATCTCATTAGCTTTCTTGATCTAGTCGGTTCCTTAAGAGTGGCTTAAAGGAGCTTGGAACTATGGTTAAATGTGGTTGAGAGTAAATAAATAGGTTGGGTGCCCCTTACTTTAGGTTGGTATTGACCTCTGGGAAGAATTACTGTAAACATTTGCCCCCTGTCTCCTCTTGATGGGTGAATTAAGGGTATTACTATTGTTTCTCTAGCTACGTCCTTAAGCCTAAGTTCTTACTTTACCATGAAAGACTATTTTTGGAAATGTATCAGCTCTTGAATTCCAGTTCCTTATTTCAACCTTGTTCTCAATGGTTATAGTATATTCCCTAAATACTGACCTACTTCTTGTTTAGCTTATTGCAGAAGTCTTACATATATAGAAGTGGTGTTTTATGGCCCATTGTTGAGATTTACACAACTATGTCAGAACCCACGTATGCCCTTTGAAAAACAAATCAACGTTGACTATCAGATCTATGTCAAGCATGTCTAATCAAATAATTTACATTAATTGCTAACCGTAGCTCCTTCTTCACTTCCCATTCTCTCATTACTTTACATTATCTTGTTTTTAACTCTTCCTTAGCTTACTTTAGATTCTACTCATCCTCTTATCACCTACTTTTCTTCTCGACTACACCATCAAGGTAAACATATCAACCATTGAATCTGATGACTCAATGTGTGCACAATAGTGAAGCCAGGAACTATCCTCTATGCACTAGGTAGGTGATTCTCCTCTTTGCAAAGGAGCCCCTAACACAGCAAGTTTTGATGATGATGATTGCCTTTAGGACTTATCAGGGTTAATAGGGTTGGCTAGAATCTATATGCTCTGATCATGGAAGATTAAAAAGCTTCCCTTTGATGATTATCCATTAGATAATGAAGGCAACTCTTAAGTCATCCCCTTATATTTAGGTATTAATTGCGACATAAGCCTTAATGGTGTTGCTAGCACACTAATTGAACTAATTAAATAGGAGTTCAATGCTTTAAGGCTCAACTTTTGCTTTACCCCTCAAGATTGGAAGATAGAGAAGTCTCTACCATGCTAGCATATCACTGCACTTAAGGATTGGGAATTTGCCTTTTTTGAAAAATATTTCAAGGTTGGTTTAAAATTCCCTTTTTCTCTTTTCTAGAAATCCTATTTCACATACCATCGTATTTGTCTATCTATGCTCACTCGAACTCATATAGATTATTAGTGGCCTTTGAATGTATTTGTGAAGATTTAGAAGTTAAGGCCACTATCACTTTATTTCGATACTTCTTTACAATGACGAGAGATGATGGTTAGTTCAATGTGTGTGCCCGACCTCATAGAAAATTCTTGATAGGATTAAAGTCTTCCATTCATGAGTGGAACAAAAAATGGGTAGTGGTTAGGTCAAAGGCTAACTTAGACTTCCCCACAGTTTGGAGCCAACCAATTAGGTAATCCCTTTGCCTTCCACCTAAAATTAGTTTGATATATACTTTAATGAAGTCCTCATTAACTTCATAAAATTGACTATGTCTGGATATTTATGGTTGACATTAAATGATTGCTCCCTAATGATAAGAAGGCCTATGATACAATCATGGAAGCCTATAACCATAATTGGTTTCTTTCAGATGCGGAGACCATAATCTCTAAGTATTCTTACTATGCTCTGATCTTTCTTAGAGATAAGGTAAGAGTGGCTGAGGGTGTTAAGGCCATTTGATATGGATTACTAAGAAAGGGTTGACAAACAACTACTAATATCACATGAACTAGGGGTAGGGCTGAGCTGTAAGTTGGTCTGAAAGATAAATGGAAGTTAAGGTTTGACTAGGGGTCCTCATACACCGACTAGAGGGTACTCACCACTAATCTATACTCATAATGGATTAGATAAGTGTAAACGAGAGCAAGCAAATGATATTTAGCTCACGAAGAAAAGTGTGTCTAAAAGTTCAATATTACTATTTTGATTGATTGTTGCAACTATTACATTTTACAAGTATTTATATAACCCAATTAGGGCAAGTCATAGGTATATGTAATTTATAGAAAGGATTCTTATTGGAAAAAGGAAAGATACACAGTTTATAAGGTAGCATAGATTAGACCAAAATGTGGACCCTCAACATATAAATTCTTAATCAGAGAGAAACTAAGTAACTCATTCTATAGCTTGATCAAGAGGGAATGTCATCTTGATAAGGCATCAGCTACTGTATTGTTTTTTCCATTTTTGTACTTTACGACATAAGAAAATCCCTTCATGAATTCTACCTACTGGGTTTACCTCTAAGACAACTTAGGTTGGCTCTTTAGGTATCTCAATGATTCATGATCAATGTAGATCATGAATTCTATAAATAACAGGTAATGTTGCAAGACAGTTAGAGCTTAAATCAAGGAGTAGAATTCCTTATCATACATAGAGTAGTCGAGTGTAGCTCCTCTAAGCTTTTCACTGAAGTAGGCGATAGGTTGAACTTTCCACATCAGCATAACACCTATGCCTAGTTTGGATGCATTACACTCTACTTTAAATACTTTGTCAGAGTTCGATAGAGATAAGATAGGGGTAGTAGTTAACTTCATCTTCACCTCCTCAAAACTCTTTTGTTCCTTCTCTTCTCACTTGAACTCAACATTCTGCTTTGATAGCTTGGTGAATGGGGCTACAATATTATTGAAATTCTTTATATATAGGTGATAAAATGATGCTAGGCCATGGAAGCTTCGTACGTTAGCTAAGTAGGTGGGTATAGGCCATTTGGTAATTTGCTTTACCTTCTTATCATCAACTTGTATACCATTACCACTCACAACAAATCCCAAAAAGATTACTTTAGGTCGGCAAAAGTCACATTTCTTTAGATTGGCACAAAGCTTCTCAATTAGGGGGTGCTCATAATGAGTCTCCAAGTCAGGGTTGTAGACTAGAATGTCATCAAAATATACCACCACAAATTTCCTTATTAGTTCTTGGAGCACTTAGTTCATCAGTCTCGTAAATGTGCTTGGTGCATTTGATAGTTTGAAAGGCATTACTAGCCATTCATATAATCTATTGCTTGTCTTGAATGTTTTTTTCTACTCATCTCCTTCTCGCATTCAAATCTAGTGTTATCTAGATTTGAGATCAATCTTGGAGGATACTCTTGCTCCATTCAATTCATTAAGCATGTCATCAAGCTTTGGTATAAGATACTTGTTCTTGATGGTGATACGATTGATTGCTCGGTTATCTACACACATCCTTCATTCCCATCCTTCTTTGGCACCAACAGAGTTAGTATGGCACATGGGCTTAAGGACTCTTGTATATACCCTCTCTTAATTAGTTCATCTACTTGCCTTTGCAGCTTGACAACTTGTTTAGGATTCAGCCTATAGCTAGGCTTGTTTAGCAGAGCGACTCTTAGATGCAAGTCTCTTGCACATTTAATGCTTCGGATAGGGGGTAGTCCTTTTAGTAGTTCACTTGGGAATAACTTGGCAAACTCATCTAGCAAAGACTTCACCTCGACAGGTAGCAATTCCTCCTTTGATCCTTTCATCTCAAGCAACCTTCTAACTAGCAAATAGGTCATCTCTTCAAGCTTTATCTCTCTTTTTAATTCTGTTGAGGTCATTACTAAAGCCTCTTTCTTCAGAACTTGACTCAATTGAGTTTGCATATTTTTAACTTGTTCGGTAGTCACTGGGCTTAACTTTACCTTCTTGCCCTCTTGCTTTAGGGAACATGTGTTCTTCTTTCCATCATATATTACATTCCAATCGAATATCCATGGTTATTTAAGAAGAATATGGGACATACTCATGGGTAACACATCATAAAGCACTTCTTCTTGATAGTTTCTAATAATGATTAGCACAGTCACCTGTTTATTTACTTGTAGAGCTCCCTTGTCATTGAGTTAGTGTAATTTATATGGCTTAGGGTGGGGTTTGGTCGGAAACTTCAGTTATTGGACCATGAATGTGGATGCTGTATTGGCATAGTTGCTATTATCAACAATTAGTGCACACAATGACCCATTCACCTTACAACCAATGTGGAACAAATTCTCTTGCTGCTCGTCCTCTAGCATAAGACTTACATTCATAGCTCTCCTCAATACCATAGTTGTGGGCATAAAATTTCCTTCCTTACTATAAATGATCTTCTCTTCCTTAGACATCTTAGTTTGTCTGGTCTCTTTCAGCTCTTCTACCTCCTCATCACTACTAACTACCTTAATGGTCGGCATTTCCCCTTGGATCACCATGGTTCTCCTCTTCGGACATTGAGCTACCATGTGTCCAAACCCTTGATACTTGAAGCACTTGATTTCACTTGTCTTTCTTCCTAAGCTCTAGCCTTTCTTGAACTTACTTAGGATCTCTTTCTCCTTTGCTTGGGTAGTTTGAGCAGTTCAAGCCTTAGCAACTTTGGTTAGTTCTGATTGCATAAGTTTGCTAAGAACAGGTCAACTAGTGGTAGGTCGATTGATAGGAGTTCAGAATCTTCTTACTCGGCATCTCTCGATTCTCTAGGCCGTTTAGATAGCCTCATCAAGTGAACTAATATCTATTGTTTCTAGAATATGTCCAATCTCATTCTTTAGCCCATTGATGAATTAGGATATAGTTTAGTTTTTAGGCTCAACAACATCACAATTGATCATTAACATTTGGAACTCCTTCATGTACACATTAACACTTGATCCTCCTTACCTCAACTCTCTAACCTATTGAATGCATCTTGCAAATAACAGCTTAAAACAAATCTTCGCCTCATGACTCTTTTCATTTCATCCCAATGCCTAACTTGATTTTCTCTTTCTCTTTTGCTGGTGGCTTGTAGGTTTTTCCACCATAAGGGAACATAGCTAGTAAACTCTAGTATAATAAGGTTGACCTTGGCATTATCAGGTACTTTATGACACTTAAACTGCTTTTCAATCTTATCTTTCCAGTCCAAGTAGTCCTTAGCATAACCACTACTAGAAAAACTAAGAATATGCATCCTTAACCCTTTTACTCTAGGCACTTGAACATTCCTCTCCTCCAATTCAAAATACTCTTTCGCTTTATCACCTACTTCCTCATCCTATTTTTCTATCTCATCTAATGCTAGTTTGCATCCAGTAACTTTGTCTACTCCTCTAGCTTAGTGTAGTTGAACTGGGGCATTAGCTTGGCTATAGCGGCAATTGCCTCTTTCGAGCTATTCATTAGCTTATCCTCTATAGAATTCACTTTTGGCTCGTTGTCTATCTTCATTTATGGCAATCACCAGACTAGTCACTAGGTCAGTAAGTTTATGTAGTCAGTCATCTATAAATGGGGGTGTAAAATTTCTTGTTGAACTTTGCCATTTTGAGTGCTACTCGCTTGATTACCTATGGTTCCTTGAACACTAGAATCGGACATTGTTGTCTATTACAAGAGATTAATAGCTAAAATACCACTCAAAATTTCCTCCTACAAACTACAACAAAACAATGCCTAACACACAAACTGTAAACCTTACTTTTTAACGGGTTTATGAATCAACTAAGAGTACTTTCTGAATGTTCTCAAGGATTAACTAAATTAAGAATTTAAGTTTACATTTAAAAATAAATTTAGTTTTCCAATTTGAAAGTTTATTATCAATAAAACTCGAATATGAGAATTGCGGACCTTAGGCTACCTAAAACCCTAAACCCTAAAATAATTAAGGACTTATAATCCTAACCGACTAATTGAGAATTTATTTTGAATAATTTTATTCAACTCTAGAAAGTTTTATAATTTTATAAGATTTAAATCATATCTTAGAAATCAATTTAAGAAGCAAACTTTAAAAAAATTTCATATAAGACAATCTCCTTATCTTCATGCATAAGCCTTAGGCAAATGAATAAGTGAACTAACCAATCACCTTAAATAACTTATCAATTAAGAGTTGGAGTCATTTATCAATTGATAACTTATCAAAAGCTAGTAATAAGACACTTTCCTTATATCACCATAACTTATACTACATAAGGACAAGTTATCACATTATTTTATGTGTTCACTTTTAATCAAGAGACAAGATAACACCATGCCTAAAAAGAAGGCCTACATGGCCGATTGTAAGAGGCGAGTAAGGGTGGCCATGCTTTGTCATTCATCCATCAATCACATTGTCTTACACAACTACTATTCACCCCTTAATGCTTACATCATTTAGTCTTGTCAAAAGTTGGCATTTGTATATGCTAAAAGACAACCAATTGAAGCTTCTTGAATACACTTCTTTCCCTATTAGAACTAGCTACATTCTCTCTCATTTTATTCTCATTTTCACTTCCTTTTCTCTCACTTTAAACACAAACCAAAAGAAGAAGTCTAACCCCACAAAATCAACATTGCTACCACTTGTTTGCTTCCCTACTCACGGCTTAAAGCTTCACTTTGTTACTCTTTGTTTGTTAACCTCAAAGGCCACTTTTAGGAACTTTAGAACATTCACAAAACCCCACTTTAAAAGTCAAGACTCAAGTTTCCAAAAGAACTTACAAGAAGAGGAAGGAAAAACAAGGAGCATAAGAGGACACTCAGTGTACAACCACCTTGTTTTCACTTTTGAGGACAAGTAAGTTTGTTTTCTTGTTAGGTGCTCTAGTATGCCATGTTAGGAGACTATGTTTCATAAAGATTTTCGTATGATCATAAGATGATAAAAATAGCTAGATCACCTTAAGAAGTAAGCTTATAAACCCCTTACATAAAAGTTGAAATATGAGCATGCTAAGTTGGTATTATGTAAGGATACATGTTTAACACTTAGAATGAAAGATTTTAAGTTGAGAAAATCATGAAATGTGTACATGAAAGAGGGGATAACATGCTGGACTTGGAGTATATGTGGTTCACTTAGATGTTATTTCCACTTCTATTAAGTTAAACATGCTTAAATCTAGGCTTAAGTAAAGGAAAATCCATTACATAAAGCTTTTCTAAAAAAACCAACTTTATAAAATATGAACTATAGTATGGAAGTTATGATAAGTATGAGATCTATTTATTTCATGTAGAGTACAAGCTACATAATCATCTCATGGAAGAGAAGTTAAGTCAAGATTGGAATATAAGTAGTATAAGTTCATGATCTAACCCCTAAACTTAAGGAAATAATAAAACAAGTTGAAAAACCAAGTGAGTATCCCTTGGATTCACCATGGCCAAATCTAGAACCATAATAAAAGCCACTTAAAAATATGATAAAACCAAGTAAGAAAAGTAAAAAGACCAACCAAGGCAAGCACGATAAGTATATAAAGCTTAAAACTCAAAACCGAGCTTAAAACTTTCAAAATGAGCCTTAAACTCCAAGTTAGGCCTTTATTTATTTTCTGAACAACAACTTAATCCACCTATAGAAGTTTTTTGAGACCTTTAAGAAGCCTACATAAAACTTTCTAAGCCCAACAAAGCGATTATCCTTGATTTGGATAAAAAACAAGTCTGTTTGACAACTTAAGCCTACATAAAAGCCCAAGAAGTTGTGGTTAGCACCAAGAGTGTAAATCAAAGTTCAAAAGGGAGTATTTTAAACTTAGAATGAAATCCTAAGCCCAAGCCCAAAAGTTTTCCTAAGATATAAAAAATTCTAATAATCAAATAAAGCCTAAAAATATACCAAATCATGAGGATCATTACTGTTCTGACCTATAGATAGATTTGCATGCCTCATCTAAAAAATATAACCTCACCATGTTAAAGTACACTTGAAAATGATGAAGACTGGCTATAAGATCATAAAAATTGGATTTAAAATGAGAAAGTTATATGCGTTTGAACTTTTAAGTAAAATTGGGAAAAATACGAAACCTAGTTAAAAGTGTAACTTAAAGGGTTTTAGCTTAGATTTCTAAGTTCTATTTCAAATCCTTATAGTATCATATTTGCGATATCTAAGGGACCTAGCTATAGGAGATGACTTGCCCTCGAATTACTACGATTGACCCGTATGGTTGAGTGAGTGATTCTTGATGACTCTATACTTGATTTTTCTTGTAGTGTAGATGCATTTAAACTTATATAAGGAACTTAGATGCTTGTGGGATATGGGAAATGCGTGTGTGTGATATTATGATTGAATGCTATGACTTGTTAATTAGATAATAATGGGAAATTGTTTATGTTGATATCTATGTGTAGTTGTATAGAGTGAATATGTCTGATCCTCATGAAAATCGAATTAAGTACTTATTTGATTAAGAAATTCAATGAATCATGCATTTCTCATAATTGCATCATACTATAACAATTGCCACCTTACGTAGAAGATGGGAAATAATTCACAGGAGGAGGGCCTCCTACAAGATTGGGTACTAGCAACACTATCACTATATTATTGAGTTTCTATCCTGAGCTAATGGGCTTACTATGTGCCAGGGGATGCTAACTATTAGCGAAAGGCCGTGTCTTGTTACTTTTGCTTAGGGCGTGTGAATGTGGATTACGGAGGTTACCATACCGCTAGACTTGGAAATTTTGGTTTAAAGTACGAGATGTACAAAGATAGAGTACTTTTAGTATAAAAGTGGTATATGTTATATGTATATATATGATTTTGTTTTAACTTAAGCACAATAGTGCAATTGGTATAAAAACCTAGGTGCTAGGATCGAGTTGTGGTTTGTGTCAGTTAATAATTTCTAACCCTGACTACAGGGGGTATAATTTTGAGTTCCATACAGTTCTTAGGTCGTTGTATATATTGTTTGGCATTTTGATTATTCATGCATTCATATGTGAGGGGATTTAACTCACTAAGTGTAAGCTTACAACTCAATAGATTTATTTTGATGTAGGATCACCTCTTCATCCATTTGGGCCAAGGAATGCCTGAGGTGAGTCTTGTGTGTAGACAGGATAGAGTGTTTAGGGAGCGAAGAGGGAATTTTGTAATAGTATTTTGTAGATATTTGTTTATCTTGTTTAGTTTATATTTTAGTTAGAAATTGCTAATGTAGATTCTTATAAGAACTGCATTTGTGTTGTAATATTCTTTTTGGTGTAGAATTCTATGAATCCACACTTTCACTTTGTTATTTCATATAAAAGAGCAAATTTTAGTTAAATTGCTCGATATTGCATATCTATGGGCTTGGTGGTAACTTATAGTAGAAGGAGCTTTGTGTGTTGTATGAAAAGCGTATGATCAACGAAGGGGTTGATTGTAAATCTTTATACGGTATATGGTCACCTACCATGACAATGATGCTGTTGGGTTGGGTTACAAACAGCTATTACAGCTAACTTTCGAAAAAACCAATCGAACACTTAATACTTGATTTTGTGAACAAGAAACAAAGGAAACTAGAGCACTAGACTTCTTCAACACTAAACACTCTTCAAACGTTTACAATCATTACAGACAGTTTTGAAAGCACACTTATAGTAGTAATAAGTCACTTAGACCACCAAGTAACAGCAACTTGCTCGAACTTAGCTAAGCTCTAGTACTAAAATGATACAGGTCACCGAGAAAGAGGTGACATATGGCTACCAATATCACATGAGCTAAGGGTTGGTCCGAACTACTATATAGTTCGAAAGATAAATGGAAGTTGAGGTTTGAGTAGGGGTTTTCATATACCAATGGTGGATATGACTCACCAATGCCTCACATGAGCTTAGGTTGTACTTGATATGATATACAAGTATACTAATCTATTCTCACAATGGATTAGATAAGAGTAAATAAGAGCAAGTAAAGGATACTTAGCTCATGAAGTAAAATATTTCTGAAAGTTCAATATTGCTATTTTGATTGATTATTGTAGCCATTACATTTTACTAGTTTTTATATGGCCTAATTAGGGAATGTCTTAGGTATATGTAGTTTAGAAAAAGGATTCTTATTGGGAAAGGAAAGATACATAGTTTATAAAGGCAAAGTTGTAATTAGGCAAAAAAGATATTCTATTACAAAAGGACAATACGGATGGTATAGAATTGAGCACGTATCAACTGTCCATTTTGTAGTCCCTAAGATGTTGTTTGTTGAACAAAACAGGTTCTAAGTAGATTAAGTCAAGGTTACATGCTCAATAGCTTGGCATCTTAGATTTTTTGGACTAAGGATTGGTTTAGGGGGTAGCCTATTCTCTAGTTAGCATCAACTGGTCGGCTTGGGATTAGGTTAGCTTGGCTTTGATGTTGTATCAGGTTGGTAGTAGGTGGGCTTAATGCTTAACCTTGGACTGATGTGTTGAGAAGGGGTCGGCACGACAACAAGTTGGACACCTCTAGAGTTTCTTTAATGAGATGGAGAGTAGAGTAATTTGATAGGTCGGAATGAGGGTTGCATTGTTCTTCTAGGCTCAACTTTCCTTTGATAGCTTGGTAAACCATATGAGTGAGTCTTCAAGCTTGGGGTTCATGAATCCTATCACCATTCATGATTGGGACGTCGAAGGCTTTAGCAAAGGTACTATTATTGACCAATGTATAAGGCCTTTGTGATCTTACTGTATTAAGAGGGGCTCGTAAGAGGAAGGACCTTCACTTTTACTTGAAGAGTGGAGTGGTCTTCATTGCTTATTCTCAGTATGGCATCTATAAGTCTTTTTATTTGTGTTTTAATATTTTTCCAATCTAATCTCTAGGCTATTCTTCATAGATACGTCACTCAAGAACTACAACTCCAAGGATTTGTTTACTGAGCTAAAGGCTAATTGTTAAAAAAAAAAAAAAAAAGGGAGGATTCTAAGAAAATTTCTACAAAGCAAGCTCTTGAGAAACCACCCATAAAACCACTTTCCAAGTTCACCACTTTTAAGACCATAAAGGTAACCTAACCAACAAAGACAATTGCTAAAAGGAAGGCTGTTAAGGCTACCAAGCTAAAGAAGTAACCTAATACCCATGATTGTCTGCCGCTGGAGGGAGACCCGAACAAGGGGAAATCCCTCAAGGATAGCAAGCTAGAAGGTAGCTTTAAAGATCCAAAGAAGGGAAAAGAAGTCTCTTTCAGAATAGAAAGTTCTATTATTCCCTCTAGAAAAGAGAACAAAGAGGTTTTGCAATTCTTCCTTTATTGGAACACCACCACAACTAACCATGCCCTTAGAAACGATCAAGTTGCCTTATAGTTGATAAGGAGCATTCGCCTTCTAGAGGTCGTTTAGTTGTTGACTAATGTTGTTAAACTTTAACAAAACTCCAGATTCGACAACTTGATACAACTAGCCGCTTTCAAAATTTAGGATGTAAGACTCTTTTGATCCCTTATAAGTAAAATTAGTAGATTATCATCTAACTTGGCTTTGGCTATTTAGAATTCTCAATGCTTAATGATAGTTTTTGATTCCTTAGATGAGAAGAAAAAGGCCATAAGCTCCCTACCCTATACCTTTTTTTACCTTCCCTTAATTCTCTTGGTCTAATGACTTTTTCCTCTTCTAGATTGCTGAAGAGGCTAAGAATTAAATTGCTCGTGTTAAAGCTAAGTAGAAAAATCTTCAAGAAAAGTAAGTTGTTAAGAAGGTAAAATTGGAGGAAGAAATCAAAAGTTGGAAAGAGAAGGTAGAGAAGGAGACTAACACCATATAAGAAAAAGAGGTAGCTCTAGTTAAGGAACAAAAGAAGAGCTCTCAATTGGTGTCTAACCTTTAAGGAGTATCAAGTGAGGTGGAAACACCTCAAAAGCAAGTACGGTGCAGAGGTTGCCCACTAGTAGAACTCATACGAAGAGTCAAATATCAAAATTGCTAACCTAAAGAAGGAGCAAGGCTCAAATTACCAAAGAGCTTATGATAAGGCCTATTAAGGCATTCAGGAGAGCCAAGAGTACAAAAGCTTGATGTTGCAGAAGATGCTTAATGGTATAAACTTGGCTCGAGATGATGTCCTTATCTACCATCCTAATTATAACCAAAGTTGTTTGGACTTTGCTAGATGAGGTCATGAGAAGGAAGCTCTTGTGGATGAAGCCAATGCTGATGATTCTAAGGTAGGGGACTGATATCAGGCAAGTGCACCTATCAATTTTAATATAGCGGATGTGAGTCCGAGTCGATCCCTTAGAGATTTCGAGTACTAATATTAACCTTAGCTCTATTATCTAACCGGAAAATTGTGATGGGTTGAATGAATTAAAAATATTGAAATTAACAAACTAAACTAATTATGAGACTTGATTAAACAATTTAGAAAGCAATAAAACTAAGAACGACTTCAAGTATGCAATAACGTATTTAGGAATTATTTCCCCTAGTGTTTAACATGTGATCGCTTAAAATATATTCAATTCAATTTCAATTATTTTTGACCGGAGGGATTCACAATTAAAGTTAATACCTTTCTCAAGCATATTAACCCTAATCCTAAATTATTTACCGGAATCTCTTTACTTAGTAATATAACTTAGAATTGCATTAATGTATAATGAATTCCCATACAAATAATTAACTTTCCGGAAGAAACATATATCTTATCTCTAAGTATACATATAATTCTCTCTAATTATGCCTAAATCTTATTACACATGCAATTTCTCAATTATCATGCATAATATCATAAATTGATACTCTAGAAATATCAATTAACAATTAAACAACATAATTGAATCAAGAAAAGATAGAAACTTTATTGAAAATTATAAATCAACCCAAGAGTTACATGAAACCCTAGGTTCCATAATCCTAAATACACGAATTCTAAGCTATCATAATGAATCTAAAAACGAGTTCCATTAAAAACGTAAAATAAAACATGAAAAACCCTTTTGATTGATGAAAAATCTCTCCAATCTTGAAGTTGGTGTTGCTCTCACCTTTTTCTTCTCCTTCTCCTCAAGTCTCTTCTCTTCTCTCGTGTCTCCTCCGTCTTCTCGTGTCTCCTCCGTCTTCTCTAATGTCTCTTCTGTCTTTTAACCCTCATATGTCCTTTTATATATGTATAATAAGGATTTTGTTTTTGTCACTAGACATAGCCTGGGACATGGCCGTGTCCCCAGGTCATGTAATTTTCTGACCTTAGCAAATTTTTCTGGATGGACACAGCTTGAGGACATGGCCATGTCTCAAACTATGTAACTTCAAAACTTCAAAACTTCATAACTCCTTCATTTGAACTCCGAATTGAGTGAAACTTTATTCCTTTTCTTCGTTTTCGATCCTAGAACATGTTCAAACCTTAAAATCAAAATTTTACTCAATTAAGTATCAATTTCTTTAAAAAAAACAAAAATGTAAGGGAAATACTATAAAATCACCATGTGAAATATGTTTAAAATTAGAGTTATCAAATTTCCCTACACTTGAGCATTTACTTGTCCTCAAGCAAATAAATCAAAACCAAACTTTCGGGACAAGAAACGCTAAACAAAATTTATCACTATTTTAGGAAACCGGTGAACGAATACACTTGACCTGTAGAAAAGTAAGTGTAGTGGTGAGTATTTCTTGCCCTTGTAGTGCATTACCCGAAGCAACCTGGAAGATTTGGTAGAACTTGATCCTGAAATTGAGAGAACTGCCCTTTAAAATTTGAGATCGCGACTTAGACAAATTGTGCTGACCATAGACGACGAGTCAATCATTGAAATCAAGGAAGAAGGTGAAGAGGCCAACACTTAATTCATTGAGCAAGAAGATCCACCACACATGGCTAACAATGGGAATGAAGCAAATCGGACCATATTCGACTATTTAAGGCCTACACTTATTGCAGCTGACTTTAGCATCGTAAGGCCAACTGTCACAGCTAATAACTTCCAAATTGCACCTAACATCATACAAATGGTGCAACAATATGTTCAATTTGACGGTCTCCAAGATGAAGATCCTTATGCCTACATCTCTAGTTTTCTAGAGATTTGTGATACATTTAAAATCAACGGAGCCACGGATGATGCCATCCGATTGCGGCTATTTCCTTTCTCCTTGAGGGGTAGAGCAAAACAGTGGTTGAACTCCCTACCAAGAAATTCAATCACAACTTGGAATGAATTGGTAGAGAAATTTTTGGAGAAGTATTTCCTACCTGCAAAGACCGCTAAACTTCGGAATGATATTTCTTGTTTTGCTCAATTGGAAGTGGAGACGCTATATGACACTTGGGAGCGGTTTAAGAACTTGCTCAAGAGGTGCCCACATCATGGCCTCCCATTATGGATGTAGATTCAAACCTTCTATAATGGTCTCAATTTATCTACGAGATAGATGATTGATGCATCCGCAAGAGGTACTTTGAACACAAAGACACCTGAGCAAGCACAAAATCTGATTGAAGGAATAGCAATGGACAATTATCAGTGGGAAACCACTAGAGCCAAGCAAAAGGCCATAGGAATTTATGAGGTGGACTTGACCATTGCTCTGGCAGCCAAGGTGGATTTATTGAGTAAGAAGATTGATGCACTCTCTGTTGGCCCTCAACAAGTGCAATCGGATGTAAGTGACTTTGGTATGTAGGGGTATAGAGCACAAGAACAACTAGAACAAGTAGATTATCTAGGAAATCCACCTAAGCAACAAAATAACCCCTACAGCAACACTTATAATCCAGGATGGAGGAATCAGCCTAATTTCTCATGGGGAAATCAAAAGCATGGCCAGCAGAAGACCAACTTTGGCCCACCTGGATTTTAGAGACCATTCCCACCTCCTCTCCTTCAAGAAAAGAAGTCCAGTATGGAAGAACTTCTCACATAATATAGTCAAGGCAATGAGACTCACTTATCCAATATTGAATCATCGCTGAGGAATCAAGAGGCTTCCAATCGCAACCTTGAGAACCAAATTGGTCAACTTGCGAAGCTAATCTCTGAAAGACCGTAGGGAACGCTACCGGGAAATACAGAACCCAATCCAAAGGAACATGTTAAGGTAGTGACACTTCGAAATGGGAAGGAGTTGCATGTTGAGAGGAAGTTTAGTGAGGATACTAGCAAGAGCAAGGAGGGGACGAAAGCAACGGAAGATGTAGAGTCATCAAAGGTGAAGGAATATCAACCACCTATCCCATATCCCCAAAGATTCAAGAAAGATCGCAATGACCAACAATTCAGTAAGTTCCTTGACCTCTTCAAATAATTGCACATTAACTTACCTCTTGTTGATGTCATCTTGTAGATGCCAAAGTATGAGAAATTTCTAAAGGATCTTTTATTGAATAAGAGGAAGTTGGGGGAGCTTACAACTGTCACATTGAATGAAGAATACTCGGCACTTCTCCAGAAAAAGCTGCCACAAAAATTAAACGATCCAGGGAGTTTCACTATTCCTTGTATGCTTGGCAATTTGTTAGTAGATAATGCTTTGGCAGACTTAGGAGCCAGTATAAATTTGATGCCGTATAAATTGTTTAAAAAGCTAGGGTTAGGAGAACATAAACTAACGCGCATGAGTCTTCAATTAGCTGATAGGTCTATCACATACCCTAGAGGCATCATAGAGGATGTTTTAGTGCAAGTAGACAAATTTATCTTTCTCGTAGATTTTCTTATACTTGATATAGATGAAGATATTGAGGTGCCAATCATTTTAGGTCGACCCTTCCTAGCCATCGTTAGGGCTGTTTTTTATGTTAGTGAACATAAGTTGATATTACGGGTCGGGGATGATGAAATAATTTTTAAAACTCCAGAGGCAATGAACAAATTTCTTAACTCAGAGGATACATGTCGCAATGTTAATGCCACTAATGCTGTTATATCTACATGTGTGCAGGAAACGCTTGCCAAAGTTTCCTTAAGCTATTGCTTACAAAAGAGAGTTGAAAACCTGGTGACTAACCTCAATTGTGCAGAAGTGGTAGCTCAAATAGAAGTTCATGAATCTATTGTAAGCAAGAAGGGGGTCGATCCACTCCAGAAGCCAAAGGATCCTAGGTTAAAATCCTTCAACGAGAAGCCACCAACTTTGGAACCAAAACTGTTAAGAAATCATTTGGAATATGTCTTTGTGGTGAAAAGTTCAAAACTTCCAATGACAACCACATCTAAACTAAAAGCGAACAAAATGAAGAAGTTTAGGCTACATGAATTTGATAAGTAGCATGATAAGGAGAGAAACTATGGAAGTTATACACCAATGAAATGGAATTGGTAAGGTCGATGGCCTAAGGATAAATTTACACTCGTATGGAGAGTTCGAAAGCGAGATACAGGAGGAGTCCTATCTCCACCTAGATGAAGAATCATGAAATACAAGACGTATCCCGTCGAGTTATCGATGTTAATTATAGCGCTTTTTGGGAGGCAACTCATGTCTAACTTTGCTTACACTTTAGTTATTCAAGTTTATTTCATTTTATTTTTCTTTTATCTAACTTTGCTTTGCTTCTTTTATTTGTTTCAATTTTAGTCATAGACTTTTCCCTTTTAGTTTCATTTTTATTCTTCTCTTTAGTTTTCTTTTTCTCATTTTTCTAGTTTAATTTCTTTTATTTCTTTAAGTTTCCTTTATTTCAAATTAAATCCGTGAATTTAGGCCCAAAAAAAAAAAAAAAGAACAGAAAGTTACACGGGCATGGGATACAGTTGTGTCCCAGCCAGTATCCATCCAGGCCCTTTACTCTGCCCCACACACAGAAGGTTACACGGGTGTGGGACACGGTCGTGTCCTAACCTGTATCAGCCCAGATTTACTCCGCGCAGACAGAGAGTTACACAGGTGTGGGGCACGATTGTGTCTCAACCCGTAGGCGCCCAATATTCCCACCCGACACCAGTAAGTTACACGAGCGTGGGACACGGTCGTATCCTAGCCCGTGTCCGCCCAGTTTTAACATGCGCTAACAGAGAGTTATACGGGTATGGGACACGGTCGTGTCCCAGCCCATGTGCGTCTAGAATCCACGCACAAACACAGAATCTTACACAGGCGTAGGACACAATCGTGTCCCAGCCCTACACGATTTTGTACACACTTGGTTTATTTAAAACATACACACTCTCTCACACATTCACAATCCAACATATCTCTCTCGCATATTCTCTCCTCTCTCCATCTTCACATCACAATTCTTGCCATTACAAATCTAGATCTAAGTATTCAATGGCGAATTGCGCTAAGCTTACCGTTTGCTGGAAATCCAAATTTGCAGCATCCTCTTCATCATAATCAGGAGAAATAGTTGAACCATTAGCTACTCTCCCCCCGATGGAGCACCCGATGCTTCAATTTGAGGAAGACTACCAGGTGCAACAATATAATTTACTTCAGAATAAGCCTTTCAGCGAGACCCTTTGGTTGGATTGGGATGTTCTTACTCAATCAGACCTCACCACAGAAATTAAGGAGCTCTTAGATGGTACCATTTGGGAGCGCTTTTTATCTCTTGAAGCTCCAATTTATAAAGAGCTGACCTTGGAGTTTTTGTGTACTTACAAACTTGATAAAGAGAGTACTACTGGCATGGGCCACAAACGCAAACTACATTTCACCTTGAGTGGCCACCCATTCCACAAGACCATAGCTCAATTGGGTAGATATCTCGGTCTCTATGAAGATCGATATACACGGACAGAAGAGTTCCAACGTCTCTCGTATCGTTTTCCCCGTGGAGTAACAGCAGGGTCGTTTTGGAACGAGATTACTGTTGGCGATGCATATGATCCAGCAAGGAGTAAGGCCTCTCAATTGGTCAAGCCTGAATATCGGGTTCTTCATTAGCTCTTTTCGCATACATTGACTAGCAGAGGCCTCAGCACCGGGTTGGTTTCTAACAAGGATTGCCTTTATTTGTATAGTGTCATTTATAAACATCCCATCAATCTCGCGATCGAGCTCGCTGAACTTTTCAGCCACTAAGCCACCACTACACGGAAGAAAGGGCATATTTGTTGTTGCCCCTACATCACCTTACTCGTACAGGCCATGCGGACTAAGGTTATCATTTCGCCCTCACTTACCTTGGTCAACCAAGTCACTCCTATGTGCCTCAATTCATTCTGACTCATGAACCTATTACCAACAAGACGTCAAGCTCGACACTCTCGCAGCAGCACATCTCGAGGCCAGACATCTTCAGCCAGCTTTGAAGACAAATTTGATATGTTGCTGTCTGAGGTTGGTTATATTAGAGAAAGTGTGGATAAACTTCATATCCGCCAGGACAAAATGGAAAAATTTCTCAAAATGAAAGAGTCGGATACTCGTGATGAGGATAGTGAGAGTGAAGAAGAGGATGATGAGGGTGGTGAGGAAGAGGATGATGAGGATGGTGAGGAAGAGGTGGCTGGAGGTAGTGAAGAGGATGTTGAGGATAGTGACGACGACGATGATGCTACGATGGCTGAGGCACCATCTGATGAGGAGGATGAAGAGACGGATTCCGATCCCTCTTCTTAGTTCATAATTTTTTTTTTTTTTGTGTTGTCTTTCGTTGGCCAAGGCATGTGAACTCAGATATATCATGATGATGCTTCTTCGTTTTGAACTTCTTCCCCTAATTTTCGACTAGCAGGAAAGTATTAGTTTCTTTTCAGTACATATGTTTCCTTTTTCCCTATGCTGATTTTTCTTGTTTCATTCTTGTTGCTATGCTTTCTTAATCGTACATTGAGGATAATGTACATTATTAAGTGTGGGGAAGGGATATATATGAATTTGTTACTGTTTAGGATACCCATTATTCACATTTGACCCAATTTTTTTATTTTTAAGTTAACTTGCAATAGGTGATTAACAATTATTGAGCCAAATCAACTGTGTCATCTTGATCATTATTGATCTTATTATACTTTACTAGAATTGATTAGTCAAATTTTTGGAGGGCAAAGTTATGAGTTATTTAGCTTAGGACTTTAAGACTTAAGATTGGAGCAACATCGCTAGTTGAGAGTTAGTCATGGTTATTTTTAAATTTATTTTTATGTATACCTTTCTCTTAGAAGTTTTTAAGAGCCCTATAATTTTTAGCAAACAAACAAATGCAATTCTTCTTTTGAGAAACCCCTGAAAAATCACAATGATTGGAGGTCAAAAGTAATAACAAGTGTATGAATAGAAAAAATTGGTAAGGATTTGTCTTGGTCCGCCAGAAGAGCGAGATTGAGTCCCAATGCCAATTCTAATGAAAAAAAATTGATATGGATCGGCCTTAGTCCGTAAGAAGAGCAAGGTTCTTTCCCGCTATCAATATAAGGAATAAGTTGGTATGGATCGGTCTTGGTCCGTCAGAAGAGTGAGATTCTTTCCCTCTACCAACGCAATTGTACTTAAATAAAGTATATTCAAAAGACCTCTTAACAAATGCATGAACTAGGAGGATGATGAGAGGATGAGTGGATGTAAAATGTGTTTGTTTTAGATTATGGTGCGTGGTGAGATGGAAGAGAGAATTGTATACACTTTAGTAAAATGGATAAAATTTTTATGACTTTTCTCGGTTGGCAAGATGTTAAATCTAATTTTTAATTTAAGAATCCTTGGTTAAATGACTCAGGTAAACTTTGATTTTCATAAATTAACTAGTAAACTCTAGTATTAAGTATTGTTTGAGCATTCGAATATGGTCAGATGAAATTGGTTGACTTTATTATTGCAAGTTAGTTGAGAATGATTTTCTTACGTTTCTACGAATCAAGTGTATTCGTTCACTAGTTTCCTAAAATAGTGATAAATTTTGTTTAGTGTTTCTTGTCCTGAAAGTTTGGTTTTGATTTATTTGCTTGAGGATAAGCAAATGCTCAAGTGTGGAGAAATTTGATAACTCTGATTTTGAACATATTTCACATGGTGATTTTATAGTATTTCCCTTACATTTTTGTTTATTTTAAAGAAATTGATACTTAATTGAGTAAAATTTTGATTTCAAGGTTTGAACGCGTTATAGGATAAAAAACGAAGAAAAGAAATCAAGTTTCACTCAATTCGGAGTTCAAATGAAGGAGTTATGAAGTTTTGAAGTTACACAGTCTAGGACATGGCCATATCCCCAAGCTGTATCCATCCAGAAAAATTTGCTAAGGTCAAAAAGTTACACGACTTGGGGATACGGCCATGTCCCAGGGCGTGTCTGGTGACGAAAATAGAATCCTTATAATACATATATAAAAGGACATATAAGGGTTAAAAGACAGAAGAGACATTAGAGAAGACGGAGGAGAACTTTGATTTTAAACATATTTCACATGGTGATTTTATAGTATTTCCCTTACATTTTTGGTTTTCTTTAATGAAATTGATACTTAATTGAGTAAAATTTTGATTTCACGGTTTGAACGCGTTCTAGGATCAAAAACGAAGAGAAGGAATTAAGTTTCACTCAATTCGGAGTTCAAATGAAGGAGTTATGAAGTTTTGAAGTTACACAGTCTAGGACATGGCCATGTCTCCAAGCTGTGTCCATGCAGGAAAATTTACCAGGGTCAGAAAGTTATACGACCTGGGGGCATGGCCATGTCCCAAGCCATGTTTGGTGATGAAAACAGAATCCTTATAATACATACATAAAAGGACATATGAGGGTTTTAAGACAAAGGAGACACTAGAGAAGAGAAGAGACTTGAGGAGAAGGAGAAGGAGAAGAAAAAGGAGAAAGTAACACCAACTTCAAGATTGGAGAGATTTTTCATCAATCAAAGGGGTTTTTCATGTTTTATTTTATGTTTTTGATGGAACTTGTTTTTTTGATTCATTATGATAGCTTAGAATTTGTGTATTGAGTATTATGGAACCTAGGGTTTCATGTGACTCTTGGGTTGATTTATAATTTTCAATAAAGTTTCTATCTTTTCTTGATTCAATTATGTTATTTAATTGTTAACCGATATTTCTAGGGTATCAATTTATGATATTATGCATGATGATTGAGAAATTGCATGTGTAATAAGATCTAGGCATAATTGGAGAGAATTACATGTATACTTAGAGATAAGATATATGTTTCTTCCGGAAAGTTAATTATTTGTGTAGGAATTCATTATACATTAATGCAATTTTAAGTTATATTACTAAGTGAAGAGATTCCAGTAAATAATTTAGGATTAGGGTTAATATGCTTGAGAAAGGTATTAACTTTAATTGTGAATCCCTTTGGTCAAGAATTATAGAAACTGAATTGAATATATTTTAAGCGATCACATGTTAAACTCTAGGGGAAATAATTCCTAAATACGTTATTGTATACTTAAAATCGTTCTTAGTTTCATTGCTTTCTAAATTGCTTAATCAAGTCTCATAATTAGGTTAGTTTATTAATTTTAGTATTTTTAATTCATTTAACTCATCATAATTTTCTGGTTAGATAATAGAGCTAAGGTTAATATTATTACTCAAAGTCTCTAAGGGATCGACTTGGACTCCATCCGCTATATTAAAATTGATTGGTGCACTTGCCTAATATCAAGTTTTTGGCGCCGTTGCCGGGGAGGCAACTTATGTCCAACTTTGCTTACACTTTAGTTCTTGAAGTTTATTTCATTTTATTTTTCTTTTATCTAACTTTGCTTTGCTTCTTTTATTTGTTTCAATTTTAATCATAGACTTTTCCCTTTAGTTTCATTTTTATTCTTCTCTTTAGTTTTCTTTTTCTCATTTTTCTAGTTTAATTACTTTTATTTCTTTAAGTTACCATTATTTTTAAATTAAATTCATGAATAAAAACAAAAAAAAAAAAATAGAAAGTTACACGGGCATGGGACACGATCGTGTCCCAGTCCGTGTCCATCCAGGACCCTCTAATCTGCTACACCCATAGAAAGTTACATGGGCGTGGGATACGGTCGTGTCCCAGCCCGTTTACGCCCAGCCTAAATGTCCTACAAACAGAAAGTTACACGGGCGCGGGATACGGTCATGTCCCAACCTGTGTGCATCCAGTATTCCCACCGGACAACAGCAAGTTATACGGGCATGGGACACGGTCGTATCGCAGCCCGTATCCGCCCAGTTTTAACATGCACCTACAGAGAGTTACACGAGCATGGGAGACGGTCATGTCCCAGCTTGTGTGCGTCTAGAATCTATGCACAAACACAGAATGTTACACGGGTATGGGATACGGTTGTGTCCCAGCCCGTGTCTGCCCAGCCCTATAGGATTTTGCACATGCACGGTTTATTTAAAACACACACACTCTCTCACAATCCAACATATCTCTCTCTCATATTCTCTCTTCTCTCCATCTTCACATCACAATTCTTGCCATTACGAATCCAGATCCAAGTAAGTTCTCCTTATTGATTTTGGTCTATCTTCCTCATGGTTTAAGCAGTTAGCTACTAGAAATTTCGATCTTGTGTGCATTGGTTCTTGCATTTGGTCCACAAATTTATTTTGTTATTTAATAAATGCCATGCACCATTGCCTTGTGTTTCTTGATTATATATGCTTTTATGATGCCTCATCTAGTTAGATATTCATTGTGCTCTCTCAATTCTGAATTTTGTTTGCTAATTTGCTAATCCTTATTTACTTATGCTAGTTAGGGTTAGCAATATGAGAAAACAATTTTGGGTCATTTAGCGTCTTTTATATGTTGGGACGCTTGTGTTTTAAGTTAATTGTAGTGTAGTAGGTCTATTGTAGAATTAGTTGGATGCATTTGCAAGTTATTTATTTTCCACCAACTAGTTTTCTAGCTGCACTCCACATGTTTGTTTAAATGCCCCAATGAGAATTCTGTTAATATTCTTCACTATTACTCTTATTTCCATCTGCCTTCTTGAACTACGTGCGACAAGGATGTGCGTTTTTTATTTGGTTTGTTGATTCTTTTCAGGTATTCAATGGCGAATCGCGCTAAGCTTACCGTTCGCTGGAAATCCAAATTTGCAACATCCTCTTCATTACAATCAGGAGAAATAGTTGAACCATTAGCTACTCTCCCCTTGATGGAGCACCTGATGCTTCAATTTAAGGAAGACTACCAGGTGCAACGATATAATTTACTTCAAAATAAGCCTTTCAACGAGACCCTTCAGTTGGATTGAGATGTTCTCGCTCAATCAGAGCTCACCACAGAAATGAAGGAGCTCTTGGATGATACCATTTGGGAGCGCTTCTTATCCCTTGAAGCTCCAATTTATAAAGAGCTGACCTTAGAGTTTTTATGTACTTACAAACTTGATAAAGAGAGTGCTACTGGCATGGGCCCCAAACGTAAACTACATTTCACCTTGAGTGGCTACCCATTCCACATGACCATAGCTCAATTGGGCAGATATCTCGGTCTCTATGAAGATCGATATACACGGACAGAAGAGTTCCAACGTCTCTCGTAACGTTTTCCCCGTGGAGAAACAGCAGGGTCGTTTTGGAACGAGATTACTATTGGCGATGCATATGATCCAGCAAGGAGTAAGGCCTCTCAATTGGTCAAGCCTGAATATCGGGTTCTTCATTAGCTCTTTTCGCATACATTGACTGGTAGAGGCCTCAGTACCGGGGTGGTTTCTAATAAGGATTGCCTCTATTTGTATAGTGTCATTTATAAACATCCCATCAATCTCGCCATCGAGCTCGCTGAACTTTTCAGCCACCAAGCCACTACTACACGGAAGAAAAGGCATATTTGTTGTGGCCCCAACATCACCTTACTCGTACAGGCCATGCGGACTAAGGTTGTCGTTTGGCCCTCACTTACCTTGGTCAACCAAGTCACTCCTATGCGCCTCAATTCATTTCGACTCATGAACCTATTACCAACAAGACGTCAAGGTCGACACTCTCGCAGCAGCACATCTCGAGGCCAGACGTCTTCAGCCAGCTTTGAAGAAAAATTTGATATGTTGCTGTCTGAGGTTGGTTATATCAGAGAAAGTGTGGATAAACTTCATATCCGCTAGGATAAAATGGAAAAATTTCTCAAAATGAAAGAGTCGGATACTCGTGATGAGGATAGTGAGAGTGAAGAAGAGGATGATGAGGGTGGTGAGGAAGAGGATGATGAGGATGGTGAGGAAGAGGTGGCTGGAGGTAGTGAAGAGGATGTTGAGGGCAGTGACGACGACGATGATGCTACGATGGCTGAGGCACCATCTGATGAGGAGGATGAAGAGACGGATTCCGATCCCTCTTCTTAGTTCATAATTTTTTTTTTTTCGTGTTGTCTTTCGTTGGCCAAGGCATGTGAACTCAGATATTTCATGATGATGCTTCTTTGTTTTGAACTTCTTCCCCTAATTTTCGACTAGCAGGGAAGTATTAGTTTCTTTTCAGTACATATGTTTCCTTTTTCCCTATGCTGATTTTTCTTGTTTCATTTCTTGCTGCTATGCTTTCTTAGTCGTACATTGAGGACAATGTACATTATTAAGTGTGGGGAAGGGATATATATGAATTTGTTACTATTTAGGATACCGATTATTCACATTTGACCCAATTTTTTTATTTTTAAGTTAACTTGCAATAGGTGATTAACAAGTGTTGAGCCAAATCAACTATGTCATCTTGATCATTATTGATCTTATTATACTTTACTAGAATTGATTAGTCAAATTTTTGGAGGGCAAAGTTATGAGTTATTTAGCTTAGGACTTTAAGACTTGAGATTGGAGCAATATCACTAGTTGAGAGTTAGTCATGGTTATTTTTAAATTTATTTTTATGTATACCTTTCTCTTAGAAATTTTTAAGAGCCCTATAATTTCTAGGAAACAAACAAATGCAATTCTTCTTTTGAGAAACCCCTGAAAAATCACAATGATTGGAGGTCAAAAGTAATAACAAGTGTATGAATAGAAAAAATTGGTAAGGATTTGTCTTGGTCCACCAGAAGAGCGAGATTGAGTCCCAATGCCAATTCTAATGAAAAAAAATTGATATGGATCGGCCTTAGTCCGTAAGAAGAGCAAGGTTCTTTCCCGCTATCAATATAAGGAATAAATTGGTATGGATCGGTCTTGGTCCATCAGAAGAGTGAGATTCTTTCCCTCTACCAACGCAATTGTGCTTAAATAAAGTAAATTCAAAAGACCTCTCAACAAATGCATGAACTAGGGGGATGATGAGAGGATGAGTGGATGTAAAATGTGTTTGTTTTAGATTATGGTGCTTGGTGAGATGGAAGAGAGAATTGTATACACTTTAGTAAAATGGATAAAATTTTTATGACTTTTTCTTGGTTGGCGAGATGTTAAATCTAATTTTTAATTTAAGAATCCTTGGTTATATGACTCGGGTAAACTTTGATTTTCATAAATTAACTAGTAAACTCTAGTATTAAGTATTATTGGAGCATTCGAATATGGTCAGATGAAATTAGTTGAATTTATTATTGTAAGTTAGTTGAGAATGATTTTTTTACTTTTCTACGGGTCAAGTGTATTCGTTTACCAGTTTCCTAAAATAGTGATAAATTTTGTTTAGTGTTTCTTGTCCTGAAAGTTTGGTTTTGATTTATTTGCTTGAGGATAAGCAAATGCTCAAGTGTGGAGAAATTTGATAAATCTGATTTTAAACATATTTCACATGGTGATTTTATAGTATTCCCCTTACATTTTTTTTTTTTTAAGAAATTGATACTTAATTGAGTAAAATTTTGATTTCAAGGTTTGAACGTGTTCTAGGATCGAAAACGAAGAAAAGGAATCAAGTTTCACTCAATTCGGTGTTCAAATGAAGGAGTTATAAAGTTTTGAAGTTACATAGTCTAGGACATGGCCATGTCCCTAGGCTGTGTCCATCTAAAAAAATTTGCTAAGGTTAGAAAGTTACACGACCTGGGGGACACGGCCATGTCCCAGGCCGTGTTTGGTGACGAAAATAGAATCCTTATAATACATATATAAAAGGACATATAAGGGTGGTTAAAAGACAGAAGAGACATTAGGGAAGACGGAGGAGATACGAGAGAAGAGAAAAGAGTTGAGGAGAAGGAGAAGAAAAAGGCGAGAGCAACACTAACTTCAAGATTGGAGAGATTTTTCATCAATCAAAGGGGTTTTTCTTATTTTATTTTATGTTTTTGATGGAACTCGTTTTTAGATTCATTATGATAGCTTAGAATTCATGTATTTTGGATTATGGAACCTAGGGTTTCATGTGACTCTTAGGTTGATTTATAATTTTCAATAATGTTTCTATCTTTTCTTGATTCAATTATGTTGTTTAATTGTTAATTGATATTTCTAAAGTATCAATTTTTGATATTATGCATGATGATTGAGAAATTGCATGTGTAATTAGATCTGGGCATAATTGGAGAGAATTACATGTATACTTAGAGATAAGATACATGTTTCTTCCGGAAAGTTAATTATTTATGTGGGAATTCATTATACATTAATGCAATTCTAAGTTATATTACTAAGTGAAGAGATTCCGGTAAATAATTTAGGATTAGGGTTAATATGCTTGAGAAAGGTATTAACTGTAATTGTGAATCCCTCTGGTCAAGAATAATTGAAATTGAATTGAATATATTTTAAGCGGTCACACGTTAAACACTAGGGGAAATAATTCCTAAATACATTATTGCATACTTGAAGTCGTTCTTAGTTTTATTGCTTTTTGAATTGTTTAATCAAGTCTCATAATTAGTTTAGTTTGTTAATTTCAGTATTTTTAATTCATTCAACCCATCACAATTAACCGGTTAGATAATAGAGCTAAGGTTAATATTAGTACTTAAAATCTCTGTGGGATCGACTCGGACTCACATCCGTTATATTAAAATTGATAGGTGCACTTGCCTGATATCAAGTTTTTGTTACCCGAGTCATTTAACCAAGGATTCTTAAACTAAAAATTAGATTTAACATCTTGCCAACCGAGAAAGAGTAAAAAAAAATTTATCTATTTGACTAAAGTGTATACAATTCTCTCATCCATCTCACCAAGCACCATAATCTAAAACAAACACATTTTACATCCACTCATCCTCTCATCATTCCCGTAGTTCATGCATTTGTTGAGAGGTCTTTTGAATTTACTTTATTTAAGCACAGTTGCGTTAGTAGAGGGAAAGAATCTCGCTTTTCTGACGGACCAAGACCGATTCATACCAACTTATTTCTTATATTGATAGTGGGAAAGAACCTTGCTCTTCTTACGGACTAAGGCCGATCCATATCAATTTTTTTTCATTAGAACTGGCATTGGGACTCAATCTCACTCTTCTGGCGGACCAAGACGAATCCTTACTAATTTTTGCTTTTCATACACTTGTTATTACTTTTGACCTCCAATCATTGTGATTTTTCAGGGGTTTCTCAAAAGAAGAATTTCATTTGTTTGTTTGCTAAAAATTATAGGGCTTTTAAAAATTTTTAAGAGAAAGGTATACATAAAAGTAAATTTAAAAATAACCATGACTAACTCTCAACTAGTGATGTTGCTCCAACCTCAAGTCTTAAAGTCCTAAGCTAAATAACTCGTAACTTTGCCCCCCAAAAATTTGACTAATCAATTCTAGTAAAGTATAATAAGATCAATAATGATCAAGATGACACAGTTGATTTGGCTCAATACTTGTTAATCACCTATTGCAAATTAACTTAAAAATAAAAAAATTGGGTCAAATGTGAATAATTGGTATCCTAAACAGTAACAAATTCATATATATCCATTCACCACACTTAATAATGTACATTATCCTCAATGTACGACTAAGAAAGCATAGCAGCAAGAAATGAAACAAGAAAAATCAGCATAAGGAAAAAGGAAACATATGTACTGAAAAGAAACTAATACTTTCCTGCCATTCGAAAATTAGGGGAAGAAGTTCAAAACGAAGAAGCATCATCATGATATATTTAAGTTTACATGCCTTGGCCAACGAAAGACAATACAAAAAAAAAAAAAAAAAAAATTATGAACTAAGAAGAGGGATTGGAATCCGTCTCTTCATCTTCCTCATCAGATGGTGCCTTAGCCATCGTAGCATCATCGTCGTCGTCACTACCCTCAACATCCTCTTCACTACCTCCAGCCACCTCTTCCTCACCATCCTCATCATCCTCTTCCTCACTACCCTCATTATCCTCTTCTTCACTCTCACTATCCTCATCACGAGTATCCAACTCTTTCATTTTGAGAAATTTTTCCATTTTGTCCTAGCGGATATGAAGTTTATCCACACTTTCTCTAATATAACGAACCTCAGACAGCAACATATCAAATTTGTCTTTAAAGCTGGCTAAAGACGTCTGGCTTCGAGATGTGCTGCTGCGAGAGTGTCGACCTTGACGTCTTATTGGTAATAGGTTCATGAGTCGGAATGAATTGAGGCACATAGGAGTGACTTGGTTGACCAAGGTAAGTGAGGGCCAAACGACAACCTTAGTCCGCATGGCCTGCACGAGTAAGGTGATATAGGGGCCACAATAAATATGCCCTTTCTTGCATGTAGTGGTGGCTTGGTGGCTGAAAAGTTCAGCGAGCTCGATGGCGAGATTGATGGGATATTTATAAATGACACTGTATAGATAGAGGCAATCCTTATTAGAAACCACCCCGGTGCTGAGGCCTCTGCCAGTCAATGTATGCGAAAAAAGCCAATGAAGAACTCGATATTCAAGCTTTACCAATTGAGAGGCCTTACTCCTTGCTGGATCATATGCATCGCCAACAGTAATCTCGTTCCAAAACGACCCTGCTGTTACTCCACGAGGAAAACGACACGAGAGACATTGGAACTCTTCTGTTCGTGTATATCGATCTTCATAGAGATCGAGATATCTACCCAATTAAGCTATGGTCATGTGGAATGGGTGGCCACTCAAGGTGAAATGTAGTTTGCGTTTGGGGCCTATGCCAGTAGCACTCTCTTTATTAAGTTTCTAAGTACACAAAAACTCCAAGGTCAGCTCTTTATTAATTGGAGCTTTAAGAGATAAAAAGCGCTCCCAAATGGTACCATCCAAGAGCTCCTTTATTTCTGTGGTGAGCTCTGATTGAGCGAGAACATCTCAATCCAGCCGAAGGGTCTCGCTAAAAGGCTTAATCTGAAGAAAATTATATCGTTGCACCTAGTAGTCTTCCTCAAATTGAAGCATCGGGTGCTCTATCGGGGGGAGAGTAGCTAATGGTTCAACTATTTCTCCTGATTGTGATGAAGAAGATGCTGCAAATTTGGATTTCTGGTGAACGGTAAGCTTATCGCGATTCGCCATTGAATACTTGGATTTGGATTCGTAATGGCAAGAATTGTAATGTGAAGATGGAGAGAGGAGAGAATATGTGAGAGAGATATGTTGGATTGTGAATGTGTGAGAGAGTGTGTATGTTTTAAATAAACCAAGTGTGTGCAAAATCGTGTAGGGCTGGGACACGACTGTGTCCTATGCCTGTGTAACATTCTGTGTTTGTGCGTGGATTTTGGACGCACACGGGCTGGGACACGACTGTATCCCACGCCCGTGTAACTCTCTGTAGGCGCATGTTAAAATTGGGCGGACACGGGCTAGAATACGACCGTGTCCCACACTCGTGTAACTTGCTGTTGTCGGGTAGGATTACTGGGTGCATACGGGTTGGGACACAACCGTGTAACTCTCTGTTTGCGCGGAGTAAATCTGGGCTAATACGGGCTAGGACACGACTGTATCCCACGCCCATGTAACTTTCTGTGGGTGGGGCAGAGTAAAGGGCCTGGATGGACACGGGCTGGGCACGACTGTATCCCATGCCTGTGTAACTTTCTGTTCTTTTTTTTTTTTTTGGGCCTAAATTCATGGATTTAATTTAAAATAAAGGAAACTTAAAGAAATAAAAGTAATTAAACTAGAAAAATGAGAAAAAGAAAACTAAAGAGAAGAATAAAAATGAAACTAAAATGGAAAAGTCTATGACTAAAATTGAAACAAATAAAAGAAGCAAAGCAAAGCAAAGTTAGATAAAAGAAAAATAAAATGAAATAAACTTAAAGAACTAAAGTGTAAGCAAAGTTAGACATGGGTTGCCTCTTAAGAAGTGCTATAATTAACGTCGATAGCTCGATGGGATACGTCTTGTATTTTATGATTCTTCATCCAGGTGGAGATAGGACTCCTCCTGTATCTCGCTTTTAAACTCTCCATACGAGTGTAAATTTACCCTTAGGCCATCGACCTTGTCAATTCCATTTCATTGGTGCATAACTTCCATAGTTTCTCTCCTTTTCATGCCACTTATCAAATTCATGTGGCCTAAACTTCTTCATTTTGTTCGCTTTTAGCTTAGATGTGGTTGTCATTGGAAGTTTTGAACTTTTCACCACAAAGACATGTTCCAAATGATTTCTTGACAGTTTTGGTTCCAAAGTTGGTGGCTTCTCGTTGAAGGATTTTAACCTAGGATCCTTTGGCTTGTGGAGTGGATCAACCCCCTTCTTACTCACAATAGATTTATGAACTTCTATTAAAGCTACCACTTCTGCACAATTGGGGTTAGTCACTAGATTTTCAACTCCCTTTTGCAAGCAATAGCTTGAGGAATCTTTAGCAAGCGTTTCCTGCACACATGTAGATATAACAGCATTAGTGGCATTAACATTACGACATGTGTCCTCTGAGTTAAGAAATTTGTTCAGTGCCTCTGGAGTTTTAAAAACTATTTCATCATCCCTGACCCGTAATATCAACTTATGCTCACTAACATAAAAAACAACCTTAGCGGTGGCTAGGAAGGGTTGACTTAAAATGATTGGCACCTCAATATCTTCATCTATATCAAGTATAAGAAAATCCACGGGAAAGATGAATTTGTCTACTTGCACTAAAACATCCTCTATGATGCCTCTAGGGTATGTGATAGACCTATCGGCTAATTGAAGACTCATGTGCGTTAGTTTAGGTTCTCCTAACCCTAGCTTTTTAAACAATTTATATGGCATCAAATTTATAATGGCTCCTAAGTCTGCCAAAGCATTATCTACTAACAAATTGCCAAGCATACAAGGAATAGTGAAACTCCTTGGATCGTTTAATTTTTGTGGCAGCTTTTTCTGGAGAAGTGCCGAGCATTCTTCATTCAATGTGACAATTGTAAGCTCCTCCAACTTCCTCTTATTCAATAAAAGATCCTTTAGAAATTTCGCATACTTTGGCATTTGTAAGATGACATCAATAAGAGGTAAGTTAATGTGTAATTGTTTGAAAATATCAAGCAATTTACCAAATTCCTTGTTCTGATCAATGTAACTTTGCTTAAGGCGCTGCGGGTAAGGGATGGGAGGCTTGTACTCCTTCACTTTCGGTGGTTCCGTACTTTCTTTTGAATTTAGTGGCTTTGCATCTTCCTTACGGTTGACTTCCACTTCTTTCTCAAATACTTCCCCACCATCCTTCTTCTTCACTTGCAGTTTTCTATCACTTCTCAAGGTCACAACATTAACATGTTCCCTAGGATTGACCTCAGTATTCCCTAGGAGTATTCCCTGTGGTCTTTCAGAGATTAGCTTCGCAAGTTGACCAATTTGGTTCTCAAGGTTACGATTGGAAGCCTCTTGATTCCTTAGCGATGATTCAATATTGGATAAGCGAGCTTCATTGCCTTGAATATATTTTGTGAGAAGTTCTTCCACACTAGACTTCTTTTCTTGAGGAAGAGGAGGTAGGAATGGTCTCTAAAATCTAGGTGGGCCAAAGTTGGTCTTCTGCTGGCCTTGGTTTTGATTTCCCTATTAGAAATTGGGGTGATTCCTCCATCCTGGATTATAAGTGTTGCTGTAAGGGTTATTTTGTTGCTTAGGTGGATTTCCTAGATAATTTACCTGTTCCAGTTGTTCTTGTGCTCCATACCCTTGCATACCAAAGTCACTTACATTCGATTGCACTTGTTGAGGGCCAACAGAGAGTGCATCAATCTTCTTACTCAATAGGTCCACCTTGGCTACTAGAGCAGTGGTCAAGTCCACCTCATAAATTCCTATGGCCTTTTGCTTGGCTCTAGTGGTTTCTTACTGATAATTATTCATTGTTATTCCTTTAATCAGGTTTTGTGCTTGCTCAGGTGTCTTTATGTTCAAAGTACCTCCTACGGATGCATCAATCATTTGTCTCGTAAATAAATTGAGACCATTATAGAAGGTCTGAATCTGCATCCATAATGGGAGGCCATGATGTGGGCACCTCCTAAGCAAGTCCTTAAACCGCTCCTAAGTGTCATATAGCGTCTCCGCTTCCAATTGAGCAAAACAAGAAATATCATTCCAAAGTTTAGCGGTCTTTGTAGGTGGGAAATATTTCTCCAAAAATTTCTCTACCAATTCATTCTAAGTTGTGATTGAATTTCTTGGTAGGGAGTTCAACCATTGTTTTGCTTTACCCTTCAAGGAGAAAGGAAATAGCCGCAGTCGGATGGCATCATCCGTGGCTTCGTTGATTTTAAATGTATCACAAATCTCTAGAAAGCTAGAGATGTGGGCATTAGGATCTTCATCTTGGAGATCGTCAAACTGAACATATTGATGCACCATTTGTATGATGTTTGGTGCAATTTAGAAGTTATTAGCTGCGATGGTTGGCCATGTGATACTAGAGTTAGCTCCAATAAGTGTAGGCCTTGAATAGTCGGACATGGTCCGATTTGCTTCATTCCCATTGTTAGCCATGTGTGGTGGATCTTCTTGCTCGATGAATTGAGTGTTGGCCTCTTCACCCTCTTCCTTAATCTCAACGATTGAATTGTCTTCTATGGTAGCCATAATTTGTCTAGGTCGCAATCTCAAATTTTGAAAGGCAATTCTCTCAATTTTAGGATCAAGTTCTACCAAATCTTTCGGATTGCTTCGGGTCATGCACTACAAGGGCAAGAAATACTTGATCAATTGCAGCTCTAGGTAATAAAAATAAACAATGAAAACAAAAGAAAAACAAAATGGTCAAAGTAATAAAGCAACTAGTGTTCTTAGTATCGAAAGTCCCCGGTAATGGCGCCAAAAACTTGATATTAGGCAAGTGCACCTATCAATTTTAATATAGCGGATGTAAGTCCGAGTCGATCCCTCAGAGATTTCGAATACTTATATTAACCTTAGCTCTATTATCTAACCGAAAAATTGTGATGGGTTAAATGAATTAAAAATACTGAAATTAACAAACTAAACTAATTATGAGACTTGATTAAACAATTTAGAAAGCAATAAAACTAAGAACGACTTCAAGTATGCAATAACGTATTTAGGAATTATTTCCCCTAGTGTTTAACATGTGATCGCTTAAAATATATTCAATTCAATTTCAATTATTCTTGACCGGAGGGATTCACAATTAAAATTAATACCTTTCTCAAGCATATTAACCCTAATCCTAAATTATTTACCGGAATCTCTTCACTTAGTAATATAACTTAGAATTGCATTAATGTATAATGAATTCCCACATAAATAATTAACTTTCCGGAAGAAACATATATCTTATCTCTAAGTATACATGTAATTCTCTCTAATTATGCCTAGATCTTATTATACATGCAATTTCTCAATTATCATGCATAATACCATAAATTGATACTTTAGAAATATCAATTAACAATTAAACAACATAATTGAATCAAGAAAAGATAAAAACTTTATTGAAAATTATAAATCAACCCAAGAGTTACATGAAACCCTAGGTTCCATAATCCTAAATACACGAATTCTAAGCTATCATAATAAATCTAAAAACGAGTTCTATTAAAAATGTAAAATAAAACATAAAAAACCCCTTTGATTGATGAAAAATCTCTCCAATCTTGAAGTTGGTGTTGCTCTCGCCTTTTTCTTCTCCTTCTCCTCAAGTCTCTTCTCTTCTCTCATATCTCCTCCGTCTTCTTTAATGTCTCTTCTGTCTTTTAACCCTCATATGTCCTTTTATATATGTATTATAAGGATTCTGTTTTTGTCACTAGACATGGCCTAGGACATGGCCGTGTTCCTAGGTCGTGTAACTTTCTGACCTTAGCAAATTTTTCTGGATGGACACAACCTGGGGACATGTCCATGTCTCAAACTATGTAACTTCAAAACTTCATAACTCCTTCATTTGAACTCCGAATTGAGTGAAACTTTATTCCTTTTCTTCGTTTTCGATCCTAGAACGCGTTCAAACCTTGAAATCAAAATTTTACTCAATTAAGTATCAGTTTCTTTAAAAAAAACAAAAATGTAAGGGAAATACTATAAAATCACCATGTGAAATATGTTTAAAATCAGAGTTATCAAGGACTAGCTAAGTGATTGTAATGATGCTCCTATAGCCATCCCTATTGACACTCAAGAAGCATGCAATGCTTCTAAAGTCCTTGATGCTCCTGCTATTGATCCTTCTTCCGATCGCTATCCTAACTCTAGCCAAGTTTCCGATAACAAGACTCCTGCTATTGATCAAAATCAAGAAAAGTGACTTGTTTTCTCGTTCATTTGATTGTTATTTCTAACTTATTCCTAGGTCGGTATGCTAACCATTGTTTTATGTAACGATTTCTTTGTCAAACTTTTACTTGAGGCTTGTAAAGGACCTTAACATCCCTTTGATATGAACTTTCAAGTTGTACTCATGTTATTAATGTTTATGTATCTATTCATTAATCTCTATAATGCATATGCTTCATGGCATTCATGAAACTTTTTTATCTACTATTAAATGATCAAGGCTTTCATTTAGCTCATCATTCTTGTTTGTCAAAAGACTTGGAGCTTTATACTCACACTTTAGTAGTTTAGAAGCGCTATAGGAACTACCCATCCAACTAGTTTAGAATACTTAAGCTAATAGTAGCTTGCCTGTCCATTAATTAGGCTTAAAAGGTTATGCTTATACTTTAAGCCCTTTAAGTAACTCATCGTTTACCTAGTAGACTTAGAGTATTATTCCCATCACTAAGAGATTGCTTATGGTCTCTAAGTGGCTCATCATGCATTCATTAGACTTAAGGCATTATACCTATTGTTAGTTGAAGACTTAAGGATTCGCAAATAGCTCGTCAGCCTTTGTGAGGATTTATAGGTACTATGTATGTTACTCTTAAGAGTTTAAGGCTTTTGTATCTAGTCCCTTAGATTACCTCTAGGTAGGGATTTATGGATGTCCTTTTCCCATCATCCGTCAAACATGGGACTTAGGGATTTAGTGCTTTATAATTTGTTCGCCACCCTTTAGTAGGGTTTAAAGACTTTTTGGGCTCTCCCTTATTGAAGAGATTACGTAAAAATCACATTCATTATTCATGATTATGTTCATGTATATGCAAAAAATGCTATGTTAAAACAAAGTAAAGTATAAACTTGAATTACATCGAATAATGAAACACTTCATTATATCAAACATTGGAAAGGAATAAGGTTAGTTTCTCGATTCCGACCATGCACAATACATTCATAATAGAAACAAACAATCAAATAGTTTATTGAACAAGTCTGTTAACAGTTGGTTTTCACGTTATAATATTATTTGTCTACTTAGTTGATGAAAGGTTGAGTGACTTGGTTTTTGGCTAATGTTGACTAAGGCTTAACCCATTTGGTGGGCCTTGAAGCCCAACCCGTTAACATGTTTAGTTTAAACTTAGGAAAGTGGTGTGAATAGTTATGATCTAGTACGATCTCATTCTATAATTGCCTACTATTCCTATATCTTAGGCATGTGTTTGATTATGAGATCTATATATGTCCAACTATTGACATTTACTTGGCATATCCATTCACTAACACTTCCTTCACTCTAACAAGATATTCCCAAGTAGGGATTAATTTCCCTGAACTAACAATATCACTAGGTTAGAAGTACTTATGCCTGATATGCTTATTACGATATCGAGCCGCTCATTATTGGTAAGCAGTAAGATGGGATTTATCCAATACTCAAGTTTCATGAATAGTATCCAAATTAGCTCGTAGGCCTATATCATTGTGTTCAAGAGTATAAGCTTGTACTCTTATACTCTTTACCTAGAGCTCAATTAGCAACATAGCTTCCAACCTAAAAGCCAACGGGTATGGAGAGTTACCCATTAAGGTCCTTTGTGTAGTCTTATACCCCTACAAAATAATAGATAGTTCATCTACCCATTTTTTTTTAGCTTGGTTCATCCTTTTCCTTAAACTTTGAAGGATAACTTTGTTCACAGCCTCTACTTGACCGTTGCTTTGAGGATGCACTATAGACGTATAGAGCAATCTAATTTGCTGAGCTTTACAAAACTTACGAAACTTATCATTATCAAATCGTAACCCATTATATGTTATGATGGCATAAGGTATCCCAAACTTAGTTAAGATGTTGCTGACCATAGAAGCCTCAATACTTCACCCCATTATGCTGGATGCAGCCTTGGCTTCAACCCATTTTGTGAAGTAGTCTATGATAACCTCAAGGTTCTAAAGCCCCTAAATTTAAGGCATCAATTGATGTTAATTGAACTAGGTGAAAATTCATGACTACACTATAAAATTTAAGAGAAGTTAATCCGTGAGGTTGGATGGTTAAAATAATTTATATATGAGAATTTACTCAAAAAGTATAGGGATAACCAAAACCAAAAATTTGGTTTGAAAAAAAGAAGTCAAAGACTAGGCATGGGAAATTATTTAAGAGGGAGTATATATAAAAAATATATGTATATAATGATAATAATAATAATAACTAGGATATAAAAAATAATAATGTTGAAGGCATATGAAGAAGGGAGGCATATGGTTTAATAATAAACCCTTGTAGAAGCTTTATAAGCACCTTGTAGAAGCTTGTGTTTGTGGGGGAATAATATAAAATAATTAAGAAAATAAATAAATAAAATATTCAAGGTAGTTTTAACCTAAAACTAGGGCTATAAATGGCTTTTATAAACTAACGGAAAATAAACTAGGGCACCTATGATATTGATTAGACAACAAGAGGAGAACATGGTTTTAGAGACATTAAGACACATATGGAAACTTTGTCTCCCACCCAAACCGTTATATAAAGCCCTAAACTCCCCTAATTACACTCTTTGGTCAAATTGGTAGCTTAGGAAAAATTTATGAAGGAAAATTATGGTTTTTATAGGAATCAGGACAAATAATAAAAAATAAGTGTTGGATTTGAGCATTTGTGAAACCCCAAGCAAATGACCACCTACAAATGAGTAGCCACCACCATTACACACTAAAAGTAAAGTCTAGGACTGCCGACACTCCCTTGGTACTACTTGGTGGCTGAAGCTTTGTGGCATTGGTGTATCCCAATTTTTACCGGATTTTTGATAAATAGATAAAAATAGTAAATTAAGTTAAAAAATTATGAAAATTGGTATTCTTAGGTTATTTTTAAGATACATTCATAGAAAAATGTCAATTTTTCAAAATATACATGGCTTAATTATCGTCATTAAGAAACAGGCAGTTACGAGTATATTTTTTATTTGAATTTAAAAAGGGCAAATGATGTTGTTTCAAGCTAAAACTTTTTCTATAAGGTCTTCATAGTGTTTATTTTTAAGCTATGTGAAATGTTTTCCCAAATTTGCTTGATATAAGTTTGTTAATTTTGATTTACCAAAAATTGCCAAATCTAGAAATTTAAAAAAAAAAAAAATTGTTGATCTTCAAGTATCTTTGGCTGAATCTAGTTTCTTTTCACATTTTTAGTGATGAAATGATGTTTCATTAAGTTGCATATGATCTAAGCCAAAAGTGGTCAAGCAGGTGATTTATCATGATTTTTACAAGCTCAAGAGTATCCTTTTTTTTTTTTTTAAATTGGAACAACAATGTATTAAAAATGAGAATGCATGGGTTTTTAAAAAATTTTCCAAATTTGGAATTGACCATTTTGCTAGTTTGAGTTCAAAATTGCTACGTCTTAATGGTTGTGTTGAGTTTTAGTGAGTTTAGGCATTATTTAGCCCAAGTAGAAGCTTCTATAAAAGGTTGCCCATGAAGGCCTGAATGTGACGGTTAGTAGAAGCTTTTATAGAAGGTTTATGGTAAGATATCAACTAAATAAATGAAAAGAAAGTCTAATTAGAGGCTTGAGTAGAAGGTTGCTTGGTGAAACATAATGTCAAAACTAAGATGAAATTTTAGTATAAGCTTCCTAATCAAGAATCCTAAGACCAAGCGTAAGTAGAAGGTTGAGTAGAAAGTATGACTAATGAGGTAAGTGAAGACTCTACTCTAGTAGAAGATTAAGTAGAAGGTAAGGAACTTAATATAAAGATCATGTAGAAGGTTATGTAGAAGGTAAGGAACTCAATGTAAAAGTTATGTAGAAGGTTATATAGAAGGTCTTAGGTACTAATGAAGTGTTCCTATTTAACCATTGAAGATGCATAACCTTAACTTATAAAGATACTTCAAGAGTAAATAAAGCACTCGAAAGCTTAATCATAAACTAAAATCTGGATCTTGATTATAAGTCCTCAAGATAACTTGGAACTTGAAGACAATACTTAATGCTAAGAAGCTTTAGCTACGAGTAAGTAGATATTGTATGTTTAGGAGTAGACTTTTGTCTACTTGCTAGGTTTCAAGTTTGTGTAGTTCCACAACAATGTGCTTAGTTGTTTAAGTTTGATGTTGAATCTTAGATGTGTTGCTTGCTGAATATGTGATGATTGTGTTTTTGGTTAATTAAGCATGGTCATGTACTTGGTTGATTGACCTTCGTTGAGAAATTAGATTATATGATTTACTAATTTTGTAAGAAGTTACTAGGACATACTTTAACCTTAGAAAATACTAGGAAAATGATTCGACCTTCAAGGTGTTCACTTAAATGAATACGATACAAGGTTTTAGTTTATAATGATGAAATACCCTAAAGAAGGATTGGGATTATTTAAATAACATATGCTATAAAACTAAGATGTATTGCTTGGTGACTATACTTGGTATCATGCTAACTTATTTCTTGGTACATTTATGGCACAACATGGCACTAAAATGACCAATGGGTCAAGTTTTTAAAAATAAGATATTGTTAGGCTAGTTTAGGCTTTTTTTAGCATATAGATTACATCAATAAATCTTTTGACCACTAATTAGTGAGCTTCAAAGCATGGTTAGCATTTCTTGTCTAATTTGGCATATCACAACTTTAGACCTTGTAGAGTATAGCTTACACGGTATACTGACCTATATACTCATCATTCCCTTTGTACTAGTACTAATGAAAGATCTTGGTTACTTATAGATAAATATAAGTAAAGAGTCTCTCCTTGGTCTAGCATCAACAAGATCAGTGGTTTGGTTAAAAATTATATTAATGCCTTAAAGGCCTACTAACATTCTCCAATCTACTAAAATTCAAAAGGATTTCTTAAAACACAAAAAACTTCTACGCATTTCTCCATACTCTTAGAAATAAATCTGCTCAATGTTGCCATACAACTAGTTAACTTCTACACATCCTTGATGGACTTTGGTGATTCCATATCTAGCATGACTTGAATCTTCTTAGGATTAGCTTCAATTCCTTATTGCATCACCATGAAGCCCAAGAATTTCCTTGAAGGTGTGCTAAGCATGCATTTTTGTGAATTTAGTTTCATATTATGCCTTTTAAGTGTGTCGAAGGTCTCTTGGACGTTGGTGAGGTGTTCTCTATTAGTCATGATTTTGACAATCATATCATCTACATAAACCTCAATATTCCTATGTATTTGAGGTTTGAACATCTTTGTGGCCAGCCAATGGTATGTGGCACTTGTGCTCTTTAATTTGAATAACATGACTCTGTAATAGTGAGTCCCAAAATTTGTGATGAAGAAGGTATGCACCTAGTTGAAATGATGCATCTTAATTTGATTATATTAAGAAAAAGCATCCATGAAGCTCAATAAGGCATGCCCTGAAGTCAAATCAACCATTTGGTCTATTTGGGGCAAAGGAAAACCATCTATTGGACATGTCTTATTTAGTATGTGAAATCAATGTACATCCTCCATTTCTAATTTGCTTTCTTAACTAAGACAAAGTTAGTAAGCCAAGCAAGATAAGGCTTTTCCTTGATAAAGCTTGCATTCAAGAAATTCCTTTTCTATGGCAGCTTGCCTCTCTAAAGAAAAAATGCCTTTTCTTCTGCTAGATGATCTTCACAACTAGATTGATGTTCAACTTATGGGTGATAATCTCTTTAGGGATTCCTGGATATAGGGTGGAGATCAAGCAAAAATATCTCTATTTGATTAGAGAAAGAATATCACATTCTCCTAAAGGTCAATTGGCTTGTTAGCTCCTTCTTTAATAACATGCTCAAGATTATCACTTAGCTGTATTGTCGATGTTTCCTCCATTAGTTCCCCTTTTACATACAGGTGATTGCTTGTGCCTTACTCAATATTGTAGACCTAATCTCTCTTTAGAGCTTTTAAGTACAAAGCTCTAGTCAACTGCTAGTCTAAGAACATGTCCTCATTCTTGTGGGAGTAAGAAATTTAGCCTTCTGATCGACCATTGACACTACCATTTTAAAAATGTCAATGGAAGGATGGCCCATTATCCCATTGTCGGGCAAAGGACAATATATTGTGATAAAGTCGATTTCCTTTTCCATAACATTTTCATCATCACCAATCTGTAAGGTTAGGATAACCATCCCTTACATCTTCTTGTTTAATAAGTAGAACACATTAATTGTCTACTCTTAAGTAGAGCGATAAGGGTTAGAGAAAGGCAACCATTCATTCTTAAGACTAAAGAGTGATGTAGAAAGGGGGAGGAGGAAAGCTCTCCATTTTTGGTTCTCTTGCACCTAGATCCCTTGGAAACACAAGAATCCTTAGTTAGAATGGGATTCTAACTTAGTACCGTTTCAGATTTTAAGAAGAGTTGCTCTTTGGAGAGCATAGTATGATGAAAGTTGTAAGCTATGGGGGTAAGGGGGCAGTTGTGGAGTGGGGTAGTGTGTGTTGGTGGGGGTTATTATGTATTTTTGGCCTCTATGGTAGAATAAGCTAAGGGGTTAAAGAAGTAGTGGTTTACCTTATGGCAGATGTCAATGGTTCGAGTTCACTTATCTCTAACTCGTGAACTTAGTTGATAGAAAGCTATATGATAGCACCTAATTTTTTTGATTTTGTAGTTTAATCCATAATTTATCATTTATGGATGTTGATAAGATCCTTCCATTTAGCAACACTTTATGATGGTATTGCTTTAAAGTTAAGGGTGAGGTTCAAATGAAGAAAGGCTTACCGTAGATACCTTAGCACCTATAGATAAGGAAGCACATAGTAAGTAATGAAATGCTTTGGGGAGTTGAAAATATGTGTAGATCCAAAGATTCCTAAATATGTCAACCTTTTGAATTGCTACTAAATTCGTGGGTAGGCAAGAGACAACCTAGTGAACTAAAATATCATAGCAGCTAAAGGAAAAGAAAGTAAAGCGATTTCCATAGTAGTAGTGAGCGAAATAGGAGTAGCCTAAAATGTGAAAATAGGGTTGTGGGAGAGCAATACAAGTATCATGCTATTAAGTGAAGTCGTGGAGTGTTATACCCTAGATAGTGGTATTCTAGTAGGCGAAAGCATCACTATCTTACACTCTAACCCTAGTAGTATGGGGTACATGGAATCCTGTGTGAATTAGCAAAGACAACCTTATAAAGTTAAATACTCTTAGGTGACTGATAGTGAAGTATTATCACAAGTGAAAGGTTTAAAAACCCCCCATCAAGGAATAAAATAGAACATGAAACCGTAAGCTCCTAAGTAGTGGGCGGAGACTAGGGCTTTGACTACGTGCCTGTTGAAGAATGAGTTGATGACTCATAAGTAGTGGCTTCTTTAAGGGAACCTACCGGAATTGTACAGAACATAAGTCTTCATAGGGCAATTGCTACTTCTTATGGACCTGGACCTAGTTGATCTATCCATAATTAGGATGAACCTAAAGTGAAACTAAGTGGTGGTTCGAGTTGGTTAAGGTTGAAGAGTTAGTGGATGAGTTGTGTTTTAGGGGTTAAATGCCACTCGAACCTAGAGCTAGTTGGTTCTCCCTGAAATGTGTTAAGGCTTAATAGTTAAATAGACATCTAGGGGTAAAGCATTATTTCGATGCAGGTTGTGAGAGCAGCACCAAATCAAGGCAAACTTTGAATACTAGATATGGCCTCAAAATAATAATGGTCAAGGTTGCCTAGTAAGATGACAGGGGATAAGCTTTATCGTCGAGAGGGAAACAATTTAGATCACTAGCTAAGGCCCTTAAATGTCTGCTTGTGATAAAGCAGGTAGGGGTCTAGAGATAGCTAGGAGGTTTGCTTAGAAAGAGTGCATAATAGCTCATTGATCAAGTGCTCTTACATTGAAGATGAATGGGGTTAAGCGATCTACTAAAGCTATGGGATGTAAAAATCCATTGGTAGGGGAGTGTTCCACCTTAAAGGAAGACATTCATGAGAGTAGGGTTAGATGAAATGGAAGTGAGAATGTCAACTTAAGTAAAACAAACATTGGTAAGAATCCAATGCCTTGAAAAACCTAAGGGTTCATCAGCAAGGTTCATCCATAGAGGGTGAGTATGGCCTAAGATCAGGCTGAAAGGTGTAGTTAATGGACAATAGGTGAATATTCCTATACTACCCTTTGTTGGTCTTAAGGGGTGGAGGAGGTTAGGTTAGCTAAAAGGTGGTTATTGGTTCAAGGACATAAGGTGTTCCTGCTTTTATAGGGTAAAAAGGGGTAAAGAAAATTCCTTGAGCCAATGTTTGAGTTCTAGGTGCTATGGTGCTAAAGTAACCCATGCCATACTCTTAAGAAAAGCGTAAACAACCTTTAACAAAAGGGTACTTGTACTTAAAACCAACATAAGTGGATACATAAAGAATACCTAAGGGTGTAAGAAAACTCTCTCTAACAAACTAGAGAAAATAGCCCTGTAACTTTAGGAGAAGGGGTACCTCCTTACAAATGGGGTTGTAGTGACTAACCTTGGGCGACTGTTTACCAAAAACATAGGTTTCTATAGAGTTATGAAACCATTTTTGAGGGTTGATGGCTGCCTAGTATCGAAAGGTCAAGCAAGTTGGTGACCTGATGACAAAGGAGCTAGCGATCAAAGCCACGGTGAACTACATCCTTAACTATAATTGTCTTAAGGTAGCAAAATTCCTTATTAGGTAAGTTTCTACCAGTACGAAAGGCGTAACAATCTAGACACTAGTTTAGAGAGAGACTTAGTGAAATAAACATGTCATGAAGATGCGGATTACCTACACCTGAGTAGAAAGACCTTATGAAACTTTACTGTTCCCTAGGATTGGCTTTGGTCCTTTCTTATGTATCTTGGGTAGAAGGCAAAGAAGGCCTCCTTCTAGGGGGTCTAAGCTATCAGTGAGATATTACTTAGGAAGTGCTAGAATTCTAACCTACGTTAGGACTTATAGGCTAAGAGATAGTCTTAAGTAGAGAGTTTCTATGGGGTATAGGCCTCTTAAAAGGTAATAGAGGCATGCAAAGGTTTCTTCGAACTGAACGGAGGTAAGCCCTTTGGTGTAAAGGTAGAAGGAAGCTTGACTATAAGACCTACCTGCTAAGCAGGGATGAAAGTTGACCTTAGTGATTCGATGATGCCGACTGGAATGGCCTTTGCTTAATGGATAAAACTTACTCTAGGGATAATAGGCTGATCTTTCCTAAGAGCTCAAATCGATAGGAAGGCTTAGTAACTCGATGTTAGCTCTTCACTACTAGAGATTGTAGTATGTTCTAAGGGTTAGTTTGTTTGCCTATTAAAGCAGTTTATGAGCTAGGTTCAGAACATCGTGAGATAGTTCGATCTAGATTCAATGTAGGCATTAGAGCATTGAGAGGACCTTTCCCTAATATGAGAGGACTAGGAAGGATGCACCTTTAGTGTATTAGTTATTGTACCGATGGTAAGTGTACTAGGTTGCTAAGTGTAGAGCACATAACTGTTGATCGAATCTAAGCAGTAAACCTACCCCAAGATGAGTGCTCTCTTATTCTAACATCCCTAGAGCCTTAGGTAGTATAGTTAAGACAATGACGAGTTCTTTGCCCTTGAAGGGATGGAGCAATAGAAGTTTTGAGAATTCAAGAAAATGTTGCGGTAAGACAAGTCGTTTATCATTACGATAGGTGTTAAGTGGAAGTACAATGATGTATGCAATTAAGACATCCTAATAGAAAAGTAAACTTAAACTCTATTCCTACATGAATTGATCAATTAGATCAAGCATTTTCCATCTATTTTCGTTGTTTAACTCTTTGACAACATGAAAAAACCAAAAGCTTTGTCCCCTTCTCTATCTATCCAAGGGATGGAAAGGCAAAGGCCTTTAATGTCCCCTTTAGCAAGAATTGAGAATTAAGGATTTACAATCATTAGTAGATATGCTTTTCTCTTATGTCTTTCTTTGTTCATGGTTTGATATTCTAGTGTCCTAAGCATATAGGAACCAGACCAATCCATCTTAAACTTTGTGGTTAAACTTTATTGGGGTGATGAAACTGTAGGGGAGGTCTTGCGGAAAAATAGCTCAACGCTAGGATGATAAGCAGCTTAATACCTCTCATTCATATTACTACATTTTCAAAAAGAAAAAAAAATGAAAAAGGACATTTTATTCAAACCCTAATTATAAAATCCCTTCTCTCCCAATATACACCTCGGAATGCATCATTATTATGGGGAGAAAGGCACTTTACATCTTCTTAATTAGAAATGGCTAGGGAGAGGAAAGGTTCCTTTCCTTCTTTTAGGGTACTCTTGGGAATAAAGCTAGTGGAGATGGCATAGAGCCTATAGCTCACAGGATTAGAGCATGTAGCTATGAACCATGATGTTAGGGGTTCAAATCACTCCTCAACTACAATTGACCCAAAAGGGGAAGGACCTTTCCTTATGGGGGTATGATTAGCGTAGTAGAACTAAGGCTATGAAACATGGGTATGGGTCTTTTGTCAAAATGAAATTATTTATCATTAGGCAATTTTGCATTTGTTTTTTGTTTTACACCTCATAACTCTTTCTCAGCCAAGTCTTGTTGAAATAGCAATGCAAGTAAAAGTAACAGTAGCATAACAAAAATGCATTCCTCATCATTAATATGTTTGCTCGAGGTAATTGTAGCTTCTCGAGAGAATCAATAACTACATCTTTGATGCACTTACTAGTACATCTAAGAATTCTTAATTGGCTAGTTGTGAATAGCCTTAAGACTATGGAACTAGGGGTTATCCCAAAGCTCTATCGAGATATTGATGGTGATTCTCAAATATTGAAGAATAAAATGTGATACCATGAGATAGAATGCAATAAAAACAAAGACATAGGAAACTAAGGGGGGGTTTCTTACTCTTAATGGTCAAAGTGAACCCCTTCATTTTGAAATTCGAAATAAATCAAATCTCTCCAAGTAAGATTCAAACCTATGACCAGTCAGTTAATAGCCAGTTGCTTTACCACTAAGCTATTAAGGAATAACAGGAGATTAGATCTCATAGAGTTCAATCCTATTCTCAACTCATAAGCTATATGAACTTGAAGTTTCCTTTGTAATTCCCGGAACTTCTTCATTGGAAGCCTCAAAGTGGCTCTATTTCATTATATTCCATCCATATTACAATTCCATTCATTTAATATCCCTTTGGTGTCATTGACATAGGAGATGTCATTTCGTGTCTATATCTTTCTATTTCTATATATGGAAAGTTAAAAAATCATCATATAATAATCTAGAAAGAAAAGAAAAGGTAGAGTTTTGTGATGATTATGAAGTCTTTTCTACTAGGTAATCTAGTATTCTTATACATGAAGATAATCAATCGATCATTATGGTTGGACTCTATTATGGGTTTTTGGCCACATTCTCCATAGGACCCTCTTCTCTCTTCCTTTTTCGAGCATGAGTTATGGAAGAAGGAACCAAGAAGGGATTGGCATCAATGGGTTTTATTGTAAGATAGCTCATGATGTTCGTATCAATTTGTTATGTGCTTCTGCATATAACATTAGGTAGACCTCATGCAATAACTATCTTAGCTCTATTGTATCTTTGTTTGATTTCTTCTAGAACAATCACAAGTACTTTTTTCATTTTGGATCTACTATTGGAAATTCAATGGATAATCTTAGCATTTAATGTATATTCTTGAATAATCTCATTTTCCAATTATTCAGCCATTTCATTTTACTAAGTTCAATTTTAGCTAGATTAGTGAACAATTATATGTTTTGATGCAACAATAAGATGTCGTTTGTAACTAGTAGTTTTGTTGGTTAGTCAATTGGTCACATTTTATTCATGAAATGGGTTGAATTGGTATTAGTCTAGATAGAACAAAATAATTTGATTAGATGTAATGTACTTATTCAATCTAATAAATACCTTGTGTTAGAATTAAGAAATTCTATGGCTTAAATATTTAGTATTCTCCTATTTATTATTTGTGTTTACTATTTAAGTAGAACATCGTAACCCATTGTTACTAAAAAGCTAAAAGAAATCTCAAAAACAAAAGAAAAGGGAGAAAGTGAGGAAGAAAGAGATGTAGAATAGCAACAAGTTTTGAAAGGAAGGGATGAAATTAGACTAAGAGGGATTCACCAAAGAAGATCCTTCTCCTTTCATTTTTTCTAAAGAAAATGAGGATTCCTTAGGTAAAATTGATGAAAGGGAAGAGATTGGAGTGAATAGAAAGGAAAAAATAAGGGCTAAATTTCACTTTAAAGAGACATTTTATAAAGAGAATTCGAAATTAGAAAGATTTAAAGAAGAGCAATATTTATCATGGTTTAAAAAAGTAAAAAATTAATATAAAAACAAAATATAATAACAGATAGGAAGAAATGCGACCAATCCCTACATATTTGACACCTTCTTTAAAAAAAAAAGGCAAGTTTAAATCCATTTATAATTCTATCAATTATTCGTCTATAAAAAAAAAGAAAAATGAGTTAGTTTAGCTAATCCTCTTATACCCTGAATTAAAGATATTTTATAAAACTTGTTTGTGTAACTACGATTATTTGACTAATCATATATTACATATATTATTTTGTCCCACAGAATTCTATTAGGATCTCTTTTAAAAAATAAATTTAATAAGTTCTAATGTTTTGAAGATGAAAAAGAGGCTTATGTAAAACAAATAATATAAATATTCCTAAAAGAGCTATATTCGTAGAAAAATTTGCATTTGTCACAAATTCCTACCAATCAACAAATCATTTGAATTTTAGTGTAAAAGGCTTATGGATGGATTTAACAATTTAGATAATATATCTAAGATCACTCCTTCTTGATTAAAAGGAATTCTTATGACTCCAATCAACAAAGTAAATAGTCTTAACACGAACATGGAAAACAGCATAGTATTGTCAGACTCAAGGGGATAACGAAAAGTCTTATGAGGATTAAAATGAAAAAGAGCAATAAAGGGTCATATCATATTTTTTCCATTATTATCAATTTCATAATATTTCTTATTCAACAAAAAAAAAAAAAGCCCTTTCATTATTATTCATTGTTAATGAAATTAATAGTTGAAAATTCTTTTTTTTTTTTCTTTCTTTTTCGGGGGGTGGGGGACTTCCTTTCCATATAGAGATATTGAACAAAAGGAGCTACTTTTCTTACCATTGTAAGACCCATCAAGATATCATACATTCATTGGACATATCATTGTAGTAATTGAAATCTTTTTTGCATAAACAATAAAAAAATCAATCTGATTTTTGGTATAGAAAGTATGTAAATAAATGGAAGGGTAAAAGAAAGAAAAAAAATATATATCAATGATATATGATTCCACTATATGTAAGGTTTATGTTATGAGTCATCTCATTAAAAAAAAACAAGTAGACAATGTAATAAAGTATCAATATAGATTGATTTAATCATAGTTGAATATGTTCATAGAAAAAAAAAAAAATCAAGAGTATCGAGTCATTAAAGACTAGGAAGATTCAGTCATGAAAAAATTTCAAGGGGGCTTCACTTTAGATTTCAAACCTAATCATTAATTGGGAAGCAATGGGAAGGACGAAACCTATGGATACAGAAGATTCCATTAACAAAAGCATTTCGATAATCCATTAGATAAGATGGTGGAACAAACTAGGGACCATTTCAATTCATTTAGTTTGAAAATTTATGAGCTAATCCTAGAACTAAAATAGATAATGAAGGAGTTAGAAGAAATGGTTCGATCCTCTTATTTTTCTTTCTCGAACTAAGAGATTCGTGAATCGGGATCTTAATGCATATAGGTACAAATGGCCCAATAGGAGCAAGAATTTCCAAGAACATTTGGAACATGTTGTTTTTAAGCAAAAGAGCCATTTTCAAGTAGTCTTCGATTGATTACATATTAATCAATATTCAATTGATTTGTTTGAGGTTATCAACAAAAAGGATTCATCTAAGTCACTTTGTTTCATTTTGTCCAAGTTGCTTCTCTTTTTGTTTAAGTTTCTTCTTTTTATTATCTAACTCACTTTCATTTTTTTTTTTTTTTGGTGAGTTTTGGGAATACCCCATTCATAATGATCAACTCTACAATTAGTTGTTAGAATAAACAGGTCTTCAAATCATTCGTTTTAAAAAATTGAAACCATTATTATAACTCTATCCTTGCTTAAGGTTTTAATCTTTTCAAGGTATGACTCTCATTAACTTTAGCTTCACTAATAACTAAACTTCCTTCATCGAAATGTAAATCATGACCAGCATTTGCTGTTATAGAACAAACCAATTTTAAAATAAGATAGCATGTTCGATAAGGCATTAGTTTGAGTAGCATAAGTGTTTTCTCATAGGAATGTCCATGAATCTCATCGATTACTCTTCGTACTTTGTGAGTTGACATAAATTTATGTTGACTTAATGCATATACTTTTCCTTCTATTTTGTTCTTTTTAGCAAATTCTTTTTTAGTTCTACATTTGTTATGCCCGGGTGCATCAAATTTTGTGGACTTGTTCCTAGTATGTTCTTTTTCATAAAATTCACCTCTTAGTAATGATTAATAATTATTCATATTCATTTTGGTAATTTTAACGATAGGATTTATTATCATTTTTCACATGCGCAATAGATTTCATAGTAGGTACAAACTCTCCTTATTTATGGCTTACCATATGATCTTTTATAAAATTAGGCCAATGCTCTTGTCTAGTATGTATAGTAGTAGTATGTCCGATCATTGTAGGTATAATGGTACATGCTTAAGACCCAGTTTTTATTATTTCTTTTTTGCCCCTTGTGTTAAGTTTCTCAATTTTTCTTAATAAATGATTCACTACAAAATGTTTTTTTTTTTTAAGTGAATGGTTACGGTTAATTAATTTCCTCTTCTTTTTTTTTTTGTTAAAGATGAAGAAAGGAATTAAATTTTCTCACTTATTTACTACTTACTATAACAACAAAGAATCAAATTATCACTATAATTATTCCTTTTTCTACTTCTTTCAAGTGTAAGATAACCCTAAGGGGTTGGGGTTTTTTTTCTCTACTAATGGGGTATTCCCTTCACTACCACCAAAGGAATGGTCTACAAGGCTTATAACTACTCCTTTTACTACCGAACACCTACCTAGCTAACATTTCAATCTGTCTTTACCCAAGCTTTTTTAGTTTACACCAACATTCCCTACTTGTCTAATTGTTGCTGAGCAATTTTTGGATATTAGATCGATCGCTCTAGAAGATAATTTTAATATGGCCAATTTCCCCTCTTTTGCATTCAATTTTGCTATAACACTCATTGCTTTAGCTAATTGTCCATGATTTCTAAGTGTGTTTTTTATGTTATGTATGACCCTACTTAAGGGCATATCGGTTGAAGAAGATTCTTCTTTTTGATCAATCAAAACCCCTTCTCAAACTATATAAGCTTCTTCTAAAACATATGGCTTTTTAGATGTAAATGATAATATCTATATAGATGGATCTTATCTATATAGATTGGTATAATGAAGTACCACATTAGCAGAATTAAAGGAATCCAAATCTAGTGAATCACTCATGTTATTATCTTCTATATCCTAGGTCTTCCTAGATTGTCATCTAGCTTATGTTCATCATGTAGCATTCAGATCAAATGACTCTGTAAAATTATGTCGATACTCTCACATATTACAAGTAATAAGAGACATCTATATTTTTCCTTCAAGAATCTTTTGAATTATCACTACTTTGCTTTTAGTTCGCCTTTGACCATTAAATGAAATTTAAATCACCTGTCCCAATACCTAAAGACAGAAGAATCATATGAGAAAACATAAGAAAACGAGCCTCCTCTTAAGCCTCCAAAGATAAAGGTACATGAATAGCCATTTGATCATCATCAAAGTCTACATTGAATCCCTTACGAATTAATAGATGTAACAAATAGCATGTCCTTCCATGAACATGGGTTAGAATGCCTCTATGCCTAATCTGTTCAAAGTAGGTGCTCTATTAAGCAATATGAGATGTTTATGCATAACTTCCAATAATATTTCTCATATAATTGGCTCTTTTTCCTAAATTATAGTCTTAACAAGTCCTATGTTCGAAGAAAGATGTTGTCTAATTAGCTAATGAATTGAAAATGTTTAGAAAAGCTCTATTGCTATTTGTAGACACCTAAATTTTGCCCCTCTAAAGTCTTAATTTTTATTTTTTACAAAAAGGGTCATAATTCAAAGATAACAAAAAATTAATAAAAAATAATAATAATAAAAATTAACAAATAATGAAAATACAAAAAAAAAAGAAAAGGAAAAATCATAAAGATTTCATAGATTTTTAGGAAGTAATTTATATTAGGAATAATTAGTTTTAGTGTTAGTTTTAGTTTTAGTTTAGTTAAATATTTTAGTTTAAGGATTCAGATAGTTTAAATATAATTTAATTGTAATGAATATCAAGACATAGATCAACGCCCTAACGGATAAGCAACGGAGTATTTAGGTGGATTTAGTTGGAGGTTACGGGTTCGAGTCTCAGCAAGCACTTATGTCTTTATTTTTCTAACTTTGCAAAAGTGAGATGAAAATCAATTTCATATCTAATCAGATCATATGAATATTAGTTAAATCAGATTTGAATTAAATTTGAATCTAATTTAATTAACGAATCAGATATAATTACATAAGATATGATATAATATGATTGAGATTATATAAACACATACACAGCCAGCAGCAGCTACGAAAAAAAGAAAGACCCAACAAAAATAGAAACGGGAACAGAGAACAGAACAAAAAAATAGGAGGCCAATGCTGCTTCAGTCGCTGCGGGCTTACGAATTCCTTTGTTAACCTAAATCGGCCATTGTTTGCACAGCTACTTCATCGGTGCAAATAGACTCCATTACTGAACAACACAGCTTTCCGATCTTACTAAGAAGTACTAATCGCTCGTGACTGTAGCAAACACATAGTGGACACCCTCTCTGATTGACTGCAGCCAAAGGGTAGGAATATCTAACAGTAGCACTTCGCCCAAATACTGTCTACGCTCGCTGCAACATACGAATGAGTAGATACAGAGCACTTAGCCGCGACCATAGCCCCAACACATCTAAGATTCCAATATGATCAGCATACACTGTCCACAACAATCCTTGCGATCACACAACATAGATAGTAGTCGTAGTTTTAGTTCCAATCTTCGACTGCCGAGGACCTTCGCCCCACACGCGACACCAATCACGACCTCACACAACTACACGGTAACTACTATCCTCATCATACAGTTGAACAACAGTCGCGACGCCAGCCCCACGTCCACCGCACATCATTAACTCTAGAATAGCACGCCCCGTCGTTGAGTTGTACACTCCACAGTCCGATACCGTCGCTGCTTCGTCTACGTCATTATCGTACAAGAACAAGCCAGGTTCAGTTTTTCTAAATCTCAGTTTTCTTATTTTATTTTATTTGTTTCATTCTTTTATTTATTTATCATTATTATCATTATATTATTAATTCCTTAGTTTTATTTGATGCAGTATATGTATATATGACTATATTAGTTTAGGTGACTCATTAGTATTAGTTTTTTTTAATATATATTAAGTAAGTTATGTAACATTACTAATCTATGTAGGTAGATAATTGTTTAAAAATAATAGAATATATATGTGTATATTAGTTTGAGAATTTTTAAGATTAGGTATATTTTTAGGACTTTCTCACTTAGAAATTTATTTTTGGAAATAAAAAATAATAATATCCAGTTTTTAGAAAAATAGGGCTTTTAGAGAATTTTCATAAGATAGAATAAAAGGACTTAGTGAATTAGGAACTTTTTTGAGTTTTGAAAAACTGAATTAATAATAACGTAAACTCGGACGGTTTTCAAAATTAAAATAAATCAACACATTAAAGATTTTTTGAAAGAACTACGATTGTCTGATCCCAGCTAGCAGGTATGTAGGTACCTTCGGGGCAACGATAAAATTTGTAGAAACTTAGGTTCTTTTTTCTTTTGATTTTATTTATTTATTTATTTTTAAATATTATAATTATAAAAATAATCCTAATTTCGGTAAATAGATTGTGGTACCCGTTAAGAGTTTAATAAGTTAGCCCCCGAACTTGGAACCCTCTAGTTCTTCATTTAAAATTGAAGTAAAAAACCAGTAGCTAAATCGTGAACAATCCACCCAATTGATTACGTTTTTTTTTTCTTTTCCCAACTTCGGTCGGGTGGTGACTCCAAAAATTATTTTCAATAAAAAACCAGAATTTCTCAATTTCTTTAATCGAGGATTAATATTAAATGGGTTAGGATTTAGTATTAATCAAGAAATGGAGAAATTAATTTTAAAAAGAAATTCGAAAAATTAGGCTCGACAGTTTGGCAACTCCACTAGGGACCGTTATAGGGCTAGCCATTAGAAGTTGCTGAAAATAGGATTATTATTTTTTTTTAAAAATGAAACAATAAAGAAATAACTTAGGTATGTTATTTTATGTATCTGTTTATTCTATTTGTTTTTACTAACATTTTTTTTTTTGTTGTGGCAGTTTAGTTAAGGGGGAATTTTAGGGGTTTTTTTTTTTTACTTTTATTTATTTTATTTTATATTATTTTCTTTTCTGTATCATAAATGCATGTTGGATATGGTCAGAACCAGGCTGTCTTAGGACCTTAGCAGGGGAGCCATTGTGTAAGCTTCGGATGTTGTGCGGTAACCACCTTCCTGGGTTGATCAGGCTACCCCACTCAAGTTCAAATGCGACTACAGAATCGTTGTTTTGAAAAACGTAGTAGTTGTAGAACTTGAGGACCTTTAGAACCCACCCTTTACATTACATGAAAACTTTTTCAAAAATCATAAGAACCTATGATGTGGCGAACCTACATTGATAAAAGCAGTTGTGAAGTTGTGATTGTAATTGTAATATTCCCTTGTAAATAATTTGTAATATTTTTTTTTTTTTATGTAAAGTTTAGAATACATTGTAATTGTAATTTTAATTTTGATTAGTCATGGTTAGACTAAGTCAAGGGCGGCCTTTTGAAGACATTCATGTCCACCTACCGCATTGGCCATAAAAGCTGCTTCAAATGTAGTTTCGACTCTTCAGCATAGATAAACAGGAGTTTATTGAGAATAAGATTGGGCCCATCCTCTCTCTACAAAAGATCCCTATGAACATCACTCTAGTGCGGGCCTTAATCCACCTTTGGGAGCCCGAATCCATCAGTTTTTGTATGGGCCTACATCAGTTAAGCCCAACTGTAGAAGAATACTCCCAATTGTTATGGGCTCTTACAATCACAGATGATATTTATGTCCCAGACTTGGAAGCTGCAGCACCAAAGATCTTCAGCTAGTTGTTGGGAATCAAAAAACCCGAAATAAATCAGGTTCTAAATCAAGGAAAGACCATTCAATTAGAGGATGTCATGGATTGGTTTTTTACTGAAGTGAAACATAGAGAAAAACGCAAGGTTTTTTATGCGAGTTTAGAAGCATGGCATCAGTACCAGGTCAACACTTTTATATTGGTGGTCTTCAATATTATCATGTTCCCTGATGAAAGACGTCGAGTCCATTTTAGAATTGCAGAACTCGTAGCCCAATTCCTTGAAGGGAAATCATATGTCCCGGGTCTTCTGGCTGAGCAGATCTGGTCACTAAACCATCTCAAGAAAAAGAGACGAGGAGATCTGAAAACTAATATGGTGCTACTGGTAGTCTGGTTCGTTAGCCACATGAGAAGTTACCAGCTTGATTTTAATCAGGCCGAGTTTACTCAGCGATATGATCTCATCAAATCTTTTGGAGAAAGAATCGAGCTGCCAGAAAATATAGCTAGCTGCTACTAGGTCTAATACTTTCAGAGTATGAAAGCGAAAGAATTGTTGTTGACACCTAGGTAGTTTGCAAGCAAGGAAATGATAAGAGGATGTGGAGACTTTAAAGCAGTTCCTCTGATCGGCTTCAACCTCTGCGCCGCATACGTTCCTGCCAATGGACTCATTGAGAACATAATCCCTAGACCATCATTTAAAGTTGCCTCGCTGGACTTCCTTAACCCTGGTATGATGATGGTTGATAAAATAACCAAGCTTCAAAGCATCCGAGCTCTTTGGTGTACGAGAAAGACCACCCCTACAATTAGAGGGATAACAGCTAGGAGTCAGACAACCAAAGGATTTCTTTATCACTAGCTAAAAGGGCTGAAAGATATGGAAGACAACGAAGAGAAGAGGGAAGTTCAAGCTGAACCAGAGAGGACAAGTAAGAGAGAGCAGGAGTTGGAAAGCCGTTGCAAGGAGTATCATCAGAAGATAAAGGCATTGGAAGCTCAACTGAAGAGGACTAAGGGCAAAGAAGAGCAAGCTCCCATGATCCGAAAGAAGAGGAGGATGCAGGATAAGCTTACTAGTCATTAGGAGATTAAATTTTAGATTTTAGGTTTTTTATGTTTTCATTAGAATTCATTTTTATGAAGAGAATAAGAGGTGTAAAGCTTCACAATTGCAAAAATTAATAAAAGTTAGTGAAGAGAATTCCAATTAAAACACGTTCCTAGACCAAGATGGCCACCACTCAAGGAAATGATGGAGACCTTAAGATTAATGATCCCTCTGAGCTAAGGTTTCGTTCCATAGAAAGGGCTATGAAAAAGATAGCAGAACAAATGAGCTTCCTAGCAGATAGCATTTCTTTGCTATGAGCTACAGCACCGGCCAATGAAGAAGGTTCCAAAACCCGTTATGGGAAGAATACACAAGCTCCTGAAGTAGAACACGAATATCAAAAAGACCCATTTGAATCAGAAGGAGTTTACCCAAAAGACAACCCGACTTTCGAACCTGACACGTATGCGACCCTAAGACCTGTCGACCATGGGCCAAGTACAGACAACTTGAAAGAACTGGAAAAGAAATTGACACAACAGATCACTGAGAAGATGAAGGCATTTGTAAGGTGTGATGGATTTGAACAGGTAAGGATCACAGAATTTTCTGCGTATGACATGGGATCATACCTTGAGAAGTTTAACGTACTGGAATTCAAAAAGTATAAGGAGACGGGTTGCCCCAAGCTTCATACCAGGTTGTATGTCGGGAAGATGGGAAAATATGTTTAGTACGATCCACTCATGGTATAAATATTTTAGGATAGCTTGACTGGACCAGCCCTGACTTGGTATGCCCAGCTTAATTTGAATTAGATAAATACATGGGAGAAACTTACTCGAGCATTTTATGAACAATATAAATTCAATGTAGAAGTAGCCCTGACTATGATGGACTTGGTTGCCTTACGGAAGAAGAATAATGAATCGTTTAAAGAATACACTCAAAGATGGAGGTCTTTAGCTGCAAGAATCTTTACTCCAACGACCGAGAAAGAGCTCACATCAGCTTTCATTAACACCTTGGAGAAGCCCTATTTCTCCCATCTCATCGGGCAGGCCTCATCTAGTTTTGCTGAAGTAGTAACGGCCGAGTGTAGGATTGAAAGTGCCATCTCTTCCGGTAAGCTACAAGACCTAATAGATAGAAGACCACTAGCATCATCATTTGGTCCTAAACCAGCCACCAGCAAGCCCAAAGAATCTACAGTTGGTATGGTAAATTTAAATGCCAGACCAAATGCTGAAGTCGCTTTTAGGGCGAATACACCTCCCGCTCAGCAACAGTATAGAGATCAATTTCAAACTAACCGGACTTATAGACAATTTACCAAGATACCGGTCCCTTTGAGTCAAGTCTTCGAGAAGTTGCGAAGGGATAATTTGATACAGTACGAACTTCCTAGCGATCGATATTGACCGAGATTCTTTGACTTTACAGTAAAGTGTGAAAACCACTGTAGGTAAGTGGGGCATTCAACTAATGCATGCTGGAGATTGAGGAATAAGATTCAGGACTTTATAGATAAAGGGACAGTGCAGTTGGATTTTGTGGAAGCCCCGGTTCCTAATGTTAACAACAACCCCTTACCCAACCATGGGCCGATGATTGGTATGATTTTTTATGACTATGCTGTTAATGTCATCGATTCAAATAAGAAGCCTAAGGTTTTTGAGTTCTATACTGGCAACCAGACTCCAGAAGTGAAGAGGTACACATTTCACGTACCGTTTCCACCATAAAATTACAAGGTTGCTCCATTTAACTATCACCTGGTAAATTAGGAGAAACTCGGTTCTCTGGTAGGGGGCATTACCCGATCGGGAAATATTTATCACCCAAAAGAGGAACAGGGGAGGAAAGCCATGTCGGGAGAATCGAATGATAAGACAGCGGCGGAACGCATTGAGGGGCTATCGGCTTTTACCAAAATGCTCAAGTCAAGTAAGTATAAAATCATGGATCAACTCAGTAAGACTCCTGCACAAATATCGCTGATGGGCTTGCTAATCGCATCTGAACCACACAGGGAGGCTTTGTTTCGCACTTTAAATGAGGTGAAGGTCCCTCGAGAGATTCTAACTGAGAAGATGGGATTGGTTACTAATTCGATCCTTGCAATAGATCAAATTTCATTTTCGGCTGAAGAATTGGGCGAGGAAGGGAACAAACATACGAAACCACTCTTTATCATGGTAAGGAGTAATGACATAATTGTCACTAGGGTGCTCATTGATAATGGATCGTCACTAAACATCTGCCCACTTGCCACTTTGGATTTGTTGGGCATCGACACATCTGCAATTAAGCCTTCTTCCACAACAGTCAGGGCCTTTGATGGTACTAAAAGAGAGATTATAGAGGAGATTGATCTATCCGTGAGTATTGGCCCTCAGCACTTTACTATTCAATTCCAAGTCATGGACATACCAAGATCTTTCAATCTACTTTTGGGAAGACCTTGGATTCATGCAGCAGGGGCCATACCTTTGAGCTTGCACCAAAAATTGAAGTTTATCTCTAATGGCCAGGTGATTACGATTCTGGGAGATTAGGATTATGAAATTTACAAGGAGACGGCTATACCCTACATAGGAAGTGAGGAACAAGAGGAGCTGGATTTACAAATGTTTAAAGAAGTGAACATGATTACCGGTCCCGACATAAATGATGACAGAAGGAAGGGATTCAAGGAAGGCTAGATCGGCACCTACGACCTTGGTTACAATCTTACCCTGGCGGAAGAATTCTAGAAGAAGCAAGCGAGGGGCAAGAGAGGTAACACATTATACCATGCCTCAATGACCTTTCCACCACTAGCTGAGACGTTCATACAAGAGGAGACTCAAGCCCGAGGATCTGACAAAGAAGGATCAACAAACTCGCCACCAAGTTCCAGCATCATTTGAACAATTGGTTCTCCATCCCAGCGAATAGCAACAAGTCTTCCCTAGGGTAAAGGGGTGACCCGTAGTTAGTATTTTCTGAATTTTTATTTTCAATAGTCATCGTTTTAAATGTATCGTTGAACCTTTCGTTCAAAATTAGTTAGGCCTTTATCTCATTTGAGACCATACCTCCATTTATTCAATAAAATCTTAGTTCATTTCTTTCCCATGTTGCTCTTCAGTTCTCTTTTGTTTACATGCATTTTTTTCATTCATTCTCATTCAGATTCAATGAAACAAGTGAAAACCAGGAATACCTCGCGCAGGTAGAAAATGAGAATATCGATATCGTTTCGGGCCCTACTAGGTTAGTCATCGGGAGCGATGTCGATGACTATACTAATATACAAGAGGAATGGCAAAAACATGAACTGGATAGGATCACTATTGATGAACCGATTGAGAGAATTAATGTGGGGAACAAAGAAAATCCTAGGAATTTAAAAATTGGGGTGAGTTTAAAAGAGAAACAAAAAACAGAAATGATTATGTTGTTAGCTAAGTATCAAGACGTGTTCGCTTAGTCATATGAAGATATGCCTGGGTTAGACCCGTCGATTGTAGTCCACCGTTTACCCATACAGGAGGACGTCAAACTAAAAAGGCAAAAATCGAGGAGATTTCGACTTGACGTCTTACTGAAAATTAAAGAAGAAGCGAAGAAACTACTGGAGGTTGGATTCATCAAAGTGTCGGATTACCTGGAATAGGTAGCTAATATTGTTCTAGTAATGAAGAAAAATGGGAAAGTTAAAGTGTGTGTAGACTTTCGAGATCTTAACCAAGCAACGCCTAAGGATAATTTTCTGTTGCCTCACATTGATGTCTTAATGGATAACACTTCTAGAAATCATCTATTCTTTTTCATGGATGGTTTTTTGAGATATAATCAGATTTGGATGTCCGAAGAGGATAAGATGAAAATGACTTTTATTACGACTTGGGGAACATTTTGCTATGAGGTGATGTCGTTTGGGCTGAAGAATGCAGGTGCAACATATTAGATGGCCATGGTTGCAATCTTTCATGACATGATACATAAAGAAATAGAAGTGTATATTGATGATATGATTGCGAAGTCCAAAGAGGAGGAGGATCACCTAGAAAACCTGAGGAAGTTGTTTGATAGGCTAAGAAAGTACCACTTGAAATTGAATTCGGAGAAGTGTATCTTTGGTGTGACCTCAGGAAAATTGTTTGGGTTCATAGTCAACCAAAGAGGTATTGAAGTCGATCCTAATAAGGCCAAAGCTATAATTTACATGCCTCCTCCACAAACGCTCAAGGAAGTGCGAGGTTTGCTGGGGCGTTTAAATTACATTGCCCGATTCATAGCACAGTTAACGGACAAATGCCGCCTTCTTTTTAAGCTGTTAAAAAAGAACGTAAAGATCAGTTGGAATGAGGAATGCGAAGAGGCTTTCACGAAAATCAAAAAATATCTCATGAAACCTCCAGTGTTGGTAGCCCCTAAACCTGGAAAGCCATTGTTCTTGTACTTGACCATAATGCCGGAATCCATGGGATCCGTGCTTGGCCAAAAGGATGAAGAAGAAAAAGAGCGAGTCGTTTACTATCTAAGCAAGAAGTTTACCGAAGGGGAGCAAAAATACTCAGAAGCTGAAAGAACCTATTGTGCATTGGTTTGGGTTATGCATCGACTCAAACAATATACTCTGTATTATCAGATTAAGTTGATAACACAGCACGATCCTTTGAAATACTTATCTGAAAAGCCTGCTCTCATTGGTAGAGTTTCAAAGTGGCAAATGTTGTTGACAGAATTTGACATTAAGTATGTGAGCCAAAGTTCGGTCAAGGGGCAAGCGTTGGCGGATCAATTAGCGGAAAATCCTTCTGAGGATACCCCCTAAGGAGCACGGGTTGAGTTTCTCGATGAAAACATCTAAGTAGCGGGAAATGATTCTGATGGTGAAATAGTCGAAAAATCTTCAAAGTGGAAAATGTTCTTTGACGGAGCAATTAATGTGTCTGGATGTGGAGTAGGGGCAATTCTGGTATCACCTAGAGGTACACAATTTCCAATGGCTGTGAGATTGGTTTTCCCATGTACCAATAACATTGCAGAATACAAGGCGTGTATTTTGGGGCTTAAAATCACATTGTTTAAGGAGATATGGGAATTGTAGGTGTATAGAGATTCTTCGTTGATTATAGGCCAAGTTCGGGGTAAGTATAAGACGAAAGACCTCAAACTAATGCCTTATCGCCAACACTTGGCCGAGTTGATAACCAAGTTTAAAAAGATTACCTTTATGTACGTACCAAGGGTTCAAAACCAATTTGCCGATGCTCTTGCTACTTTGGCATCAATGATTCAGATATCAAAAGGAGTGGAGATTCAGCCACTTAAAATTGAAACTTAAGAAAAGCCTGCTTTTTATTTGGCAATGGAAAGTTTGTGTGACGAAAAGCCTTGGTATCATGATATCAAAATATTTTTACAACATGGTACGTATCCCGAAGGAGCAGAGAGGAAGGATAAAAAATTAATTAGAAGATTAGCGGCTCAGTACTTGATGAGCGATTCTGTGATATACCGACGATCGTTTGATGGTACGCTTTTACGTTGTGTAGACGGGAAAGAGGTAGAGATGTTGATGAAAGAAGTGCACGAGGGAGTATGTGGCCCTCATATGAATGGCTACATGCTTGCCAAGAAAATCATGAGGATGGGACATTACTGGTCAACTGTAGAGGCGGATTGTATCACACATGTTAGACGCTACCATTTGTGCCAGATCCATGTTGTCAAGATAAATGCTCCACCTCAAGAGTTGCATACATTATCAGCACCATGGCCTTTTGATGTGGGGAATAGATATCATTGGCCCAATCACTCCAAAAGTATCTAACGGGCACCGATTTATATTGGTAGCTATTGATTATTTCACTAAGTGAGTTGAAGCCTCATCCTACTTTAGTGTGATGAAGGGAGCAGTGGTCAAGTTTATCAGGAGGGACATATTGGCTCGTTATGGTACGCCAAAAACGAGCAAATCTGAATAATAAATTGATGTCCGAGTTATGCCGACATTTTAACATCATTCATAGAAACTCTACTCCTTATCGGCCTTAGATGAATGGAGCCGTGGAAGCAGCCAATAAGAATATCAAAAGAATTATTGAGAAGATGGCCATTACGTATCGAGATTGGCATGAGATGTTACTACTTGCACTCATGGCCAATCGAACTTCTATCAGAACATCAATAGGGGCAACCCCCTACTCGTTGGTATACGAAATGGAGGCTGTATTGCCAGTGGAAGTTAAGATTCCATCTCTTAGAATATTGTCAGAAACTCAGTTAGATGAGGCTGATTAGGTAAAGAAGCTTGTAAAGCAGTTAAACCTAATTGATGAAAAGAGGCTAACAGCTTTATGTCACAACATTTGCTATCAACAACGAATGGCCAGGGCTTTCAACAAAAAGTACGACCCCGAAGTTTTGAGCAAAGAGATATGGTGTTAAGGAAGGCGTTGCCTAACACAACTGATTCAAGAGGGAAGTTTGCCCCAAACTATAAAAGGCCTTACATTGTGAAGAAGGTATTGCCTAGTGGAGCTGTTATCTTGTCTCAAATGGATGGTCCGGATTTGAAGGACCCAGTAAATGTTGATGCGTTGAAAATGTACTATCCTTGAACATATGAATTTTTTTGCAAATAATCTTACTATTACTGTGGTCTCATTTTCATTTTGTACATGCAAAGTTGGTATTCCTAGTAGTCGTTAGCATTGGATAATATACTTAGCCTTTCTCTTTCTCATTCCACTAAAAGACCCCACTTCTTACTCTATTATTTACCCAAATAAACATTACATACAAAGAACCACAAGAAAAATAATCATTTAATTTGAAGCGATGACTATTGATAAAAATTCTTTTAATACTTTATTGTGGTTAACCCCCCAAAGAAAGGGAGATTTGTTTCCTATTTTTCAGGACAGGGCCATGTTCAAAAAGGGGTAACGTGTAGCGTGTAAGTAGAAACTCGCTTGAGAACAAATGCTTGCTCGGAAAGCCAATGTTTAGACCGGAAGTTCAATATAGGACATCCTTGTTCGAAAAGAATATGTTTTACATTCGATTCAAGCTTAAGTTGTTTTCAAATAAAGCAAAAAAGAAGAAAGAAGTAAAAACAAAAAACAAAAAAAAAACAAAAAAAAAAGAAAAGAAGGAAAAGAAGGAAAAAAAAAAAAAGAGAGAAGAAAAAAGAAAAAATTAGGGGTTTTGGAAAGAGACGGCAGAAGAAAGAAGAAGAAGAACGAGAACAAGAAAAGCAATAGTAAGGGTCAGAATCGTTGATTCTAATAGGACTGCTCAATAAGACATATGACGACTTGGGAGCTATCAATGAAAGCAGGTAAGTGGTTCTAAACCCGATATAACATTGCATTGACAATTGGTTTCCCCCCTAAGGATAATAGCTTATTTTCTAAAAACAATTTCTTAGTAAGATAGTTGGCTTGTAGAGCATGGTCCTATCGTGTCTTCAACTTCCAATCGTCGAACTCAAAGAACAATATTCAACTCAAAATTTCTTAAAGGGATTTAGCGCTTCAATCAGCTTATGGAGCATTATTTCGACTCATATTCTCATTTAGGGATCTAGGCAGCTCATAGAGCGCAATCCTAATCTAGAATTTCTTAAGCTTCTGCCTAACTCCTAAAACAGTCTCAAATTATAATCTCTTAGGGATTTAGCAAGCTCATGGAGCTCTATCCCGAATCAAGATTTTCTTCATATTTTCAAGTCTTAGCCAGCTCAAGGGGTGCTTTGACCACCTTGGTTAGTCAACTCATTAAGGGCACGACCAAGTTTTCTTCATGTTTTTAGGTCTTAGTCAGCTCATGGGGCACTTTAATCGCCTTGGTTAGTTAGCTCATTAGGATACGACCAAGTTTCCTTCACATTTTCAGGTCTTAGCTAGCTCGTGGGGCGCTTTGGCCGCTTTGGTTAGTTAGCTCATTAGGGCACTACCAAGTTTTCTTCATATTTTTAGGTCTTAACCAGCTCATGGGGCGCTTTGGCCACCTTGATTAGTTAGCTTATTAGGGTACTACCAAGTTTTTTCAAGCTTTAGGTCTTAGCCAGCTCATGGGGCACTTTGACCACCTTGGTTAGTCAGCTCATTAGGGCACTACCAAGTTTCTTCATTCTTTAGGTCTTAGCTAGCTCAAGGGATGCTTTGACTGCCTTGATTAGTCAGCTCATTAAGAGTACGACCAAGTTTTCTTCATATTTTTAGGTCTTAGCTAGCTCAAGGGGCGCTTCGACTGTCTTGGTTAGTCAGCTCATTAAGGGTACGACCAAGTTTTCTTCATTCTTTAGGTTTTAGCCAGCTCATAGGGCGCTTTGACTGTCTTGGTTAGTCAGCTCATTAGGGCACTACCAAGTTTCTTTAATCTTTAGGTCTTAACCAGCTCATGGGGCGCTTTGATCGCCTTGGTTAATCAGCTCATTAGGGCACTACCAAGTTTCTTCATTCTTTAGGTCTTAGCCAGCTTAAGGGGCGCTTTGATCGCCTTGGTTAGTCAGCTCATTAAAGGCACAACCAAGTTTTCTTCATATTTTTAGGTCTTAGCCAACTCAAAGGGTGCTTCGACCGTCTTGGTTAATCAGCTCATTAAGGCACGACTAAGTTTTCTTCATTCTTTAGGTTTTAGCCAGCTCATGGGGCGCTTTGACTATCTTGGTCAGTCAGCTCATTAGGGCACGACCAAGTTTTCTTTCATTTTTCAAGTCTTAGCCAGCTTAAGGGGCGCTTTGACCACCTTGGTTAGTTAGCTCATCAGGGTACGACCAAGATTCTCTTTATTCTTTTTTAGAGATTTTTGCCAATTCACAAAGGCACTTCGCATTGCTATTCTAACCTTCATCAAGTATCTTAACGTTTCTTAGGATGGAGTCGTCCTGAGGCAAAAACGGTGTCTCTTTTGTTTTTGTGGCAAAGATTTGCTTAAACTTTATCGCAAAGAAGGGCAGCTGTAGACACCTAATTTTTTCCCCTCTGTAGTCTTAATTTTTATTTTTTACAAAAAGGGTCCTAATTCAAAGATAACAAAAAATTAATAAAAAATAATAATAATAAAAATTAACAAATAATGAAAATACAAAAAAAAAATAAGAAAAGGAAAAATCATAAAGATTTCATAGATTTTTAGGAAGTAATTTATATTAGGAATAATTAGTTTTAGTGTTAGTTTAGTTAAAAATTTTAGTTTAGGGATTCAGATAGTTTAAATATAATTTAATTGTAATGAATGTCAAGACATAGACCAACGGCCTAACAGATAAGCAATGGAGTATTTAGGTGGATTTAGTTGGAGGTTACGGGTTCGAGTCTCAATAGGCACCTATGTCTTTATTTTTCTAACTTTGCAGAAGCGAGATGAAAATCAATTTTATATTTAATCAAATCATATGAATATTAGTTAAATCAGATTTGAATTAAATTTGAATCTAATTTAATTAACGAATCAGATATAATTACATAAGATATGATGTGATATGATTGAGATTATATAAACACATACACAGCCTGCAGTAGCTACAAAAAAAAGAAAGACCCAATAAAAACAGAAACAAAAACAGAAACGGGAACAGAGAACAGAACAGAAAAATAGGAGGCTAATACTGCTTCGGTCGCTGCGGGCTTACGAATTCCTTTGTTAACCTGAATTGGCCATTGTTCGCACAGCTACTTCACCGATGCAAACAGACTCCATTACCGAACAACACAGCTTTCCGATCTTACTGAGAAGTACTAACCGCTCGTGACTGCAGCAAACACATAGTGGATACCCTCTCTGATTGACTATAGCCAAAAGGTAGGAATATCTAACAGTAGCACTTCGCCCAAATACTGTCCACGCTCACTGCAACACACGAACGAGCAGATACAGAGCACTCAGCCGAGACCACAACCCCAACACATCCAAGATTCCAATACGATCAGCATACACTGTCCACAGCAATCCTTGCGATCACACTACACAGATAGCAGTCGCAGTTTTAGTCCCAATCTTCGACAACCGAGAACCTTCGCCCCACACGCGACACCGATCATGACTTCACACAACTACACAGCGACCACTGTCCTCATCATACAGTTGAACAACAATCGCGACGCTAGCCCCACGTCCATCGCACATCACTAACTCTAGAATAACACGCCTCGTCGTTGAGTTGTGCACTCCACAGTCCGATACCGTCGCTGCTCCGTTTACGTCATTATTGTACAAGAATAAGCCAGGTTCAATTTTTCCAAATCTCAATTTTCTTATTTTATTTTATTTGTTTCATTCTTTTATTTATTTATCATTATTATCATTATATTATTAATTCCTTAGTTTTATTTGATGCAGTATATGTGTATATGACTATATTAGTTTAGGTGACTCATTAGTATTAGTTTTTTTTTTATATATATTAAGTAAGTTATGTAACATTACTAATCTATGTAGGTAGATAATTGTTTAAAAATAATAGAATATATATGTGTATATTAGTTTGGGAATTTTTAAGATTAGGTATATTTTTAGGACTTTCTCACTTAGAAATTTATTTTTGGAAATAAAAATAATAAAATCCAGTTTTTAGAAAAATAGGGCTTTTAGAGAATTTTCATAAAATAGAATAAAAGGACTTAGTGAATTAGGACCTTTTTCGAGTTTTGAAAAACTGAATTGATAATAACGTAAACTCGGATGGTTTTCAAAATTAAAGTAAATCAACATACTAAAATTTTTTTGAAAGAACTACGATCGTCTGATCCCGGCTAGCGGGTACTTAGGCACCTTTAGGGCGACGATAAAATTTGTAGAAACTTAGGTTCTTTTTTCTTTTGATTTTATTTATTTATTTATTTTTAAATATTATAATTAGAAAAATAATTCTAATTTCGATAAATAGATAGGGGTACCCGTTAAGGGTTTAATAAGTTAGCCCCCGAACTTGGAACCCTCTAGTTCTTCATTTAAAATTGAAATCAAAGACCGGTAGCCAAACTGTGATCAATTCACCCAATTGATTACAGTTTTTTTTTCTTTTCCCGACTTCGGTCGGGTGTCGACTCCAAAAATTATTTTCAATAAAAAATCGGAATTTCTCAATTTCTTTTTAGTCGAGGATTAATATTAAATGGGTTAGAATTTAGTATTAATCAGAAAATGGAGAAATCAATTTAAAAAAGAAAATTGAAAAATCAGGCTTAACACTATTTCTTGAGGCAATCCACATCGATGTAATGGAATTGAAGATCCTACAACAATGATAGTTAGACCTGAATAATCAACCTGTTTGCCAAGTAGAGTCTCATGAAACCTTTCCTCTTTGCCTTCAATTAAATCAGAAAACGAATCATAAACCTTATTATGACCATCCCTCATTGATTGTTCGCAGATTCCATTATCAAGAAGTGTATCCATGACCCCTTGCACCAATTTCTCTTAATACATTACCAATACCTTCTGTGTGGATGTAATTGTTGTTAAGAGATTGGTAAGGGTATTGTTTTGATAGATAGCTCTTCTATAAAGTTTATTAATTTTTGAGCTTATTAGCTTACCTCCATCTATCTGAATAATAGGTCGTAGTCCGGGAGGTAGAACTAGTAATAGACATAAAACCATCCATTCTAATTCTGTATTTGCTTGAATAAAATGCTTAGCTAATTCCATGCATCTAACCAAAAATCCTTTCTTCTTCCAATTTTGCAATCTTCTCATTCATTGCTTATACATCTTTCTTCCCTTATTTCCTTCCATTCTACCAATGAATAATCTATAATAATTTGCAAATCTAAATCAACTAATTGTTTTTGAATAGCACTCACTCTAGTAGAAATTTTTCTATTTTAAAATGTCTTAAAGCCTTGAGTAGTAAAAAAAAGTGGGATGTTGTATTTTAGGATTGGATTTCATATTCAAATAACCTTCATACTCATAAGAAAGTAGGTTTTTTAGCTATACACCTAGCAAAAGAAAAATTGGGATAGGATCCTATAAGGTTTAACCCTTTCAAAATCAAATATGAAAGTTTCCTTTTGTCCAACTCAAGTTGTTACATCGAATAAAAAAGGAGTTTTTCACTTTCAATTTCACGAAAAGCCCCAAGCAAAGATCTTCTCTTTACTTAAGTTTGTAGTGAATAACAAGCACTATTTTATTGATTCATTCTTTTTTTTTTCTTTTTTAAATTGAATTTGTTTAGAAAGAAGATCTTTTGTCTTATGGTAGCCTACTCTGGTCCTCTTGCAAAACTTTTGTTATTGGCCTAAACATACACTTTGTATATTTTTAGTGAATTATATGGTATCATCAAATGATGCAAGTCTTGCATAAGAATCTACAATGCACTAGAATGCCTTTGTTGACGATCCTTTACTCTAACATCTAGGGTTCGTTGAACAATGTGATATCTCATATTAGGTAAACCCTTAACCCTTCCCCCTCTTACTAAAACTACAAAGCTTTCTTGTGGATTATGGACAATACCAAGCATATAATTAGTGATTTTAAATCTAGAGGTTAATTGTACTCTAGTAACTTTACGTAAAATAGAGTTTAGTTTGTTTAGGGTGATAGTGGAAAGGTTGATAGATAAGTTACCCTTGTTGCCATCTCTAGAACCATACATGAGATTTTCACCTCATACGGCTCCTCATTCAAATCTTTCAAAGTCACTAAGCCCTTTTCCTTGTTTGAGAATCTCTTCCCTTCTTCCAATCCATCTCAAAGAGTAACTAAGACCAATTTAGTTATGTTTTCATCTTCCAAGTGAATACTTTCCATTTTTTATTATTCTCACAAGAGAAGATTATTTTTTTTACCAAACATATGCAAATCCAATAACGATCTTATAATAAGAACAAGAGATCTTTCTCTATCAATGCCCTTGCTCCTTATTCTTAGTAAATAAGGAAGATCCTTTTCAAGTTTGAATTTGTTCATTTGAAATCTAGGTTCTTCTACTTCATTTTTATTTTTATTTACTTCTTTTTTTATTATTTTCCCTTTCTTTATTCCTTTTCTATTTTTTTATTCTCTTTCATCATTCCTTAAGTCCCAAAGGTTTGACCCTATAGAATCTAACCCATTTTGTCATTGATTAAGGGGTACAAAATGATTAGATTGATTTTTCAATCAAAAGTATTATGTGAGTGAAATCTTCGATCTTTTCCTCTTTCTCTATCCCATAGTATGGCCTTTGAATCAATACAGAACCTTTTCTTCTATATCTATATGAATTGATATTGTTCCATTCTAATTCTTTTTTGATACATCCTAAGCAAAATCCCAAATAGGATTCCAAATTAATGGGTTAGTGTGAGCTTACTCATGTGATTATGCACTCTTCAAATAGGAATCCATTTTCCAAAAGATCTTGCCTTTCTTCTTTGGTAGGTCTTTGAGTTCCCTTTGATTACCTATGTTATGTTGAAGAGATATCTATATGATTTGATTGAAGCTCATGATAATGATGGAATTGGGGAAAGTATATAGAAAAGATAGTTCTTTTCAATTCTATTAGTATTTTCTATTCTATCAGTTAGGATTAGTTAATGCTCCTGGCTTAATGAGTCCTTTCTTTTTTTATTCACTTTTGGCACCTATGTTACATTTTGCCTTTGTGGATTAAGGAGAAAGTGGGCTCAAAAGGAAGAGGATTCTTGCCTACAAACCATAGCAGTTACAGTCACTCAATAGTTATGAAGTCATTTCTAGGTAAGCAAGTTAGAAAAGTTCATGCTCAATCTAGTGCTTAATCTTTGACTTAAAAAATTTCTTATAATTTAATCCATAACAATTTTTGCATTGAACCCACAAATGTGTATATTTTTTAGTTAAATTGAAATCAATATAATTTTAGTTTGAGCAATTCCTCGCATCTACAAAGAGAAAAGGGTTTGAGGGCTAAGATATCAGTCTTTGGGCAATGTAATATAGTTGGACTCTCACGTTGATACAAATGAATCATCCATTCTACAAAGGTCAATCTTTGCCTACTAGTCAAGAGGACAGCAAGTTACAAATTCTATTTTGATAGTATTGATAGGAAATTTTTAATAATTATTATGTAAGCTTATATTAGTTCACTCAATACTTAAGCTCAGTCCAATTATCCAGTTTGAGTACAATCTCTATTGACTTGTTGTAAATACTAGGTAAGACCCTTAGGTGAAGGGACCATCTTTTAGTCTCTCTTTCATTCTTTCATTCCCATTACCATCTTACAATTTTACTATCATAATAAGAAGGCTGACTTAAGGATTGGAATGGTTATGCTAGAGTACCCTCTAGTGCCCCCAATAGCCATTTTTCTTGTTTTGTAGGTGTCCTCGCACCGAAATGGAAATCACGAATTAATAATTGGTGCTGTCTATGGGAATCGAGGAAACAAAAATGAAAAAAGATAGAAAAATTGAGAAATTGAGTATATGTAGTGTCCTCTAAATTCCATGTGTTGAACTATTGTTGTCTGAACCATTCAAGGGTGTTGCATAATCCATTTGCCCAACAAGGCATTGATGCCGAGTGAAGCTTCCAAACAACGTATTATAGCAATGCTGAGCTGCTTCCAAATACTTCAATTCCGAACTATTGAAGAATTGAGCTTCATTATAGCCCTAGGTTATTGAATTACAGTTCTATCAAGTAGCTAGAAATACGGTCAATAACACATCTAGTCTGAACTCCGGTCTCACTGACAATCGCCCTACACTCCAATAAAACTAAGTTGTTTTCAACTTAACGAAAGGGAACTAAGCTCCTTGATGATGGCCAAGAAGTAATTGGGCTGAGTGAAATCTAAGCTATAAAGTCCAAGCTCCTTCACTCTATTCAAGTCCATTCCGTAGTGGTCGAAGCTCTGAATTGTCAAGCAATGAGCATTTGTCTATGACTCTATCGCTACAATAGTTGCATCTTTTCCCTACACCAGACTAAGTTGTACATCCACAAAAGCTCAACTATCTTAGTAGTGTCCTCTACTTGCCGAGCTTCCATACGAAAATCCAATTTGAGATACTAAACAACTTCAGGCTAAGTGGTTAGCCATCAGATCGTTTCACTAGCTTCGGTACAAGCCAACCAAACTCTAAAGTTGCCAAGCTATTCATCGCATATATGGTGAGTGGCCAAGCCATTAGATTATGTCGAATGACAAACGGTCGTGAACTTTGGCTGAGAAGTTTTTGGTTAAGCATCTCAATAGCCCCTCTATACGACATGGTCGAGTAACTCCTAGACTAGCAAAAACAATAGAAGCAACCAAGGCCGACATACGGCAAAATATCTGAACTATTCCATAGAGGACAGATCGAAGATCCTTGTACATAGAAGTAGGACAGAGTTTTTATAAAATATCCCATCTGTGCTTTAACATGGACTACTACACGCAAAACTCCAATTGAATGCAAATAGCTTAGTGCTCCAAACTCTTAACTCTAAGTTTCTCTTGGATTAAGTGGCAACCATGATGTCGACTCTTTTCTACAAGACATCGAATTTTTCCATCTCCTTGTTGAGCAAGTGTTGTCGACCAACGATAATAATCGAGATGTTGAGCTTACGATGCCAAGTTTTTCTATTAGCTTGCAAAATGGCCAAGATGCCGAGTTACTAGGTGATAGCAACACTGAATTTTAATTATCATGAATCGGGGAGTTCCCTATATATCCAAGCTATCAACAACAGTAGTGTATTATATCTCAAATGGTCTAACAAGACTAAGCTTCTTTACTTAGATACACTCAGCTGGAAAGAACATGAGTTTCGTACAAATTCTGAACACCCCATAATAATTATCAAGCTCTAACAACTTAAGCTACCAAGCAAATTGAACAGAGGGTGTCTCACCACAAATCTATGCTCTTTCCAATCTCAACATCGAGCTATGCTTAGATAATAAACTTTGAGCTATTATTTATTCTTCAAGATAAGTTTTCTATATCACACCTTAGTTGATATATTATTAGCATTCACATTTCAATTTGCTTTGTAAACTCTCTATTAAGTTATATAAATGTGTTAATTGCTCAATTGCAATTACTTTGCTTGATGAATAGACAACAAGCTACTTGAAAACCCTAAACCATTAAGCAGTGACGAGTAAAGTACTCTAGTCCTACAACTTGCATGGATGATGATTGAATAAAGCCAAAGTCCCATACATTAATGGACTAGAGGTCGACTAGCCAATTTTATGGCTTTACTTAGCACAAGTCATGCCCAGCTTAGAGGGCCTACATCCTTCTCTACCTTTTTGGCCATATTGGCCTCTTCAAGCCCTTGCCTCTCTAAGCATTCTGGCCTCTCTAGGCCTTTGTCTTTTCAAGCGTTTTAGCCTCTTTAGGCTCTTGCCTATTCGAGCTCTTATCTCTTTAGGCCCTCTAAACTCTTAGGGCCTTCGCTTTTTAAGACATACCAATATTTATAAGTGCTCTGGTCACTCTCACTTTTTGCCTCTTTAGGCCTTTGCTTCTTTAAGTACTCTATCCTCTTTAGGCTTAGATTACAAACCTTTCCAGAAATTGCACAAAATCAACCTCCCTAGATACTCTCTTTTCTAACTTTTCACTAAAGAGAGTGAGACGCAAGTGTTGATAAGCATTTTCTAATAATTATTATGTGATCTTATATTAATCTCTCAATACTTATGTTTGGTCCAATTATCTAGTTTAAGTACAATCTCCATTGACTTGCTATAAACACTAGGTAAGATCCCTAGATAAAGGGACCCTCTTCTAGTCTCTCTTTCATTCTTTCATTTTTTTCGTTCCCATTACCATCTTACAATTTTACTATCATGATAAGAGAGCTAACTTAGGTATTAGAATAGTTATATCGGAATATCCTTTAGTATCCCCTATAGTCATTTTCTCATTTTACAGGTGTCCTCATACTAGAATGAAAATCACCAATCAATAAGTAGGACATGGATTTCTATTACTATGAAATTCATAAATGAAGTAGTTAATGGTGGGTTATCATTATGCTTTCTATAGTGACAAGAATTGTATGTGTTTTAAGAAAAGGAATTTGTCCATTTTTTACGGTCTCAAAGGCATTTGGAAACACGTCAAAACTCTTGAATGGTAAGAGATGTAACTACAGTTCCTTTGGAAATGGTAAGTTCTTTGGCATAAGAAGGGATTGATCCATATCATCGTGATTTAATTCTGATTTATGCATTTCTTTTTTTAAGAATAGTGATATGGGTTCTTTCCTTATCTGCATTGAATAGAACATTCTAAGCTAAATCTTCTTAATATAAAACTTGCTTGAATTAGATCAGGAAAATTGTATGATTTTATGAAACCATGTTTTATGGCTCAAATTTGTATTCAATCCTATTTTTGATAGGAGTGGTTAACAATTGAATCCAATTTTTTCATTATTTTAGTATCCATAATAGTGCAAAATGAAGGCCCATCTCTAAGTTGTTCATGAGTAATGGCATTGAGCTTCACAACCTTTTGTCTTAAGATTAGTCAATTCTATTTCTTTCCTTGATAGGAGCAGGGAAGGGATATAACTTAGTGGTAGAGTGTCACCTTAATGTAGTGGAAGTCATCAATTCGAGCTTGATTATCCCTAAAACCGGTGCAAATTTTTCTATTTTCACTTACTCCCCCATCATGTTTAAGTGAGAATAGATTAGAGGCTTATGGGATTCACATGAGGGGGTAAGTAGGGCTATATTTCCAGTAGTGAACTCTAAGAGAATCTGAAGCACATGGATATAAGCTATCTATTGGAATGAAAGAAAATTTCGAATCCACTTTGCATATGAACAATGAAGCTATACGTATTACAACTATGTATCTTATGGAGAGTTTGATCTTGGCTCAAGATGAATGCTGGCGACATGCTTAACATATACAAGTCTATGGGAAGTGGTGTTTCCAGTGGTGGACAGGTGAGTAACACATAAGAACTTACCTTTAGGAGGGGAACAATAGCTAGAAATGGTTATTAATACCCAACAGGCTAAGGAGAAAAAGGACTAACCTATCAAAAGAGTGGCTTGTGTTTGATTAGCTGGTTGGTGAGGTGATAGCTTACCAAGTCAATGATCAATAGATGGTTTAAGAGGAAGATTGGCTACACTAGGATTAAGAAAAGGCCCTAAACTCTTACAGAAGGTAGCAATGGGAAATTTTTTGCATTAGGCAAAAGCTTGATGTAGCAAATATTGCATGGAGGTAGAAGGCCAATGGGTTACGAACTTCTTTACTTTGAGAAGTACTAATGATGGTAACTAGGGAATGAGCATTAACTGACTTTATGCTAGTAATCATGGTAATATAGAGGATGCAAACATTATTTCGAATGATTAGGTATAAACCATCTGAAGGTAGCTTTTTAATCTATTGTCAAATCCTAGGGCTTAACCCTAGACAGGTAGTGAAAACTACTAAGCTGGAGTACGTTAAGGGTAGAAGGAATTTCCAATGTAGTGATGAAATGCGTAGAGATTGAAAGGAATATCAATGATGAAAGTACTTAACTAGGCCAGTACTGACACTGAGAAATGAAAGCTAGGGGAGTAAATGGGATTAGATATCTTAGTAGTCTTAGCTATAAAGGATGCATACTAGGTGTTTACGTATCAACCTATGTAGTGTTGTAGCTAACGCGTTAAGTATCCTACCTAGGGAGTATAATCACAAGAATGAAACTCAAAGGAATTGATAGGGGCCTACCCAAGTAGTAGAGCATTTGGTTTAATTTGGTGCAAAGCGAAGATCCTTACTAAGGCTTGACATATCGTGAATCCTCTTGAAAGAGAGGTATACCTTCAGAAACGTAAACACAGGTAGTGCATGGCTATCGTCAACTTGTACCATAAGGTGTTGGGTTAAGTCCTACAATGAGTGCAACCCACGTGTTTAGCTACTATCGTTGACTTTAGAACCTTGAATAGACAACCAGTGATAAGTTAGAGGAAGTTAAGGATAACATTAAGTCATCATGCCCCTTATGCCCTAGGCAACACAAGTGCTACAATGGCCAGGACAAAGGGTTGTGATCCTATGAGGGTGAGCTAACAGCAAAAACTCATCCTCATTTTGGAATGTAAGTTGCAACTTACCTATGTGAAGCTAGAATTGCTAGTAATCGTTGATCAACCATATTGCGGTGAATTCATTTCCAGGCCTTGTACACAACGCCCACCACTATAGGAGCTGGATATGCCCGAAGTTGTTACCATAATTGTAAGGAAGGGTGTGCTAAAAGTAGAGTAGTAACTACAGTGAAGTCATAACAAGGTAGCTATACTGAAAAGTAAGGCTGGATCACTTCCTTTTTAGAGAGAGCTAATGCTTGTTGGGTATTTTGGTTTGATATCAATTTACACCCAAAAAGAGGCGAGCTACATCAAAGTTAAACTTATAAATGGAAGTCTTCTTTCGTTTCTCAATAGTAAAGTAAGACCATGCCTATGAGCTTATTATCCTAGGTTAGATAAGTTGATAAGATCCCCTTTTTAACATCCCCATACCCTTTTCACGTAGTGACATAGGGGTGAAAAGAGGAAAGAGGGGATGGGTTTTCTCTCACTATTGACATAGTAGGCCCTAGTAGGATTGAATGGGAATGAATGAAGAAATACTAAGTCATCTCATTTCAAATATTGAATTAGAAAATCAAAATCATGAAGAAAAAGAATCTAAAAGCCAAGGAAATCTTGAATCAGATGCACAAAACTAAGGCAATCTTAGATTAGTTCTCTCAAACAAAGAAAAAGTTGAAGATTATGCAAGCTAAAATGGGGACGTAAGAAAACATTGAAAGAAAAAGCAATACAAGAATAACATAGAAGCAGAGCTTGATTTCTTCCTAAAAAGATATTTACACTTTCAATTAAGATGGTATGATTCTTTCAATCAAAAAATAATCAATAATATCAAAGTATATTGTCTCTTACTTAGATTGATAATTCCAAGAGAAATTGCTATATCCTCTATTTAAAGGGGACAGATGAGTTTTGATATTCTAATAATTTAAAAGGATTTAACTCTTACCGAATTGACAAAAAAGGAATATTAATTATTGAACCTGTTTGTTTGTTGATAAAAAATGACAAGCAATTTATTATGTATCAAACTATAAATATTTTATTATTTCATAAAAATAAGTCCTTAATTAATCAAAGATACTGAGCATGAAAGTATGTTGCTAAGAACCCTTTTGAGAAATCCATTACAAGAAATCAAAGAATGATTGAAAATTGAAACAAAAACCATTATGATTTGTTTGTTCTTGAATTAATTTTATCCATTAAATGACATAGAGAATTAAGAATTCTAATTTGTTTCAATTCACGGATTCAAAATGTTATGTGCAATATTGTCAAAAACAAAAAAATGGGGGTAAATTCTTGTATAAAAGTAAATGTTTGAATAAAGATAAAAATAAAATAATTAAATTAAAGTTCTTTCTTTGGCATAATTATCGATTAGAAGATTTAACTTGTATGAATAGACTTGGTTTGATGCCAATAATGGAAGCAGTTTTAGTATGGTAAGGATACATATGTATCTATGATTTCAAATTTGTTAATGATATGTTTTTACATTATCTCATAGACTACCATATTAAATATTTTAAAGAAAAAGATGCACACATTCCACTCTGATACATGAATATTAATCATCCCTTGATGGAAAACCCTTGCCTATCTTAGGCACAATGTATTTTTATAATGTAATTAGATCAAGGAATCATTCAAATTTAAGAACAAAAGCTCGTTGCTTTTCCATTCATTATTATTAATTGGTGTCATTTCATAGGACTCTATCCATTTATTCAAATAACCTAACTCTAAATTAGAATTAATTGCATTTCTTTCTTACTAAGAATTCATCAAATAAGGTTTTCAACTGACCTGGTAAGTATGAAATATTTTTAGAATTCTCTATTGATATGTGATATGACGTGTTGTTTTTTCCGTTCAATCCTTTCAAGATCAGTTGTGGTCTTACAAATTCTATTGAAGTTCTAAACGATTATGTTACTTCCTACAAATGTATAAGAGATGTTAGTTACACTTAAAAGCTGAATACTCTACCATTGAGTTAGCAACTCTAAGAAACAAAACTTCATACATGGAAATCTTTATGGAAAATATATACAAGATAAAATTGCATGATGCAATTAATAAAAACATTGAACTACCAAAAAGTCTATTGAATTCAAATAAAAAATTTCTAATTGATTCAAAATTAAAAAAAAAAAAAAGAAACAGGTTCAATGAGAATCTAAAAAATTTTATATAAAGATAAAAATAACTAAGAAATTTAATAAAAAATTTTGAATTTTTATAGAATGCCTCTTATCACTTATGTTATCTAATTTTTTTTCCAATAATAAAAGACTTTTGTTTTTATTTGACAAAAACAACTTCTTATATCATAAGAAATAGAAATATAATGAATACATATAAATTTGATTAAGTGAATTTTGAAGTGAAATCACAAACGAAACTTAAGAAAGATAAATAGATCCATTTTGATATGATTGAATTATATTTGTTTAATATACTATTGTGAATATGAATGCTTAAATAAAGAATGCAATGGAAAAAAAGTTAAGAAAAGACTTTTGTTGGTTTAGATTGACACTAGATACACAATATACGTAACTAGAAAAAGAAAAGCATAGGTATTAGAAGAAATTAGAGAAGAAATGGGAAAGAATCCCAAGTTTAGTTATTTCTTCTTTGTTAATGACATTTGCAACAAAAATTTTCCCTTCGATTCAATTATTCACTTCTTCTATTGACCTTATGTCAACAAAGTTATATAAAAATGAAAAAGAAAGTTTGAAGAAAGCAAAATAAGGAGATAGAGGGGGTTAATAGTATAGTAAACAAAGGTTATTTTACTTCTAAAAAGCTATATAGGAACTGCCTCACTCTCATCTGTTTTGTTTTTGTATTTCATTAATTAATTTAGGTTTGATTAAGATGACAAAATTCTGTAAAAACCTATACCCTCTTTAAAATATCATAAACAATTCTTGTAGGTTAAGCACCTTTTTTAAGAAAATATAGAATAGTAGGAATATTTAAATAGTTTTGATTATTTATCGGATCATAAAACCTACTTTCCAAATATCTCTTCCTTCTCTTTAAGAATGAACATCAATTGCAACGATTTGATAAACGGCTCATTGGGATAGATATAGATGAACTATAACCCCCCTAGAAATATATATGAAGATTTCTCCTCGTAGGGCTTGAGAAATTCGAAGTCATGGTTATGTATAAAATTAGAATCTCAAATAGAGATCCATAAAAGTATTAAATTAATTAGACTATGCTTGCTTAATACTTCAATTACTCTTCTTTAATTGAAGAAAAAATTTGCATTCTCATAATTCAAGTTGGATAATTCTAAAATAGTTCCAAAGAAAAACTTTAGGCATTTCCTTTTTTTTTTTTTTTGTTTTTTGTTTTAAGTGGTCTCTAATCCCTCCTTTTTTTGTTTGTCTCATTTCGAGTATATTCAATTCTTCATTCATGGTTGAGTTGCAAACACAATTGAAAAAGGGTATTTCCTTGTTCTAAGATACATTATCTTTGAATTGAATAGTTGGCTGTAGACATTACTTATGTGACTTTTAATCATTTCAAAACGGAAGCAATATGCCCCTTTTTATGAATTATTTCTTTCAAATAATTATGCGAATAGGAGATTTGATTCCCTTACGACACAGTTTTGATCAAAAGTGTTTCATTAATCCCAACAATTTTTCCTTTTTTGGATTTGAAACTTAATCGATCTTTTCGATTTCTAGATCAAAAAATATACTTATGAAGTTGATCAAACTTATTCATTAATTGGTAGTAACCCTAGAACCTTGCCTTAGAGAAATGAATCAATATTTTCTACTCGAGTTACATCATGTACTAGTTCCATTTGAACCTAACAGGTTCCATTGGAATAAAGGATGTTGAACTAGAAGCATCTTCATTCCTATATAATATAAAAATGATGGGTGTAAAAATCCATAGCTGACTATGTCCATCAGGTTACACATTGCTTTCTACTACATCATTTTAAACAAAGTTTTACCATAATATTCCTCTAATTTAGAGTTTAGAATAGGTTTGTAATTGATTCAATTATGGAATAATGAATAGCCATTTATATTTTCCTTCTAGCCATTACATAGGAATCCATATCCATTCTTCTTTTATATGTTTATGAATCAAGAAGTCTTAACAAGAATTAAATTGCACCCTATACTTTATTAGATGAATGCAACATTTTGATTTCATTTATAAGTTTTTACATATTTTCAAAATATTATGAACAAAAAGCTTGTTATTTTTGAATCAAAATTGTATCTTCAAGTAACTTGATAGGGTATATTTAACATTCGGACACTTCTTTTCTTCACATATCAAATACTTGTAAGAAATCATGCAAATAGTTATTTAATTGAAAAAAATCTCTAGACTCTTACTAGTTGAAGAAAGTTTTAATAAGGATCTCATTTGACATCCAAAATAAAACCATCATCGAATTAAACTTCATTTATTTAAAAAAAAAAAAAATAAATTGAAAAAAAAGTGTAAGTTTTATTTTTTTGATTGAATGTTGTTGATGAAAGAAAGATTTAAGTTCTTATTTTTTCTATTTCTTATTGAAAGCTTAAATTCAAAATCAAAGCAAAAAAGAAAATAAGAATAAGAATAAGGAATTTCCTCTATCGATTAGTTAGACTGAAGAATTATCGTTGGAATTTGTCATAAGGCATTTAGTCTAAATAGGTCGTAGGTGAATAGTCGCAGTTGAATATTTCAACCAAATAGATCACAAATCAATCTTTTATCAAAAATAAAAAGATAGAAATAGTTATAAGTGAAATAGAATGATAATAATACATTAAACATTTCCTTATTTTTCGCATAGACGAGGTTTAAGAATTTTTATCCAAAAAAGCAAGGAGAATAGATTAGGAAATCATACCCCCATAAGGAAGGTCCTTCCCCTTTTGAGCCAATTGTAGGCAAGGAGGGATTCAAACCCTTGACACAATGGTTCATAACCACATGCTCTAATCCTTTGTGCTATAGGCTTTGCCTTGTCTTTATGGGATTTGTTCTCAGGAGTACCCTAAAAAAGGAAATTTTCCTCTCTCTAGTTATTTCAAGTTAAGAAGATGTGATAGTACCTCTATCTCTATAATGATGGTGCATTCTGGGGTGTGAAGTAGGAGAGAAGAGATTTCATAATTGGTGTTTTGAGTAAAATGACATTTTCATTTTTTTTTTCTTTTTCAAAAGGTAGTAATAAGAATGAGAGGTGTTAAGCTTTTTATGATCCTGATGTCGAGCTATTTTTTTGTAGGACCTTCCATATATCAAACCATAAGAGAAAAGCATATCAACTAGTGATTGTAAGCCTCTAATTCTTGCTAGAAGGTACACCAAAGGCATTTGCCCTTCCATCCCTTAGATAGATAAAGAGGGTAAGGGGTAGAGCTTTTAGTTCTTTCTTGTTATCAAAGAGTTGAACAATGAAAATAAATGGTGGTTGCCTAATTGAATTGATTGGGTCATATAGGAATAAGGTCTAAGTCTACTAATTTGTTAAGATACCTCAACTGCATACATCACTGCACTTCCACTTGACACCTATTGTAATGATAAACGGCTTGTTTCATCGTGAATTTTTCTTGAATTTTCAAAACTTCTATCACTCCATCCCCATAGGTGTGAAGAACCCATTGTTGTCTCAACCGTATTATCGGAGGCTCTAAAGAAGTTAGAATAGGAGAGCATTCATCTTGAGGTAGGCTTACTACTTAGATGCTTTTAACAATTATTCGCTCCACTCTTAGCTACCTAATGTTTACCATAAGCACAATAACTAGTAAAATAAGGATATACAAACAAGAACCAATCATAATGAAAAGGATGAACAAATTGTATTGGTGAGTAATACCACTTCCAAACCCCCTAATATAAGAACTGATCCTAGAAAAACTAAAAGAAACTCATGTGTTGGTCTAAGCAAATCCATTTTATGTAAAATATAAAAAAAAAAATCGAAATGTCTTTCATGATTTTATTGATTCAATTGGGAAAATTTTTTTATGATTTATTCCTAATCTAATTGAATTAAATTTGAATCAAATTGGTTAGAATTGATGTAGGTACAATTAGTAGACTATTATCATTTTTCTTTTTATTCGAAAGATTTGAAATTACCTATTTCAAACTAATTATGTATATTAATTATTATTACGTATATGATTTTCCATCAAATTTTCAACCTAAATTAAATATAATCACACTTCTCACCAACTAACCAAAAGTAGATTGGAATCTATAGTCATTGGCCACATAAGAAAAAAATATAAATCTCATTCGTTACTTTGGAGCAAATTTAACCTTAATAATTTGAAATTACTCATTAATTAAAGGATTTTTCTGTTTTATTTTATTTGAGGCAAATTTAAAGTTGTTTGAATTGTATAATTGTCAATTACTGATATTGATAAATGACCCAAAGGAATTTTATTATAATTCAATTTATGACAATCATAAGTAGAAAGCTCATACTCTTTAGTCATTGATAAGCAATTTATTGGACAATACTCAATGCACTTACCGTAAAAGATAGAAATTTTGAAATCAATATTGTAATTAAGCAATTGTTTCTTTTGAATATGAGTTTCCAATTTCCAATCTATAATAGGTAGATCTATAGGACATACACAAAGATATACTTTACGAGCAATACATTTATCAAATTCAAAATAGATTCATCTACAAAAACGCTCCAATGTAATTAATTTTTTCATATGGATTTTGAATAGTTACAAGTAAATGATTTATATGGGATAAGGTAATTATGAACCCCTAAGCAATGTACCTTGCAAATCATATTGTTTGTTGACCATAATTCATGAACCTAGTTACAATAGGGAACATGTCATAAAGATCTATGAATAATTTGATGTTTATTTCTTTCTCTTGTTTGAGAAAAGCTATAAATATAGAATATCATATTCCTTATTTCCTTTAAAGTGAAAAGAGTTGGGAAGAAGTTGTTAATAATAGATTATCGAGAGAAATAGGCAAAAGAAATTTCCATTCAAGATTTAATAGTTGGTTGACTCCTCATCTAGGTGAAGTCCATCTTGTTGTAATAGAAATGAATAAAATCAAATAGGTTATGGTTAATGTAATAAAAATACCAATTGTTGTTCCAAAGACTATACCCACTTTAATTGTTTCAAATAGCTTAGAATGAATATGTAGGGAATTGAGATGTTCCAACCGCCTAAATAAAGAACTATTACAAATAATGAAGAAACTAGTAGATTTAAATAGGATGCAACGTAAAATAAACCAAATTTGATACTTAAACACATTGTTTGATAACCTGTTATTGATTCTTCATCTTCTTTTAGTAAATCATAATGTAATCTCTTGCATTCTACTAGGGAAGAAATTAGAAAAACCATAAACCCTATAGGTTAATGCCACAAATTCTACCCTTGAAAACCATATTTTGCTTGGGCCTCAGCCATATCAACTGTACTAAATCTATTAGATAATTATAGTCATTGGGAACATCACTATTCTTACATTATTACACAGCCATACATGAGATTTTCATCTCATATAACTCCTCTAAGGCCACCAATAAATCTAAGGACTAGTTCGATATTTTTTATGTTGATATGTTTGTAGCATAATATATATATATATTGATAAAGTAGAGCAAAACATTTTAAAGGTCTCGAATTAGACTAATAGACTTCTATCTGCTATAATAGTAACTAATAATAGACTTCTGAATTGTTCGTCCTTTAATAATTTCAAATTTTCTTTATTGAGTAATAACTCAATCTTTTAATAAAATACTCCTTGTAAATCTACAATAGGCATTTCAACCTATATTTTTTCGATAATTAAAAAGAAATTATAGGGTAGTTCATTTATCATGATATACAATTTTTATGATTATATGAAAGAATAAAAGGATTTTTTATTTTTTCATTCCTATTCTTCTTTTTTAAAGAGGGGACTTAAAAGGATTATTTTGGAGCTCAATTGTCTCCTCTTTCATTTTTCTAGACAATAAAATCTTGGTTATTAGGTCCAGTATGAATGTTTCAAGGTTACTATTCAATCCTCCTTTTCTAAGCAAGTCATTCAATCCGTTCCTCCTTATCTGCTACAAACTTTCTTAAACAACCTCTTTAGATGGCATCCTCCAACGCATTTTTTAGGTGCTTACACTCATTTGTGTTGTAACCCTGATGACTATGAAAGTCACAATACTTATTAGAACTCTTTTTCGCAAGATTATTCTTCATCTTCTTTGGCCAAGCTAAAAAACCTTAGTTGTACACCTTCATTAAGATATTTGACATAGGTTGGTTGAGAAGGATATGTTCGGCAAAGGTCAGAATTGGCCTTTTTGATTCTCCTAAATATCAAACTTCTTTCTAATCCAATCTCTTAAACCTTCTCTCCTTTTCTTACCTTCTCCCATGCTATTCTTTCTCATGCTCTCTCCTAGCTTGCAACTGATCCTCTTAGAATATAAATTTCTTCGATTTCTTAGTAAAGCCATCCAATATGGTTGGTAGTTGCATGGTGAGAGACTTGAAGATGTCTGTATCAAACTAACTCCTTTGCAAATAGCATGGAGCGCTACACTCTTATTACAAGTGGTATTTCATTCATCAATTGATTAAATTTGTGCATATCATCTCTAATTATTTCTTCAAGCTTCTGCCTAATTGAAGTCAGGAGGGAGAAATCTTTAGTAAGAGATTTACTAGCCAAGAAGTACTAGTGAAACTTGCTAGTTAATTGATTGAAGGAAGAAATAGGGGCTACTTTTAGTAAATTAAACTAATTGCTAATGGGCTTCCTTAAAGTAGAAAGAAAGACCTTATAGATAATTGCATCAAATAAGTCGTATGGTACTTTCAATACTGTAAAAACTAAGGTAGTCAAACACTCAATGGAAGGACCTCAACTGCAATGCTCTAAATGAAAGGGCTCAACTTTTTACTAGTTGCATCAATTTCCTTTTTAGAAGTCCCCTCTATTTCAATCTCTTGATGTATTGTAAGGACCTTATAGGAGGCTTAGTAAGATTACCTTAAAATTTTCATAACACATGTACACTTATGATATGAAAATCGTCTTATAAGTAAAAAATTATAAGACTCTAACTAATTATTTGATATTCATATTTAATTATATTATAAACAACTAACCTACTTAATAAATAGATAAGAATACTTAAGTCTTCAACAATCCATCAGAACTATAGAAAATCAGTATTACTTACCAAAATAACAAAATAGGATTGACAATTCCTGAAATTTTAAAACTTATTAAAGATGTTAGACTTAATTCAGAGATTGGATGTTTCACTGATTGTCCAAAATCAACTACACGTGACTCAACGGTTGCACTCTGTACTTGACTCCTATCCCAGTCTTAGCTACCACTTAACCTATATGGGAAAAACTGTTAGGGTGTAAGCTTATGCTTAGTAAGCTAATCCCTTTGTTATTCCACACAAACAATATATTTAAATGCACAACATGTCAATGCATAAACACTCAAAATGTTTATTAATAGATGCAGTGACCTAAAAGCTGCACGCAACTCAGATTACGCCACCTATAGTTAAGGTTGGAGATGATTTATCGACATAAACCATCAACCGAGTTCTAGCACTTGGTTTTTTATTCCACTTGCACCAATGTGCTCAAATCAACTCAAACATATATATAATATATGCAAACTTTACTTTTCATACAGAAAATATGCTTTCCATTTCAAAAATCAAATTTATGCTAAAATCCTAAGTTTAGTGATGCATTGGCCCCTATAGTCCATAAACATACACCTTAAGTGGAAGTCATAAGATATGGCCCATCATTAATGATTAGTGTCCCCTAGCACTTATGAGCTCAAAAGCTAAGATAGAGACTCAATAATATATATAAATGGCATGCCATTGCCTAATCTTTGTAGGAGACTCCCTAATAAGAATCAACCCCTCGAACGGATTATATGTAGCTAAGCTAGAGGACTTTAAGGACTTACTTAAAGGATACTGGCTCTAGGCCATAACCAAGATGGGGATTCTTATCCCAAGCTAATCTCATGTTGACCTGACTATCAGATCCTTACATGCATTAGATCCGCCCCTATTAGGCAGCAATGCTTTATCCCAGGAGATAGCTTAAGAGTAGTCAAGGTGAGTTCCCGATCTGATCACAAGAATCTGATCTCGAATCAAGTTGGCTTCTCTTTAAAAGAACTTATCACGACCCGAAGGGGCTAGTTGTGGTAGTCACCGTATACCATACAAAGGATTACAGATTGAATTCCCTTACAATTGACGACCCTTTTATATGATACACAAAGCTACAGCTACTACTAATTACCAAGAGTGCCCAAGCTTAAGCAATATCATTTCATGATAAATAATAATTTTATAAAAACATAACACATAGTCTATTTACATAAAAGTTTACAAATACAGAGTCTGAAACGTGTCTAAAGTCTGACTAATATAAAAATTACATATTTAAATCTATAATTAATCAAAAGTACTCTTCGTACTCATCCAGCACCCATACTGACCCTGTGTAGAAAAATAATCTCGGGCATACGGCGGCCCGACTTTACAAAGAGGTCGGCCTGTGAAAGAAGACTACAAGGATATAAGCTAACTAGCTTAGTGAGATATTTTTCCTCAACCATACAGCAATCAAGTTTATACAACAGTTAAGTTCAACCAAATGGATGCATGAACAAGCAGTATGCTAAACAATTACATGCAGGTGACCAGGTACTGCATGCAACTTAGATTTAACGCCCTTCAAAGTCAAGGTTAGAGATTCATCGGTACAGTTAGATTCAAGTATCATATTAGAACTTATTTCGTAACGAAACTTCACATTTTGTATTTAAAATGTAATGTTACATCCATTACTAACCTTATCAAAATGAGTTCTATATATGATTGTGAGTTGGTTCACGTAGCTCTCACTCACCTCTAAACGAAGGCCTCTGAACTCGACCCTTAGCCAGGCGGTTGGCGCCTTTAACGCCTAGTCATCCCGTGGGCTAGGGTAAAGTCATATCGCACATATGCACCGTACGAAATCTATCACAATCAATAATCAACCCATATATGGCCTCTCGCTACCTCCATGTACTGTGACTGCTCGGAATTAGTTATGCAGTGCATAATTTATGCATGATCCAAGTTAACTTTTCTAGTCGAATAAAAAGTTAAGTCATATTTAATCAGTAATCATTCCAAATCACAAACAATCAATCTAGTGAATCTACTATGTAACAAACATTATATTATTGAAATTTAAAGTAGATTCACCATTAATAACAACTATCGTGCACAAGCATAACCCAACCCCATACACATTCATTTATAAATCATAATTTAAATTCACTAATTACAAGCACAAATAAGTATGGAATCATAAGGAAAAACTCACTCAGCCATAACTAGCTCAAGGGTCGTAGTAATCTGTTGTCAGCTTAGGGTCGATATTGAGATCACTTGAGAATAATAAACATTTTGTAAGTTTAGGAATTTAAAGCTAACTAGTGTTATAATTTGTAAGGTTTACTTCACTTAGTTACATGAAATTGTCGATTCGAGCTTTTTATTGAATCGCATTTAACTTTTTCATTTTAGCTCGTATCATTATGAACTTATAGTCCATTTTGATTGTTTTCGTGCATATTTTCTCGTAACGAGGTCCGTTTTAGACATTGTGACTCTTAGCATAAATTGTGATATAAAAATATCACAAAAATTATTATTTAATTTTAAAAATTATAAAATATTAATTTTCACTTTTTCTTCACATATTTATGATTTAATAATTATTTAAATCATATATTTGATATTTTTATTATTTTGAGTATATTTTCCTATTTTCGAGATTTTTACTTTATTATGATTATTATTACTATTATTACCTTTATTATTTTTATTATTTCTCATTTTCTTATTTATTATTTCTCTTATGTACTTCATGATTATACACATATGTATATTCATATACTTATAATATATATTTTATAATTTATTTTATAAAAAAATCTTTAATTACGGTATCATATTTATATATATATATATGTATATATACCTTACATATTTACGAATTTAGTAAATATATTATGTATGCTAATACATATTCGGTATACTACTTATATATATATATTTTACATTACACGTATTATATATGTATATGTATTTATTGAAAATAAACATACTCTTATATACATATTCATGTATTTGTATTTATTTATATTTATNATATATATATATATTTGATTTAGTAATTATGGAGAAAGGACAATCTAATCCCTTTGTATTTAATTTGCCTTTCTTAATTGCAACACTTATAAATCCTAATTCCTCACGTGGGCTGTTGATTTTTGGATTTTTGCTTTGGTTTCCAAATGTGGCAAGTGGAGGAAAAGAAAGGAAAGGAAGAAAAGAGATAAATTGGAAATGAAAGAGAAGGAAAATAAAAATTAATAATAAATATATGTAATTTTTCGAATCATATAAATTATAACAATTCTTCTCGTAAATTAATTTTCAAATTTTTGTGAAAGTTTATCAATTTAATCGGTACCTGTTACAATTATAATTTTTACAAGTTATTGTGGCAATTTTATTAAAATTTTATGTAAATAGGCAATTTAGTCGAAAATTGTATTCGACTGTGATTATATCGCTATTTGAGTAATATTTAACTATTTTATAGGCTTATGTTTATAATTTTAGGGTTTTGAGCAGTATTAGCTTCAATTTTGATTAATGGTGCGTAAACTAGTTTTAGGGTTTTAGTACGCAATTTAGGGTTTCGATCAATTCCTAGGGTTTTGTTATCAGTGTTATATTTGATTTATTAAACTTTACAATCTTTTATTGTTACTAGCCTTATCGACTTATTATACAGTTTAGGGCACTTGGACTTAACTTAGAGTTCAACTTCTGTTTTTCCTAAGGTTTATAGAACTAATTGGTCCTCGACCTAGTCCACATCAGGTCGGCTCCTGAGCACAAGCATTATTCTATTTCTGCCTACCTTATGCCATATTTCTCCCATCTAGACACCAAGTGACACGCGTCTTTTAACATAGTATCCTAAAATAATTCTTTCTTTTTCATACTAAATATTCTTTGTCTCTTTTACTCTTTTTTGTATATCTTATGTAACTTAGTTGTAGAATACCATTTTGTCTTTTCATACATGTAAGATAACCCTAGTTGATAGATATATAAACCCCCACTTTCTTGTATGCGAGGGATCATCTCTTCAACACATAAATTATTCCTTTGAGCAACCCTAATAGATAGATATATAAACCCCCACTTTCTTAAATGGTGAGTGACCCTTCAATTCAGATCGGTGCGTCATATCTGGCAAATTGTAGGCTAAGTAGGATTGAGTGGTGCGTCATATCCATTCAATAGTTGCTCGGACTTTGCTAACCTTTTCCTTATTTGTTTTGTTTTGGTTTGCTTCTTTGTGGTGTCTCTTCGTATGTCTAACCCTAAAGATCCATTAGCTTTGTTGTTATCAAAGCACAGTTCTACAAGGGAGTGTGTGAAGTTACAGCGATGTTTTGATTCACTTTATTGTTAGTGGTTGCTATGTTCCTTCCATAGCTACTAAAGTGTATTTGTGTGATAACAAGTGTAGTCTTATTGTTACGTAATTCCTACTCTATTTCATATTGTGAAAATAGGGCAAGTTTGTTTCTATTCTATTTGAGTAGTTATCAAGTATTAAAGTTGTTAACAAGTTGTTAATCCATTTAAGAAATATTATACCATATTAGATTCAGGTGTTTAGGGAGTTATTGGTGACCAAGGCAGTGGTGCTCAACCTGGTCATGGTCATAATGGTAGTAACACCCCAGGGTTAATTGACATTAAACTTGATAGACTCAAAAACCTTGTTGAGAGTCTAGTCATCACAATGCAAGTTAACAGACAACAATACCAAGGTGTGCAACAGTAAAACCTACAAGAAGATGCTCTTGAGAGATACTATGGCTAAGGTAATTTGACTAATTGCCCTGTTTGACTACCACAAGCTAGAGGAGTAGTAGATAGAGCTACTAGATGAAGATTAAAGTTGGAGGAGATTAGGGAAGATGATGAGGAGATGCATGTTGAAGAGTTTGGTGAAGAAGAAGTACACTATTACCAACCGCAGGGATAAGGACGCTAAGTTCCTCGAAGGTTAGATAATGTTAAGGTGCAAATCTCGCCCTTCAGTGGAAATGGAGATGCAGATGAATACTTGGAATAGGAAGAGAAGGTTCATAAGGTATTTGAATATTATTGATATGAGGATGCGGTCAAAGTCTAACATGCTGCATTAGAGTTTACAAGGTATGCGACCATGTGGTAGAAGAATCTAAGTGTAGCCAAAGCAAGAGATGGAAGACAAGATGTTAGAACTTAGGATGAGATGAAAAGGTTATTAAGAGGTAGATTTATGCTCAAGACTTACCTACAAGATACGTTTGCAAAGTTGTAGGAGCTTTGCTAAGGAAGTCGATCTTTTGATGACTATGTGAGAAAGTTCCAGATGTTAATGATTCAAGCCAATGTAGAAGAACCAATAGCCCATACCGTATTGAGGTTCATTTCTAGGATCAAGTATGAGATTCATAATATTATGTAAGTACAGAGGTTTTATACATTGGAAGAGGCCATCAAGATAGTGTAGAGGGTTGAAAGGTAGAAGAGAAGTGTTTCGAGCTGACCTGGGCCAACATTTTCTTGAGTCCCAATATCACAATGACCTATACAAGCTGAGCTGAATAGGCCATATAGGGCCAAGGAGAGGAATGACCGATCTGAAGATAGCTAAGGAAACTAGTAGGGTCGAGCCGATCATCTAGGCCAAACTAAGAGTAAGCTAACCTAGAGGACTAATGTGGTGAAGTGCTTTAAATGTTTAGGCTTCAGACATATGGCTGCTGAATGTCCAAACCAATGCATCATGGTGCTCTAAAGAGATGTAATGAATAGCACTGATGATAGCGAGCTCGAGAAGGAAGAAGATGTTGGAAAACCCGAGGATGAAGAGGAAGAGGAGACTTATGTTTATGCCAACCAAGGAAAAGTGATGACCTTAGTCTTGAGGTGAGTATTGAGTTCCTTGCCGAACTCTGAAGAAGACTAGAGGGAGAATTTATTCCATACTAAGTGTATCGTTAAAAGCTAATTATGTACGATCATAGTGGATATAGGAAGTTGCACTAATGTGGTTGTGCAATCCATTATACAAAGGTTAGGTCTGCCGACCTCAAAGCATCCTTGACCTTACAAGTTGTATTGGCTTTATGATAAGGGTGCTTTGCATGTGACTAAGCAAATGATTGTGCTGTTCAGTATTGGAAATGTATACAAGGACGAAGTAGTATGCGATGTCATCCCATGGGAGCTTTACATCTATTACTTGGACAACCTTGGTTATTTAACCAACGTGTTATACAAGATAGGTATAAAAACACCTATGCCTTTGTTAAGGATGGAAGGAGGATAGTGTTGCAACCTTTAACCCTGTCCCAAGTAAACAAAACCCATAATTAGCTTACCTGAGCTAGTAAGAAGAAAGCCTTAGTGATGAGCTATAGAGAGCTCCGATCTGCTGAGAAGGCTAATGAACCAATGTTCTTGTTAGTTAGGAGACTGATGGAGATGAAGGAGTTACAAAATGTTCTAGAAGAGATCTAAAGCTTGCTAAATGAGTTTTTTGACCTGTTTTCGATAGAACTGCCTAAAGAACTATCACCAGTCTAAGGCATAGAGTACTGTATTGATCTATAGCCTGGTGCTACCCTATTGGATTGACTTGCTTATAGGATGAAACCTAAGTAGGCTACCGAGCTAAAAAGACAGGTGGACGAGCTCATTGAGAGAGGATATGTAAAGGAGAACATGATCCCTTATATTGTATTAGCTTTGCTCGTTCTGAAGAAGGATGGTTCATGGCACATGTGCATCGAAGGCCAAGCAATCAACTGAATTACTATCAAGTACAAATACCCGATACCAAGGCTCGATGATATGTTAGATGAGTTTCATGGCGTTAAAATATTTTCAAAGATTAATCTGCAAAGTGGCTACAATCAAATTCGGATGAGGTTGGGTAATAAATAGAAGACTACCTTTAAGACTAGGCATGAACTCTACAAATGGTTGGTTATACCGTTCAGACTTACCAATGCGCCAAGTACATTCATGAGTTTAATGAACCATGTAATGCAGCCCCTAATTAGAAGATGTGTAGTCATGTACTTTGATGATATATTGGTATAAAATGCCGACCTAAATGACCATGTTCAACATCTTCGTAAAGTATTTGACATTTTGCGAATCAAGAAGTTGTATGGGAATGTAAAGAAATGCATGTTCTACTAGAGAGAAGTGATATTCCTAGGGTTTGTAGTGTCAAGGGAAGGAATTTGAATAGATGAAGACAAGATCTGAGTTGTTATAGAATAGCTATCACTGAAGAGCGTAACTAAGGTCCAAAGTTTTCATGCCTTAGCTTCCTTCTATAGGTGATTTATTATTATGGACTTCAATAAAATAGCCACCCTATAAACCGAGTTGACAAAGAGGAGTAAAGGATTCAGGTGGAATGATCGAACTGAACATAGCTTTAGAGTGATCAAGGAAAAACTTACCTCGACACCTGTCTTATCGCTACCAGATTTTGACAAGCCCTTCAAATTAGAATGTGACAAATTGAGGGTTGGAATTGGTGTTGTCCTGATGTAGGAGTGATGACTGATCGCCTATTACAGTGAGAAAACTTAGTGGCCTTACCTTGAACTATTCTATATACGAGAAGGAGTTATACTCCCTTTTCTGAGCCTTTAGTGTTTAGCAACACTATTTTCTACCATGAAAGTTTGTTGTCTACATTGACTACGAATTATTGAAGCATCTTGGGAGTCAAAACAAACTCTCAAAGAGACTAGCCAAGTGGTTAAAGTTGATGGAGGGGTTTCCATATGTCATTCAGCATAAGAAGGGAAGCATAAATGTGGTCGCTAACGCTTTGTCACGATGGCAAACTTTGCAGACCACTTTGCAGACAAAACTATTAGGATTTTCACTCATCATTGAGTAGTATGCTGCTGACCCTCACTTTGGTCCCGTTGTTGAACAATGCCGAGAAGGGGTAGTAGTTAAGGACAGCTATCTGTTTAAGAACCGTAGGCTATGTATTCTAAAATGTTCCATGCATGAGCTATTGAACAAAGAAGCTCATAGTAGAGGATAATCTGGTCATTTCAAGGAGACAAAGACAGTCGACTTGTTGAAAGAAAACTTTTATTAGCTTGGTTTAGCCAAGGATGTCCATAAGGTAGTTAGTAGTTGTGAAGAATGCAAGTGTGCTAAGAGGAAGAGAGACCCTATAGAGAGTACATGTCACTGCCAACACCTACTTTACCTTAGGTTGACCTCAATATAGACTTTGTCCTAAGGTTACCCTAGACATCGAGAGGGAAAGATTCTATTTTTGTTGTAATGGACCGCTTTAGTAAGATGGCACACTTCCTTTTATGCCATCTGACTAACGTTGCTATATATATTGTTGATTTATTTTTACAAGAGATTGTTCAACTACATGCAGTACTGAAAACTATAGTCTTAGATCGAGATACAAAATTTTTGAGCTATTTTTAGAGGACTCTTTAGAGAAGAGTTGGAACTAAACTTGTATTCAACTCTAGTAGCCACCATCAAACTAATGGCTAGACTGAAGTGGTAAACAGGATGTTAGGAAATCTACTTAAAGCTGTAGTGGGAAAGAACTTACGAGATTGGGATCTATGCATACCAGTTATGGAGTTCGCATTCAACTAAATTGTCCATAGTACTACTAAGAAAACCCCATTCAAGGTCGTCTATGGCCTTAACCCTACCATTCCTCTGGATATGATTAGTACCCTAGCAACTACTAAAGAGAGTCAATCCAAAGTGAACCAAGCCCAAGAATTGCATGAGCTACACTAGTTTATAACTAGGAAGATCACCTAAGTTCAATCAGAAGCAGCATGAAATTTGTAACTGAGGCCATTAATCTATTTCTTTCCACCTTGGAGACTTGGTATGGATACATCTTAGCTAAGACCGATTCCTACACTTAAGACAAAATAAACTATCTCCTCAAGCTGATGGTCCGCTTAAAGTCTTAAAGAAAATCAACCATAACACTTACCATATCGAATTGCCTCATGACTATGGAGTTTCTTCTACCTTCAATGTGTTTGATTTGATCCCTTACCAACCAACAGAAGAAGACCCTATGAGTGCCCTAGAAGAAAGAGCAGAGATTACTCCAGATTTGAGGACAAATCTTTTTAACCCTTAGGCAAATGATAAGAATTAGCCCTTTAGACTGATCATACGTAACCAAGCTAGAGGACTCCAAGGACTCACTCAAAGGATACTAGCTTTAAGCCATAGCCAAGATGGGGATTCTTATCTTAAGCTGATCTTATGTCGACTTGATTATCAGATCCTCACATGTGTCAGATCTACCCCTATTCAGCAGCAATGCTTTATCCTAGGAGATAACTTAAGAGTAGCTAAGGTAAGCTCCCGATCTGACCACAAGAATCTAACCCCAAATCAAGCTGACTTCTCTTCAAAAGAACTAATTGGTCCCCGACCTAGTCTACATCAGGTCAGCCCTTAACCACAAGCATTACTCTGTTTTTACCTATATTGTGTCATATTTCTCCTATCCAAATGCCAAGTGACATATGTCTTCTGATATAGTATCCTATAATGATTCTTTTTTTTTTTTTCATACTAAATATTCTTTGTCTCTTTTACTTTTTTTATTATGTCTTATATAACCTAGTTATAAAATGCACTTTTGTCTTTTCATACATGTAAAATAACCCTAGTAGATGGGTATATAAACCCCCACTTTCTTGTATGAGAGGGATTATCTCTTCAACACATAAATTATTCCTTTGAGGAACCTTAGTGTTCTCATTATCATTCAACTCTTATCTACTCCCTTTAGCAAGGAATAGTAGTGAGTGACCCTTCAATTTGGACTGGTGCGTCATATTCGGCGGATTGTAGGCCGAGTTGGATCGAGTAGTGCATCGTATCTATTCGGTAGTTGCCCAAACTTTGCTAACCATTTCCCTATTTGTTTTAGTTCGCTTCATTGTGGTGCCTCTCTCTGTGTTTAACCCTGGAGATGCATCACCCCCTCCTATAAGTCCCTGCTTACCTTTCACATGAAGTGGTAGTAGGTATAGCTATGATACAAACATGAGAAATGCATGACTTATTGAATTCCTTAATCAAATAGTTACGTAACCTAGTTTTCATTATGACACATTTGCATTCCATAACAACGATACATATCTATCATCACAAATAACTTCGTTCATTATTTTATTAGCAAATTATGGAGTACAATCACAATAGCACACAAATGCATTTCTCGTATCCTACATGCATTCAAGTTCATTATATAAATTTAAGTGCATCTACACTACAAACAAAACTAAGCATGAAGTCATCGAGAATTACTCACTCAGCCATAGTTGTTCAATTGTAGTAGTATAGGGGTAAGTCTTCTCCAACAATAAAATCCCTTGAATATCATAAATATGATAATATAAGAGTCTAAGATAAAATAAAAAGGCTAACCTAAATCTTTTAAGTTACACTTTTAACTTAGTTTTCGTATTTTTCCTAGTTGTAATAAAACTTCAATTGCGTATAACTCTTTTGTTTAAATTCAAATTTTATGATCTTATAATTGATTTCCATCTTTTTTTAGTGTACTTTAATGTAGTGTGGTTGAATTTTCATGATAAGGCATGTAATTCTATCCATTGGTTAGAATAGTAGCAGTCCTCAAGGTTTTAAGCTTAGTTTGATTATTGGGCTTTTTGTTATTTTAGGAAATCTTTTAGGCTTAAGCTTAGGAATTTATTCTAAGCTTAAAACACTCTTCAATTTCAAATTTATATCCTTCTCTCATGACCTTGGTGCTAATAAGATTTTCTTGGACTCTTAAGTGCGTTTGTGTGGTCAAATAAGCTTGTTTTTTGTTCAAACTAAAGCTGGTGACTTTGTTAGGCTTAGAAAGTTTTATGTGGACCTCTTATGGGCCTTAAAACAACTTTCCTTATTTAATTAAGGTGCTGGTTAGAATTTCTTAAGGGCCCAATTAGAAGTTTTAAACTTATTTTAGATGTTTTTAGGCCCGATTTTGAGTTTTAAGCTTTAAACACTTATTATACTTGCTTTGGTTAGTCTTTTCCCTTTGTTTACTTTGTTCTATTGTATTTTTAAGTGGATTTTCCTATGGTTCTAGATCTAGATGGTTTGGATTTGTGGCTTCCAACTTGGTTTTTTAATTTGTTTCATCATTTTCTTAAGTTTAGGTGGTAATTCAAGAACCTACACTACTTCTATTCTAACTCTAACTCAACTTCTCTTCCATAAGAAGGTTATTTAGCATATTTACTAAGTAAAAATTATAGATCACATACTTATCATAAGTTCTATACATTAGTTTACATCTCCAAAAGTTGATTTTCTCATAAAAACATTATGTAGTGGTTTTTCCTTTACCTAAAGCTAAATTTAAGCATATAAAACCAAATAGAAACAAAAGTAACATTTGAACACCCTTCAAATGCTTCACATCCAATATGCTTATCTACCTTTTTGGTACATATTTTGTGATTTTCTCAAGTTATAAGCTTCTATTCTAAGTGTTAGACATATATCCTATATAATACTAAGCCTAGTATACTCATAATCTAACTTCTATGCAAAAGATTCATGAGTTTATCACCTAATGTAAACTAACTATGTTATCACTTTATACACATGTTAACATCTTTATGAACATATATGAACTCCTAGGCATGGCATAATATTGCACTTCAAATTTTAAAGCTTACTCATCTTAAGAAGTATGGAACATGGTTATGCACTAAGTGTCCTCCTTTAGTCTTTGCTTTCCTTTTCCCTTTTTGCAAGCTCCTTGTGATGCCACAACTTCAGGGTTTGAGGTTAGCTTTCTAGGTGTCCTAAAGTTTCCTAGAATGATCTTTTAAGTGGACTAAAATGGAGGAGTAAGATAGCACTTTTATGCTGTAAATGTGAGTGTGTATGTGTAGCGATTGGGTATGGTTTTGAAGGGCTTGGTTTCTCTTTTTGTTTGTATGTTTGAAGTGTGAAAAAGTGAGTCAAAGATGAGAGAAAATGGGGAAGAGAGTGTTGGTTTGAATGTATATGCATGAGGGTTCCAAACAATTCCTTTTTGTCGTCTTCTATGTTGTACATGGCCATACTTTGAAATGATTGGATGATGTAAGCAATAAGGGGCAAATAATACTTGTGAAAGATAATGAGTTGATGGTTAAATGATAAGGTATGGCCTCCCATTTCCTTTGCTAACTTTACCATGAAGTTACCAAATTGCTTTCTTCTTGGTTGAGTGGGTTAGTCTCTTCCTTAACCTATTGCAAGGAAGGGGTAGAAGATTAAGAGGTATCTTGCTTATTAAGTCTTTGTCTCAATTCCCAATTGTTAACTTTAATTTCCTCAAGTTCCTTAGTAAACTTAGCACATAAAGCTTGCAACTATGCTATGCGTGAACTGTCATCATTTTACTCTTGAAGTTAAGTAAATGGAACATGAATTTTAACCTAACATACCTTCGAGGTGCACTACTACAGTGATTCTTCTTCCTGACTCAACTTGGTGTCACGATCTCACTTCCACTAATGTTACACACAATTAAAAATTTGCCCCTTTTTAAAAACAATGGAATAATATATTATCAATTGACGTAAAAATAATTAAATTTTAGTGGAATTTGCGAACTAACGACAAGTGTACTAGTTTATTAATAGTATAGGAAGAGTAGCTAAGGTTGTATTTTGCAGTGAAGGAATGAATAGAATTTAAAAAGATAACTAACTACTAGATTCTACTATTTCTACTCTAATCTAGGCAACCAATTCAACAATTTCTAAAGAAAGAATATGCAAGTTACCTAAAATAGAAGGAAAAACTACAATGAAAGTAAGCATGGATTTTAGCAATTTCTCAGTGTTGGGATGTGGATTTCTCTATAAAAAGATGTATGAGTAACAAATAAACAATCGTTTGAGATCATTATGGCTAACCTATTTAAGTATTTATGATAGTTTAAACATGGATTTTACTCATACTCATAGAATTTATCTAACTTTCATTTCATAAATTCTATTATGTAGCAAGAGCATTGTATTATTAATCTCTCATCTATACTATCGACTACTTATTCAAGTTTAATCACTACTCAAATAACTGTTAGAAATGATTTCTCATCTCAACCAATTTTAGCTTAGGGTGGGACAAGGATTTGAGACTTAATTCTCAAGCATTACCATTCAAAATAGGAATCCTAGGTCTTATTCAAGGTTTTTGAATCCTATTACAATAACTAAACCCTATTAAGATAATAAGGGGGAAAGCCTAACATATGGGAATTGCTACTTAGCTCAACATCAACCTAACACTTGAGTTATACCTAATTATACCATAGAACTAAGTAAAATTTCAAGTTTACACAATCAAAATACAAGAACAACAATAGCCATAATGATGTGCCTAGGAGTTTAGTAATCATTAAGTCTCACCATCGGATGTAGGGATTGAGTAGGTCCTTCGAGATATTGAAGAAAAACAAAGGGATAGGTTGGTAAACTAAATGTAGTAACTTATGTGAAGCTGCTTAGAGGATATTACTCACCAACGAATACAACATGACTTGACGCTTCACTTGATGTAATGCATAAGCTAATGTCAACGTCCACCTGCCACTAATCTCAAGCTACTCAGCAAGATTGGATAAGAGTTTATGAGAATAGACTTAGAGAGGAATGTATCGCAAGAACAAATATATTTTGATGTCTGAAAAGGAATATATGATCATGTGGCTACAAAGAGAAGGGATTATTTATAGTAAGTCTCTAAAGCAACAATACAAATAAGGAAAATTACAAAAAGGCATCTAAGAAAAGGAGATTCCTAGTACATATGAAAAAGAGTGAAAGGGACAAAAGACAAAAAGGAATAGAAGTGCAATGTCAAGTAAAAAAAAACAGGGCAAGTGGCAGCTCATCAATGGTTCCATACTAAGGAATCTTTAGGCATAATAGTTGAGCTGGATCATAACGTGGTGGCATCAGGGGGTTGTTGAGACAAGTAAGAAATGCTTGTATTAGTAGAAGGCTGAAAGAGTAGTACTCAGCTAATAAGAGCCTATGTCTTATCACTTAGCAAAGAGTTATCGATAAAAGAGTAATTAGTATCGGTACAAGGGATAGAGTAGAGCAGGGTGTACCCACCTAGAGCTCTTAAGGAGTTCAGCCATCATTCTTTTGTGTACTGTTTCTCATCCTTAGTAGGTTGATAAAAGAGAATTCTTTCAGTTAGGGACTAAAGGCCTCTTAAGTGGATGCGAGTAAGTGGGCTAGAGGCTAACAATCCATCACATAACTACTTCATCATGTTCATATACTACCCGTAAGTATAATAAGCACTATTTATCACATTAATGGAGGATAAGCATTTAACACATAATACACATGAGCATAAAAATAAACATTGCATTAAACATGGAAAAAGTATGAGAAGCATTACAAAACCGAGCTTCTCAACCTTAATAATGTAGTTCCTTAAGATTTTCCTGATAATCTTCATGGATGTAATGGAAATCCATAAACTTGAACCTTGAAAAAACCTAAAATCCATTAAAAGTCTATGCTACAGTAATTGAAATACAAAAAATGCCATAGAGATCATAAAACTACTCTAAAGGTAACCTAAGATAGCCTAAGGAGAAGAAAGTGGCAGAAACTATAATCTTAAACCTTAGAAAATGCAAAGCAAAATTTGCAAAAAATGAAGAAGATGTTTTTACATTAGGGCACTATTGGCATAACAGTAATGATAGGTACCATCAAGTCTATGGATACATGTTAGGTACTGCTTCGCTTCCTTTTTAATGAAACGGCGTGTTTTTGTTTCAGGGGTCCAGTATACTGTCGTGATTATATAGTCCACTATTTGTGATATTTTTACATATTATATTCTGGATGCTAGCAAGTATACTAGCTTGATGGTTACTCAAGCTAGCTCTTCAAATCAACTACCGGTATGGTGATAATTGGGGATACTGTAAAGTTGGTAGTTCTACCTCCTTGTTTTCTTCTTTTTCTTGATTTCTGGCTTTATGGTAGCCTCGTGACCTATAAGATTAAACACAAAAAGCTTAAATTCTTTAATTATATACTACTTTTGAGCACTAAAATACAAAGAATATGAATTACACTTGTGTTGGGAAATTATATGTGACTTCAATGAAAATTCATAGACTTTGGCTTGAAAATCCATTGAATCATATATAATTGTTAGTCAAATCCTTCAAACTACACCCCACCCCCCCC